>CM055752.1:4869558-5019558 GCA_029465975.1 Dallia pectoralis | reverse complement strand
TACATCAGAACATGACTTTCTACCCCGGCCAGCCGATGTTCTGTTCGCGTTCCAGCTGGGCAGATTTGCCGTCGTGACACAGGGACCTGTGGGTCGTACTGGAGTCTGGCGGGCGAGCGTAGAACTTGTTACTTTAGTTCACATTATTAAAGAGACTCTGCGTGGTCTGTTCGGATCTGTGTGTGTGTGTGTGTGTGTGTGAGTGTGTGTGTGTGTGTATGTGTGTGTATGTGTGTGCATTTTGTCGTACATTGTCTTATCATTCGTCCCATTCTGTCCACTCCGGTCCTCGTCTCTCTCTTCATTCTTACTGTCTGGTTGTAAATATTTCATTTGCTCTACAGTGTCGAGGCAGGCTGGCGGATTCACCAGTGGTGCCGGTTCTGCTCTCTGCTTGTGGCTCGCTGTGTAAAAATAAACACACTCTGTACTTGTAATGAACAGATGTCTGTGAATTTAAACGTGCACTCACCCCCCCGTGCACTCACTCCGCCTCGCCAACACGGCCCCCCCTCTCTCCGACCCCTCCCCCATTCACACTCAACATACGTACACACGTGCACGCGCACACACAAGATGCATCGCGTGATCACAATAACACACACACATATTCTGTGTATGCAACTGTGAAGACAGCGCATTACTTATTCACAGGACCATTCTTAAACACAGGTGCACATACATGTTCTGTACACACACACACACACACACGGAGAGAAACATGGACAAACACTGGCATGCAGATGCAAGGATCACACGCCTATTGCCATGATCAATTGGCAGAAGACTTGGTATGACTCAACAATATGACAACAATATTTACCCTTCACTCTCACATTCTCTCTCGCAGTCGTTTCCTGTTCCTCTTCTTCTATCTCCATCCTTCTCTGTTCCTCTTCTTCTATCTCCATCCTTCTCTGTTCCTCCTCTTCTATCTCCATCCTTCCCTGTTTCTCAGCTCTTTGACAAAACAGAAGCCTTTGGTTCAGCTTTGTCTTCACTGTTTTCCTTTAGTCCTTACATCTCTCTTCCAAAGGCAGCCAGCCATCCTAGAATCCATAGCGACAGCATCATTTATATAATATGGGCTGAACGGGGATCGGTTGATGGCCCAAGTCTCTCTAAAGTCCTAATTCAACTGGGAATGAGTCTCAGATGGTTTATTCCTGCTGGGGTTGAGGCTCTATGATGGTTAATTCCCACTGGGGTTGAGTCTCTATGATGGTTTATTCCTGCTGGGGTTGAGTCTCTCTGATGGTTTATTCCCACTGGGGTTGAGACTCTATGATGGTTTATTCCCACTGGGGTTGAGTCTCTATGATGGTTTATTCCTGCTGGGGTTGAGTCTCTATGATGGTTTATTCCCACTGGGGTTGAGACTCTATGATGGTTTATTCCTGCTGGGGTTGAGACTCTATGATGGTTTATTCCCACTGGGGTTGAGACTCTATGATGGTTTATTCCTGCTGGGGTTGAGTCTTTATGATGGTTTATTCCTACTGGGGTTGAGTCTCTCTGATGGCCTGTTCCCAATGAGGACGTGCCTCTCTGCCTTCCCAAAGTAAACCACCCAACCATTCTGTAATGCACCAGCCCATTTATGTGTCATTTATAACATTATTTACATCCTACACATTTGATCATATCAGTGACTTAACTTTTGAAGATGAGGAGGGTCAGGTAGGGTAGGACTGTTCAGATGAAGAGGTTTGGGTGGAGAGGAAGAGTTACGACGATATAGCCGCTGGAGTGAGATGGAGGGGAAAGGTGGGGAAAAGATTCCGGGACAGACGAAGTATAGATGAAGAAAGGAGATGAAAGAGGAGGGGCTGGAGAGGAGATGAGAGGAGGAGAGTGGGATCGAAGTTGTCTGTGGGGTGACCACCGATGTGGATGTGATGTCATCTGACAGGTCCATCTGGGAGACTGCCCCGCCCCCAGCACTGCAAACTGATCAATATGGAGGCCAATTACCACTGCCCATGTGACCAGGGCTTTAACCAACCATATCACACACACAGATACTCATGCATGCACACACACAAACACACATGCCCTCACACAATAGCGGAAACACACACACACACACACACTCCAATAACACATGCCATCTGTGCAGACCAGCCACAACCCATGCACACTCCTGCTTTAACCTCCTAAATATGGTTCAAACCCACCCACCCCAGGGGGCCTCGCTGGTGACTGGCCAGAAAATACCTTCACTGCCCAGAAGACGGACGACTGTCAGATTGAAGCCTCCGTCTGCGAAGGGACAACCATAAACGACGGTCCCTGTACAGCCCTATTCGTCCCTGGTGCCTTTCCCGACCCCACCCCCACCCCCCACCCCGACCGCAATACCAGGCAACCCCAAAACCTGCCTGGCAACCCTCCTAATCTCAACCCCTTCCTGGCACCCCCATCCCTCCTCCATCCCCACTTTGTAACCTTCCTGCTCCCCCGACCCTAACTGGCATTCACTCCGGAGGCGGCAGATCGTCTGTTTAGTTTCTGCCTCGTCTGCCCCTGCCTGCCGCTGGTGCGTCGTGGCGTTGCCCCGTCGCACGATGACAAACAGATGTTGCGGAATTTTCCCTGAATGGCCTGGCAGTGACAGCCTCGCCCCTGGCCTGGCATCGGGAACTGGCATTCCGTCTGGCGCTGGGCTAGGCGGTGTGTTTGGATTGCTGCTACCGTCTCTGTGTGCATGGTTGTATTTGAGGAAAGCCGCTTGTGTGTGTGTGTGTGTGTGTGTGTGTGTGTGTGTGTGTGTGTGTGTGTGTGTGTGTGTGTGTGTGTGTGTGTGTGTGTGTGTGTGTGTGTGTGTGTGTGTGTGTGTGTGTGTGTGTGTGTGTGTGTGTGTGTGTGTGTGTGTGTGTGTGTGTGTGTGTGTGTGTGTGTGTGTGTGGTTGTGTGTGTGTGTGTGCCTGTGCGTGTACGCCGTGACTTAGATTACATTCCGGGTCGTGGTCTTTTTTAACGGAAACATCCCTGTTGGATTTCATGAATGTGCATATTGTCATAAAATAATTATGTGAGTATGTACATTTGTATTTCGTTAATATCCATTGTGTACTAAAGTTTCGTAAATACCTCCTGCTGTGAAATTGCATTTGAAATATTTTATACTTGTTAATTGGAATTCACACCAGTTAAATATATTTGTGACATTTTGATGTGACTGTTATGTTGGACAAACACTTTCCTATGAAATATTCCACCAAGTTGAGTGAGAAAAGAGTGGGCACGCACGCTAATTTAAACAGCGCGATGAATTCACTCACTTTTCAGCGGGCGGGTCGGGAATGCGTTCGGTTTGTGGAGTTGGCAGCTTTCAATAGGAATGATCTCTACTCCTTAAATGGATCCGACGCAGCGAGAAGTAACCTTTATCTTTCCCAATTTGTTTATTTTCAATTAACAGATTCACAAATTAAGCGGGCCTAGATATGTATATATATATATATATAATTATTTTATGTTGGAGGTACTCTATCACCTGTGTTGGTATAGGTGGGTAAGGTACGTGTGCCCACCGGAGAGCTCTCCATGGTGCTTAAAATTATCTTACCGCGTTCTCAATCGGTTGAGACACTCGCACTATCCTTCCCACATGCTAAACCATGCTTGGAGGCATTCTTCTACACAGTGCCCCTTTAAAAAATACAACTGCATATAGCGAAGTTCTCACCAAATAATTTGTTTAGCACATAGGCCTGCTGTGTGTGTGAGAATTGAGAGTGTACGTGTTTATCTATGTTTGTGTGTGTGTACGTTTGTGCGCACACCTTGTACGTGTCTGTGTCTCTGTGTTAATGTGTGTGTGTGTGTGTGTGTGTGTGTGTGTGTGTGTGTGTGTGTGTGTGTGTGTGTGTGTGTGTGTGTGTGTGTCAGAATAAGAAAGAACGTTCACTATAATGAACAGATGCCCTGAAATTAGGAAAGAAAATACTGACTCTTCCCCAGCAGCGCCACGTTGGCCCGGTGAACTGGCAAGAGGCAGCCGTGAGGCGGGCGAATGCACTCTCCAGAGCTTGTGCCGGTACAGGGGAACATTAAAGAACTTGGCAAGTCCCCCTGTGCACCGCAGCCAACTTCCGCCTCTGGAAAGCGCGCCCAGGTCTCACGCTGGACGAGGAATATTTTGATAGATGCCCTCTGGGTCGAGGCTGTTCCACCTCTACACACCGAATGTTTTTACTGATTTCTATTAAAACGCATTTGACCAATTAGTCTCTTGCTTTAGCATTATTATGTCCGTTATAGGTTGTAGTCAGTATGTCAAGGATATCCTATATATGTCCGGTAATTCTTAAATCCATGAATGAAAGTGAAGAAACAATCTATTGTCACTGTGACTGCAAGATGACACAAAAACAGCCACGGCACGTCAGCCTATTTCCGAATCCACTCATGCACTGTGACTGCAAAAATAAAACATGAGAGTTATTATTTTTTCTGATATTTGTATATAATTTGAAATATAAGGAAATAGACATAAATGTGAATTATAGATTTATTTATTTGAGATTTTCTTTTAAAATTAGACTGCGTTAGAAATCCTTCAACCATTTTTTACTAGCCTATTTTTTTACGAAAAATAATATTTCAATTAAAGTTGTATTCCAATTAAATTTGCCCTTCAACTGATATGTTGTCAAATCTATTCTGTATATCATGTCGGTGCTGTGCTGCGCCGCTGCAAGTCATTCACACGGCCTAAACACACATCTCCCTTTCTGTGAGTCGGATTGTCCACAGTTAATCGCACCCTGGACATTTTGCGGAACATATGGGTCCCGGGGCAACGCTCCAAACATAGCAGGGGTGGCAACTGCTCATCCGGGCACAAGGGACGCGTGAGGGCAACTGCTGCCCTGCGTCCTCACGTATAGGCCTTGTGCACACAGCGGGGGTCAAAATGACACAATCATTCACGATTTATTTTTAAACAGCATTATTATTGTCACGTGTATTGTTGAATCAGCATATATAGCGCATTAAGTGAACATTGGCTTAATTCGTTAAGTAGGCTATAAATGAAAAATGTAGGCAACTTATGATGGAGCTGCTTTCTGTTGACGAAATACTAATTAAATAACTGAAGTTGTAGGCATATATGGTCAAAATCATTTTGTGATTCCAATATATTGTTAAACCGTCTGTTGTATTTGCTCATTCAAACTGATGTATAAAGCACCTGTTTCAAATATAGACTGGAGATTTACGGCTCTCTGATGGTGTTTCTTTACTAAGCCAGCCCAAGCTTCGGCTGTGCTCAATTACTAAAAATGTTATTAAAATATAGTTTTCCCATCGTAGCAATGTGACACATTGTGTAGTTAAAATATATAAGATTTGCTTTTTGATCTTGCTAAATATGAGAATGAATGTAAACAATTAGTAGGACAATTGTCCATTTAAATAAGTTTTCTGCACCACAGATTCGTACTTCAGTTGAAACAACCTTTCACTGCCAAACAGCAATTCGATTTAAAATGTATCCAAAGACAAAAACACACGAGTTGAAACTGTAAATCCAAGTAGCCTACATGCGACAGAATACATGTTCTTAACCATTCCGTTAAACACAATAAAAAAAAATCTGTGTGTGTTTGCACCGCCGTGTGTGTGTACATATATTCAAGTATTGTCATTAGAAACCGCAATTGAAATAATCGAAATGCGTGATGAGGACATAATAAGAATCAGTTTAGTCGTTGGTTTTCTCACATCTTTCCCACAGTCCCTGACAAAATGCATTGCACCTCAATTGCACCTCAGTTGTCAAGGTCATTATAATAGGGACTAGGCCTGATAATCGGATTCTCACGTAATAGGCCATTTCATGATTGCATTTACACATTCTATAACATTGATGTTTTGGAACATTTCGGGCTCACGTGGGGGACAATATTTGTTCATTTTGACCTAATGCCAATTCTAGGCTATTTTGTGTTGCAGAAACCATCTCATGCCGTTTGTGCCATCGTGGTGATCCTCGTATCCGTTTGATTCGGTTTTACCTTTGATGCCAAGAATATGTTGGCATCCGTTCAAACGGTGCGTAGCCTATAGAGAGCTCGACTGTGTGAGTCGAGAAAACGTACCCCAATAAGCCAAAACACTGCACACTCACAGGTGAACCGAATAACGATCATCTCCTGACAATGACACATGTCATACCATTAAATGGAAAGCGAAAGACCAGTTCTCATAATCAACGGTTTGCACGCATGCAGGAGAGAAGGACAGGAGTAAGTTGGCAAATTGTTCAAAGCATTCTCCGAAATCGCAAAGCTAGTACCTGCTGCAGGTACATGCTGACAGTGGTCCACGGAGGGACCCAACCACAAACCAATGACTGCAGGTTGGCCAGCCATGATTCACCGATGCGAGGGCAACAAGGGCTACCCCGTCTGGTCCGACCCGACAGAAGGTCTATATATGTATAAATATCTCGTTTTAAACTTTTTCTGCAACTCATTCTGCGGGTGTTTTTCTGGGTTACACTGAATAAGCGTGTTTACATGCAAGCAACCTTTTAAAACAGGCTGTATATCTGTCATTGTAAATCTTTTGGATACAAAGACCGTGTTTGCGAGCCAGGACTATCATTTAGTAGCATAGAAGCACTCAATGGAACCAGGCAGCGTCAAAGAGGGTTTTATAGAAATTCATGCTTTTCCAGAATACATGTTGAGCAATCATTTAAAATTGCCTTAATCACACATAGCTAGAAAAAGTCTTACCATAACATTACTAATTTATTTCGTATTTTACTCTATTCTTTCTATTTTATAGTCTTGTTGTTATGTGTCATGATTAACGGGTGTCAAGAACATGTTTTTTTTTCACTGGTAAAGAAGTTCCACGACAGCAGACAGATCATAAACGGAGGAAGGTAAACATGAAATGTTGTAGCACAATTTTATTCATTATACCTTTATGTTACCACACATTGTTTAAATACAAAGTTTGGACTTTCACTTTCAATGAAAAATGTTCAGCAATAAATGTAGATGTCTCTGGGGACCGATTGTGTGGAAACAATTGCATCGATTGTACAGTTATCATTAAAAAATATGCATAACAACTTTGATAAATAATAATAATCATCAATGAAATTTCAGTGCATTTTATCAACTTTCTGCAATATGTTAGATCATTTCAAATTGTTTGCTAAATTCTTGCCCTACCACTAATTCACGTAGTAGCCTACTGTTTAGAATTGCTCGACCTGTCAGTGTTTTCGATTGATTTGAACGTTTTTTCAGACAGGCCGTCTTTGTTCCAACAGTAGGCATGACATGTTATGTTTGGCATTTAGCCAATTGTATTGTTGGCATATCCGATTGTCTGTTCGATCGCTGACATATTTTAACATTGATTTGTAAAGGCAAAGGCTATACCCAACACTGCTCATTTCGATTGTTTTTGGGTGGCATCGCAAACTGACACTCTCATTAATGGCTGTGCAGCTTATATGAACGTGGACTCGTTTCTATTTTAAATACTTGATTTGAAGGAGTCGTTGCCAGGCTTGAGGTCAATTCAAATTGAATATAGTAAATTCCAAAAGTCACCCACATTCAATTTATTCTGCCAATTACCCTACAAATGTTTCCATGCTTTTCCTTTAAAACTGCGTAGTATTCTAGGAATCGAATGTATTTTCAGTGCATTTTGAACCTATATCGCCCAAAACTAAAGAATACGGCTAGCAAGAGCTAGATAAAAACGAATAAACCTTTATTCGAGAAAGTACTGATCTTTGCTAATTATTTAATGTTCACAAATGTCGATGCACTTTTATGTCCCAGTTGGCTTTATGCATTTGACATTGCCTAGTTCTTGCATAGATGTAAAATATGTTCAACTTTCCGTAATAGGCCGTAGCTCCTGTCAATTTTCCAAATCTCAGAAGTCCTTTCCCATCGCCGCATCCGGCTTGCTTTTCAGTGCACCTGCATTGCCTCCTAATCTAACCGTGTATTTTCAGATGTGACATTAATTGGTTGTTCTAACGTTGCAGTCATTTGTGTATAGCTTCAGTCTGTTCAGTAGCTATCAATGCTCCACATGTTATATTGCAAATGCAAAATGTTCATAGAATTCCATTGTCACAGAATATGTGAAAAGAACAACAAATAATATCATACAAAACCACTTAAAAGACAGACAATAAATACAACTCTTCTTCAAATTCCGCCACAATGGTCAGTGTCTGCATGGTGCCATGTCAGTCCCCAGGGACTGTACGTTTTACGTGTGTGTGCGTGTGTATGTGTGTGTGTGTGTGTTTGAAGAGACGGGGTCAGGGGTCTGCTCTTACGCAATTTTGATTGTTGACTGCAAGTTTGAATCACACACACACGCATGCCGTTTCAGTTGTGGAAAAACGCATTGAGTTCATCGTAAACCGGGACAGGTGCCCGGTCATGGTGCACGTGCATGTCGTGGTAAGGCGGTACATTTTCAGAGTGAACACCGCTCCGCGCCACGGAGGAGCCAAATATGTGGCCCGCCGCTGGGCGAGAGGCTGCCAGCCCTGAGTAATGCATAGAGTAGTGGTAGCCTTTTTCGGCAACCTCCGGGGACGCGGTTCCGTGGTGCTTAACGGAAAAGTTGCCATTGATGCACACGGGAGGGGAGATGGGACACTCGTACTCTGGGCTGTTGTATTCGGGGGATCCGCTGCCCGCGTACAGGGAGTCATACGCCGAACAGTAGCCGTGTGTCCGTAAGGGGTGTGAGTTGGAACCTGACTGGCACTGAGGGCTGGCGAGACGGGAGCATTGGTACGGATATGGATGCACGGAGAAGGAGTTCGAGCCGGGGTAGCGTCCTCCCTCCGGACACTGTTCCGTGAGGAAATTGCGGGAGTTGAGCTGCAGACATCCGGCCACCAGGTTGGTCGTGGGTTGGGACAATCCTTTACACAGCGTCTGCACGTAGGACACCAGGTCCGGCCTCTTGCCGGAGCGGAGAATCTCAGAGAGAGCCCAAATGTAGTTCTTCGCCAAACGGAGTGTCTCGATTTTGGAGAGCTTTTGTGTTTTGGAGTAGCAGGGCACCACTTTGCGCAGATTGTCGAGGGCAGAGTTCAGGTCGTGCATGCGCGTCCTCTCCCGTGCGTTGGCCTTTTGACGACGCACCTTGGACCGTTCGATTCGAGCGGGTGTCATTTTGCGCTTCTTAGGGCCCCGCTTTTTGGGCATGTCGCCCTCGGCGCCTTCCTCTTCGTCGTCGTCCACATCGTCGTCCTCATCGTCCTCGCCGCCAATCTCAGAGTGCGCCCGGCTGCTCCTCAAATCCGCGTCATCCATGTCGTCATCGCCCAGGCGGCAGTTGTCCTCGTCGTCCTTGGTCTTGGAGTCCTCGCTCCCGCTGTCCTCCGCCCAGGCAGAATACTTCTGCATTTCAGGAAGTAGCGACGCGTCTGTGAATAGCCTAGTCAACATTGCTGCACTGAAAGACAGAGAAAATAAGTTGCATGAGATGAGACATTTCCAAATTGTATTCAAACGTAACTATATGCACTCTTAAAATGTATGTAATGGCCTAATCAATGAATAATAGGCCATTCAAACACCCGGGTATATCGCCCGACTGGTACAATTAAATTCCCCGCTGTGGTCCATGTGGCCTCTGGTGCCCTCGCACAGCGGTCCCAGCGGCACAGGCCACATTACCGTTCCCGTGGGACGCGCTGTGAAGCCACAAGCCCTCACTTCCACTCCCCCCGGACGCCCACGCACTCCTGGCTACATTCCAGAACAAGTCCACCGCAGGTTCCACCTCCACAGAAATATGTGTGCATCTCTAAATGCGTCCGGGTGCTTATTTTGACGCGTCTAGCTTGGTGTTGATAAACGTGTTAGGAAGAGATCACCCAATATTGCTCGTTGTTATCTGAATTAAATATGCTTTCAAATTTGAGGAGAATTTACATGAAGAAGGCTACCAACTTCTCGTCATGCTCAGCTTTGAGAACCGGAACCTATTGGATATTGTAGGTCAACAGCAGATTATAATAATATATACCAATATACATATTCATTGGCACCAATATTATTATTATTATTTACCTTTTTAGACTATCAAAGTCGCTCTATAATGATGAAATGTGTACATACCCAAACGCCAATTACATTTCCATCCAAAGATTATTATGCAGAAACCAGTAGATCGAAAAGGCCTATTTGAGGCTATCATTAAATATAGAAAGAAAATAAACAGAAAATAACCAAAAAGTGCCCTGTAGGTGCATACAGATAACAAAGGGAGAGCATAAATTGTACCAAACCCATGCATGCAGTAGGCTACAGATTTTCTAACCAAATCACTGGAAACATCTTGTATATGTGGGAGGCTGGAGAAATGCAAGGCGTGATGTCTCGTCTCAAAGTCAACAAGGAGGAATACGGTGCTAATTATCTCGAGGGTGTGCCAAGGGCGAAATCTCATTTTTACATTTGCAAAAATAAGATACGTTTAATTAACAGACCATTCTTGCCTGTCGTACAAGGAAAATATTTCACAGGTAATTCGGTATGCACCACCGAGCGATTTCAAAACACTTTAAGTTGGAAGAGTAAACATTTGCAGATGGAAATTGCTAGTATCCTTTTAGCGGTTGTTAAATATGTATTAAAAACACACATTTCCGAACAAGATTCTGCTAATGCATTATGGTCCTCGTGCAAAGCATGAGGGGATTTGGGGATTTGTCGATAAGTTAAAGGTATAGTTTGTGCTGTGGGAGGATCACAGTGGATGATAAAACTACACAAACAGAAATAAATCACTTCTTGATTATACTTTGAATAATGCACATGTTGCACATGATTATACTTTGACCCACCCACCTTTTAATTTTCCAAAGAATAACACCCATAATTGCTATCTGTCTAACACTGGAGACGAAGAATAATTAGCAGACAGCAAAGGAGAAATCAGCATCTTCTTTCTTCATCTGTCTTTTTTTTAACCCAAATGTTCACAATCTATTTCGGTTCTAATTCCATTCTCTTTTAAACCATACCGCATAATAGTGTATAAGTGCTATTGCTATTCATACACATTAACATTGTCATTGAAAAAAGAATACATTCTGAATAAAGACAAGTGATTTTAATATTGCTTGTGGGCTTTTGACAAGATCTTGTCATTTAGGTTTTTTCCCCCTAACAAAATAAACATTCTATATTAAATGTAACTTGTATTAATAGACAAAACGTGCGCTCGGCCGAAGTTGAAGGACAAACGGAACATTAACGTGGTGCCTAACAACGAAACACCGAATTCCTCCGAAGCTGCACGATTATCCAAATGCTCAAAACATCCCCGGTCTATCTTAGTGAATTCAAAACAGACGTTAACAAGAGGCACCCATATCCACCCAGAACGGTAACGACTGGACCATTGCATAATTCATCCGTATTTATTAAATTATTTCCGTCGGTTCTGGGACACGGTCACTCTTCAATTTGTTGACACTCCAACTCACCTCCGCGGGAGCTCTTGAACCGGTGGAAGGCGCGTGTGTTCAGACCATCTTCTGGGACCGCAGACGCTCCTATAGGTGCGGCAGGCTGCCGTCCGTGCAATGCTATCCACGCGCGCGCTCTGAGACAGTGTGGCATCGCTACCAGGCAGGGCTGCATACCAGCTCTGATGCCAGGCCATATGGTTGGCACGTCACTGGCAAGAGCCATCACATGAGAGCCGGTGATTGACATGCGCCCGCATTCAGAGAGATTGCCTTCCCGAGGGAAGAGAGCCCCGCCATCTGTCAGTGCGCTCTCTCCCTCACACAGCCAGAAAGAGAGAGTGAGACTGAGGCAGAAACAGTGGTGGAGAGGGAAAAACATCAATTGTTGAACAAAAATTGTTTTTTATCAGACAATATAATAAGTATATTTCACTTTGTGTTGCACATTTAACTGAAGGGTTGTGTTAAGCGACATCAAATCTGAATAATCTAAATCACCCATCACGGTGTCCGATGGGTGGGGGCTGGGGAGCATTTGCTGACATGGGAACAGAAGGCGATATTGTTTATTTATTTACTTAATTGAATACCATTATAGTGATGTATTCAGGAAAAACAACAATCAAACCAATATAGCTTTGCATGCAGACTCGGGCACGAACGATCAATGGCATACACCCTCGGCGAACAAACAGATAAAATATGAAAGACCCATATATAATATTTGCTATTAGGTGTTATTGTTGACTAATTTAAGTGTTTGCGATATAAGATCAAGATCACTGGTTGGCCGGACTATAAAGGTTTCTCGAGCACTGGTGTTTTCAGTGCGCTATACGCGGATGGGCGCCTGTCCGGTGGAGCGAGTGGGAGTCCTCCTGCAGACAGAACCCGAGGGGACCCAGGTGTGCAGCCCCACCAGGCGGGGGATGAAAGCGTGTCGATGTGGGCAGGCAGGGGGCTGGGGTCGGGTGAGGCTGGCAGGAGTGCCAGCAGGGATGCCGGTTGTGCAAAAAGGAGCGGATTCATCTCTCCCTCTCGCAAGCTCCATGCAGCTCTAATATCTCACAATTAGACATGCAGCCATTAGTAAAGTTAATCTGGAAAACGAGCGCTGCGACCGCCACAGAATGTGCTAGTGTGTCCCTGGCTGTGCCACAGTGACACCAGACAATCGAGAGGCAAAGGGGGACATGCCGGAAAACAGCTCCATTCGTAAATGTCCTTGGGCCAGGTTTTCTCCTACAACTCCCTGGAGGTCTTAGATAGCCGGGGGGGGTATAGTTTGTGAAGGGAGGGGCCACCAGCGAGGTCAGCGGTAGGGTGGCAGCAGCTGTGGCGATGTGAGCCGTGATTCCCCATATTCGATAATGTGTTCTCGTCCCCAATGGGCCGAGAGAGAGGATGGCATCCTGGCATTCTCCCAAAATGTATGCGTCGGGAGCGGGGGATCAAGTCAGGGCCTGGCGTCAGCCAAATCTGTGCCCGTACCTCAGCCCCCCCGGCACCGGGTGGGCGGGAACGGGTGGGGGTGGGCACGGATTGCCCGGCGGGTTCTCCTCAACAAGTCCCCCGGTCATCCTTGGAGTCACCTCGCCAGAATAAATGGCAAATGTCAACCTTGTGGTGTTACCCACTGAGGGGCCCCAAGGAGACGGCAAACTGAGGCGGTCGACTGCTGTCGCGGTACTGAGTCGAGATTCTTGTGTGTGTGTGTGTGTGTGTGTGTGTCCCTCTCTGTTTTTGTGTGTTTGTGTGTGAATTAAAGTGATTGTCCACCACCATGGTTGTCATCCTTGTCGATCGATTATTAATACAGGCCACAGCATAGTGACACGATGGTGGTTGTCCAGTAAAGGGTTGTCCTTTCAGTGCCAACAGTCACCTATCTTACCTAACGGCTGTCACCGAAGACAGATTGGATATTATCGACCACAGCCATTAAACCACACCACTGAAGCAGGCGCTTTCCTCAGCATCTCTCGTTACCACGACTCTGACCAGATTACCTGTATTACACTTGTTTGTCTGTGACACGCACGCACGCACGCACACACGCACGCACACACGCACGCACACACGCACGTACGCACGCACGCACGCACGCACGCACGCACGCACGCACACACACACACACACACACACACACACACACACACACACACACACACACACACACACACACACACACACGAACACGCACACGCACACACACACACACACACACACACACACACACACCCGCCGCCGCCAGACTCTCAGACCCCATCTGCACTCTTCTCTCTTCACTTCAGCCCTGCTAATTGCATATGCACAAATGCAAATGCCTATTAATTAATTACTTGACCAATTAGTGCAGTGGTATTTCAGAGCGATAAATCAAGTGGAGATGGGTCCTGGATGAAGGGGCAGGAGGACGGCTGTGTGCAGTCGCATCCACAATGAACACACGTCGGGCGACCGCAGCTTACACTCCTGCGTGAGTGTGTGAGTGTGTTTTGTGCATGTGCCCATATGAGTGTGTAGGCACCTTCCTGAGGATGAATAAAATACAAAGGTGAAACAACCCAGTCAATGAGCTCAATATGTAGGATGCTAATATGGTTATGTTCCAATTTGGGAAATGTCCCACAAACCCAGTAACTCCTACTCCCCTCCAGCCTCTACACCCCTCCAGCCTCTACACCCCCTCCAGCCTCCACACCCCCTCCAGCCTCTACACCCCTCCAGCCTCTTCCCCCTCCAGCCTTTACACCCCCTCCAGCCTCTACACCCCTCCAGCCTCTACACCCCTCCATCCTCTACACCCCCTCCAGCCTCCACACCCCCTCCAGCCTCTATGAGCCCTCCAGCCTTTACACCCCCTCCAGCCTCTACACCCCTCCAGCCTCTACACCCCTCCAGCCTCTACACCCCATCCAGCCTCTACACCCCTCCAGCCTCTACACCCCTCCAGCCTCTACGAGCCCTCCAGCCTCTACACCCCCCCAGCCTCTACACCCCTCCAGCCTCTACACCCCTCCAGCCTCTACACCCCTTCAGCTTCTACACTCCCTCCAGCCTCTATGACATCAAACATACAGGCGTTGTTTCAGGTAGACACGCCTATACTCCACATATCTGTGAGAAAAAACCTCTAACGACGAGATAATACGCAGGACATTTGTGTCGACATGTACGCAGCGATTCCGATGAATAACTGCATATCTCGCCCTTGACTCAACTTGGTACTCTATTATTGCTCCACTACGCATAACTTGCTAAAAACCCACCTGGTGTACCAGGGAGCATTGACAGTGCAGGTATAAATTAGGCTCTGACTGTAATACACAACATCTGGATCATCGATCATTTATTCAGTACGGTGTTCAGGCAGAAAATATGTTATTGGTTCATTCATAGACACAGTTGTTCAAATGTTGCACACGTCTGCCAAAACATATTTAACCTTACATTTTCCTCCATGTTTTCTTCAATTTTTGGCATCATAGCAATCTAGCAGACGGATCTCACAACTCCCTGGAATTTAGATTATTATCAGTGAGGCAAAGACTGTGTTTTAAACCAAAGGACTGTGAGGGATTTTTTGAAATGCAAGATAAATCGTAATGCTACAGGAGCGTGAGCTATTTAAACTATTTTTAAACTACAAATGTTTCCAACGCGCCTCACGCCTCCTTGGAGGTATGGCCTTGCGACTGCGAGGATGGTAAAGCATCATCTCCTTTTCAGGCAAAATAAATAGTCACAAATAAGATAAATGCTGCAACTTGACTCACACTGCTGTCTCTCTGCCTTCCTGATTGCCCGTGTATCTGTGGGACTCTCTTGATTTATGTCTCTGGGTCTGTGTATGTAAGTCTGTGTGTTTGTCTTTCTGAATTTTGGTCTGTCGGTCTGAATGTCTTTGTGTATGTCCGTCTGTATGTATGTCGTTGTGTGTATGTCTGTTTGTCTATCTGTGTGTATGTCTGTAGCCTATGTATGCCTCTGTGTGTGTATATGTCTGTGTGTATGTGTGTATGTCTGTTTGCGTGTCTGTGCATATGTATATGTCTGAGTGTGTGTCTGTGTGTATATATATGTGTGTGTTTGTGTCTGTGTGGGTGTCTGTGTGGGTGTCTGCACGTGTGTGGCTCCGAGGTGCTCCATCAGTTCTCGTGCCAGGGGCATACCCGTGCCCAGCCAAGCTGAACCATCTTCTGGGATTTTTGCCTTTTAATTATAGTAACGATGGAGTATTAACTGTGGCACTGGGAAAAGGGGCCTATGTATTATTGATGATATGACTGAGGGACTGGGGGTGGTTGAGACACAGAGAGAGAGAGTGCTAATTACATCTCTGCCCCAGTCATAGACACCTCCCCTCGCCTGTCATCATGTCCTCCTCTTGCTGTCCATCAATAGACAAGTCAAGGGCTTATCCTACCGTCAAAATATGAGGTGACAGCGACATCTACTGGACGCCAGAAAACATTGCGCCCTAGCGTGATTTGGTCATGCTTTTAAGAGAATATGAATAATAATTATACAGCCACCCACAACCACGATGCTTCTGAGAACCAGCACTTGTTCTGTTTGTCTCATTGCCCTTCTCTTCTCTTTTATGTTTGCATCTCCTGTTTGTGCGTGTAAATCAATTGCCATAATTGCCTAACATTATTATGACCGTTGGTTTTCCTAGTCAATCAGCAGTTGTCACGACGTGTTTGTAAAGATACGCAGACTTAAATCTTATTAAGCAGACAAAAAGGCGTTGAACCAGTAACTAGGAAAATCTCCCTGGAAACGCGTTGTGTCCAAGTGACTGTATAAGTTGCATTATGTTCTGTCTCTAGTCTCCACACTGCTATTGCTGTAATAACAGTTCCAGCCAGTAGGTGGCGCCGGGTGTACAGTGTGTTTCATCCTTAGCTCAGTAGCAACGCTGTACGTCGACATTTGTGTTATTTAGCAAACACTCCTGTTCAGGTATTTAAAAAATTGCTTGCTGGTACAACCTCTCAACTCAGTAGTAAAAACATCATACTCAATAAAGTATATTTTGTTTATTTATACCGGAAAAACAAGCCAAGACAACGTATCATTTAGAGTGGCGCTCTGTATAACATCAATAACAAAATATACATGAAAGAGAAAGGATTTAAAACCAATACTAGACATATTTTAAAAAAAATTAAGCTATGTAAAATGTTCGGTCTGATTTAAAAAAAAATGTGATTTAGACCACATTTTCTTTAACCAGAAGTCTTTTTGTAGAGAATTCCAAGTTTAATGGGAAAACAATGTAACTGTATCCGAGACGATGCCTGGGGAACTATCCAGTCTTGTGTGTCGTGTTTGATCAGGGCTGTTTTCAATTGCCTTTTGGAGGTAAACTTATTTGGAAGTTTCTTTAGGACGGCTCTATAAACTATAAACAAACAATAAAACGTGTCTTGCTCTTTCAGAATGCGAGGGCTCTCAGCCAACAGCAGTATATAAAAGACAGTGGTGTGTGTTAACTTGCCCCAGTAAAAAACTGTAAAGCGGCATAATAAAACATCCGAGCCTTTTAATACAGTAGCCGAGGCTTACATGCAGAGTACACGACCATAGTTGAATACAACATAAAAGTGGCATGAAAAAAAAATATTTCTATGCTTAGACAACAGTTGTTATTTATTTCTATGAAATGAAATAAAAAGGGAGTTTGGAAAAGAATTGTTAGAAAGACCGCAAGTGCAGTAAATATCTGCAAAATCAGTGGTGGAAGGAAATGAAACACATAGAAGATAAACAAGTGAAGTTGAACTATAGGTGATGGATTATATACTAAAGGTAATAGCAAAAAATAAAATTGATGGATAATAAAATATGGACTAAAGGTGATGGATAATGGAGGTGCGTGACTCAGGTCAGTTATTATAGTAAAGAATGTTCTAGTTTCCTGCCTGTGTATTTAGGCGTTCCTTCTCTCTCGCAAGTGTGCCAGCTCATGGGGATGTTTAAATGAGAGGAAACCGCTCGCTTGGGTCTAATTACTTTCCCAGTTTCACCAGACGCTGACCAAAAGATGATACATGTGTCCTGTCTGCAAATGGGGGTTAATGGACATAATCCAGTTGGAGGACGTTTACCCAGCAGTATTCAAACAGTTTAGGGCATTCACCATCATTTGTTAAGTCCAAAGTCATCCATGGTACAATTAGCTGCCAATGCAAATCACTTTTAAGTTCTGCATTGAGTTTTCTGTTTTGTAAATGTACCTGATTAGCATCTGGAGTCACAATATGGTGGACAGGCATGTTTTTCTTTTTTTTCCTTCTATTCAACAAGTTAAGCCGATTGAGAACAATTTCTCATTTGCAACGGCAAATGGGATTTGAACCCAGGACGTCGTACACACAAAGCATGCACTCTACCACTGAGGTACCAACTGCTCCATGAGTTGTCAGGGATGTGCTGAACCCAGGTGGACGGGTTAGAGATGAATTATCAGAACACCTGCTGTCCTGGAGACAACGCTTCTCTGTAATCCTAATTAATAGAGGCTTTGACACTTAGATTGATTTTGAAATCCAATCACCTGATGCTTGTCTCCATCGTAACACCTGGCTGCACTCATGACAAACATAAAAAGAGTGTGTGTGTACATTTCAGTTTAAGCTGAAGCTAGGCCATATATGTGCTGATAGAGGTGAGCTGAAACTGGGCCAGTATGTGTCTATATAGGTCAGGGGTGTCCAAAGTTTTTTTAGTGAGGGCCAAATACAGGAAAATAAACAAAGGGCCGGGCCGCACACTAGAGGTGACATATTAACACATGAATACTGTGTGTATTTCTAACTCACCTATAATGTGAAGAACTGTGCTGTCCTCTAGCTCGAATTATGTTGACAGGTTTTACGCCCGTCATGGCCGGAGCTCCATCCGTTGTTTCTCCACTGAGTTTGTCCCATTTAAGCCCCATCTTTCCAACTGCCTCCGACACAGCTTCAAAAATATCTCTGCCCGTCGTTGTGCCTTTTAGGCTCCTCATATCATGCAGCTCCTCCGTATAACAAAAAAGTCCATCTACTCCCCGCAAAACATTAACAGCTGCGCGGTGTCTGTGGCATCTGTGCTCTTATCGCTAACCCTATCCATAACCAATCGCATGCTATCGAGTACAAATCAAAAGCACTAGCTTGGTCTCTCAGCTGAAGTTTCCAGTTAGCTGACAACAAGTCCTCGATTCTCCGCACCACTGTATTTCTGGATAAGCTCACGTTGTTGAAATCCGGAACTTTTTCCGGGCACATTATTGCTGTGACTTTGAGGCACTGCTTTATGAAATCACCGTCTGAGAACGGTTTGCCGTGCTGGGCCATACGTTTAGCGACCTTATAGCTTGCTGTTGTGGCGTTTTCCTTTATTTTGTTAGCACGAAAAACACCTGTTGTTGAGCTTGCAGGCTAGCTGCCATTTGCTTGACTTTCTGCGTTCGTTCGGCACTGGTGTACTGATGTGTAGCTCTGATGTTTGGACTCATAGTGCTGACGGACATTATACTCTTTCATCACAGCAACATCTTCATTGCAAATCAAACAGATACACTTTACGTTGATTTCTTTGAAGAAATATTCATTTTCCCACTGTGTTTGAAATCTTCTACACTCACTTGCTATTTTGCGTTTCTTTAGTGCTGCCATTTCTGGTGACTCGCCGTAAAAGTTTTTGTTTGCTTAATTTTGTTTAGTGGAGAAGCACCGTTTCCATGGCTGGCTCCAACTAGTGTTGAAACTGAGAAGTGCAACAGAGTTGAGCTCAATCTTCTTGTGCGGGCCATATTCAATAAAATTTTCAGAATTTGCTGCGGGACAATAAAAACTGGACCGCGGGCCGCAGTTGGCCCGCGGGCCGGACTTTGGACACCCCTGATATAGGTGATCTGAAACTGGGCCAGTATGTGCCTACAGAAGTGATCTGAAACTGGGCCAGTAAGTGTCTACAGAGGTGATCTGAAACTGGGCCAGTATGTGTCTACAGAAGTGATCTGAAACTGGGCCAGTATGTGTCTACAGAAGTGATCTGAAACTGGGGCAGTAAGTGCCTAGAGAGGTGATCTGTAACTGGGCCAGTATGGGCCTACAGAGGTGATCTGAAACTGGGCCAGTATGTGTCTACAGAAGTGATCTGAAACTGGGCCAGTATGTGTCTACAGAAGTGATCTGAAACTGGGGCAGTAAGTGCCTAGAGAGGTGATCTGTAACTGGGCCAGTATGGGCCTACAGAGGTGATCTGTAACTGGGCCAGTAAGTGCCTAGAGAGGTCAGTCGTAACCCCGCCCACTCTGTCAACACCTCCCCAATTGGGTCTCATATGAACAGAGGTGGCCCATTCAGGAGAGGTTAGACTTTACATACCTTACAGGCTTGTCAGAGGAGCTCTTTTCACTGTGTGAACCTACGTGTGTGTGTGTGTGTGTGTGTGTGTGTGTGTGTGTGTGCGTTTGTGCAGTTTTACCTGCAGCTGCGAGAGTCAACGTCAGTAGTTTCATGGTGGAGCTTTGCTTTTGTTGTGTCTGCAGATCTACTGTGTCCGACTCTATGTTCTGCCTGGCTCTCGTGATTCAGTCAAGATGGGAAATATGACTCTTGCTGCTGTCCCATTGTTTTTGGCTTCGTCGTACTCTTCACCTTCACGTGTGTCCCCTCATTGTTCCTTCTCCAGATCTGTTTCAACATGTACCTAAACCAATCCAGTGACTGCTTTTATACCACGCGTGAACCTCCTCCTGCTCAGACAGACCGGTTGAATGGGCAGTAAACAGATTAATCTGCTGTTTTATGTGTTTCTGGACCCAAACCGACAGTGGAACAGAATCCACCACCATCCACCCACTCATTCTCCTCCACCACCCTCTCCTCCACCACCCTCTCCTCCATCACCCTCTCCTCCACCACCCTCTCCTCCACCACCCTCTCCTCCACCACCCTCTCCTCCACCACCCTCTCCTCCACCACCCTCTCCTCCACCACCCTCTCCTCCATCACCCTCTCCTCCACCACCCTCTCCTCCACCACCCTCTCCTCCACCACCCTCTCCTCCACCACCCTCTCCTCCACCACCCTCTCCTCCACCACCCTCTCCTCCACCACCCTCTCCTCCACCACCCTCTCCTCCACCACCCTCTCCTCCACCACCCTCTCCTCCACCACCCTCTCCTCCACCACCCTCTCCTCCATCACCCTCTCCTCCATCACCCTCTCTACCACCACCCTCTCCTCCACCACCCTCTCCTCCATCACCCTCTCCTCCACCACCCTCTCCTCCACCACCCTCCACCACCCTCTCCTTCACCACCCTCTCCTCCACCACCCTCTCCTCCACCACCCTCTCCTCCATCACCCTCTCTACCACCATGCCGTCTCCCTCCTCCCAGCACCACTCCTGATCAAGCCAAAGCTCTTTCTTGACTCTGAGCCAAACCCTCCCAGCTCATCTCCACTTTCCAAATCCCTCCTGCAATGTGAGTGAAATATGCAGTACGGTCCTACAAATAGCCGTGGCCCTGTCATGCCCCCGTCTCCCCTTTTATCGTTGCTCTCTATAGTACCTACACCTTCAGGTTTTTGTCCTCCATTTATCCTCTGGCAGTAAAACACTTTGTTTACATGCTGTGATTGCAGCCGTTCGTTGCCTTGACCTGAGAGATATGTCTTCTAATGTTTTTCTCACTTGCCCCTCTATCTCTAGACGTGCCTCCATCAGAACAATCCAATCCTTCTCCTGCCAAGAATGGAATGGGTTCACTACGTGTGTTGGGCATTTGGCCTTTGGTGTTCGTCGCCACCAGCTTTCTAGTGCCAATGCACCTGTCATCATTACATTGTCATGTCTCGTCATTACACACACCTCGTGCCCATAAATCATACTTGTTCCCTGTGATTGGCCATGTCTCATCAGCTGATTACATGCTGATTACATGCTGATTGCATGCTGATTACATGCTGATTACATGCTGATTGTATGCTGATTACATGCCGATTACATGCTGATTGTATGCTGACTATATGCTGATTACATGCCGATTACATGCCGATGACATGCCAATTACATGCCGATTACATGCCGATTGTATGCCGACTATATGCCGATTACATGCTGATTACATGCTGATTACATGCTGATTACATGCTGATTGTATGCTGACTATATGCTGATTACATGCTGATTACATGCTGATTACATGCTGATTACACTGCTCACATCACATTTGACATGTTATTAAGTGCCCAGGTCTTAGCTTTGACTAACATTATGTGCATCTGTGTTAAGACAGCTAGACGATCAACCCAGTTATAGCGAGTGTATATACCTCAATGAAATAATTAAAAGTTCACTAAAGGCAAGGATGGGGGAGCAGTTCCCCCCACGAGTTTCCCTGGGACAAGCACAACTCAGTGTTTCAGTTGATGCCCGGGCGAGTTTTGGCCAGCGGAGGTTTATAGCTTCAGGAAGCCCAACAATCACTGAGTGGTAACAGATAAGACAGGAAATAATAAGTGACTGGATTAGTTACTGCTCCACTTCCTGTGAGAGGGACGGCCTTGAAGTTGGATCGAGTGACCGCTTCAGTGATTGTGTCGAGCAACGCACTGTACACTCATACAGTGAGGTTGTCTGCCCCGATGAAGAGGTCTTAGAGTGGACAGGCCTTCTCTCGAAAGGAGGAGCAGCTCCTTACTGTTGAGGTTGAGGTGTTGGACCGGGCAGAGATGTGTGCCAGACACACAGTTAGGCACATTGCCATTGTGAGGAGAAGAAGGCCTAGCACTGTGCCCTGAGGCACAACAGAAGAGGAGGGCCTGGTCCTAGCATAGAGCCCTGGGGCACAACAGAAGAGAAGGGCCTGGTCCTAGCACTGAGCCCTGGGGCACAACAGAAAAGGAGGGTCTGGGCCTAGCACTGAGCCCTGAGGCACAACAGAAGAGGAGGGCCTGGTCCTAGCACTGAGCCCTGGGGCACAACAGAAGAGGAGGGCCTGGTCCTAGCACTGAGCCCTGGGGCACAACAGAAGAGGAGGGCCTGGTCCTAGCATAGAGCCCTGGGGCACAACAGAAGAGGAGGGCCTGGTCCTAGCATTGAGCCCTGGGGCACAACAGAAAGGGAGGGCCTGGTCCTAGCACTGAGCCCTGAGACACAATAGAAGAGGAGGGCTTGGTCCTAGCACTGAGCCCTGAGACACAATAGAAGAGGAGGGCCTGGTCCTAGCATTGAGCCATGGGGCACAACAGAAGAGGAGGGCCTGGTGCTAGCACTGAGCCCTGGGGCACAACAGATAAATAAATAAATAAGTAAATGTGCAGAGGAGTTATGTGTATAGGAATGATTAGTTGGAGGAGGTGGAGGATTTGGGGAAATGTAGAGAGGTTTCCTGTAGTCAGAGTTGTCTGCTTTGCACGGTCTCCACCTCCTTTTCCCGTACCTTTCCAACTTTCCAACTTTCCAATTCTGATGTCCTTATTCCTCCTTGTCTATCCTTCTCTGTGTCTATCTGTGTTCTCCCTCGTCCCCTCACTCTCACTACTGAATTCTCTCATTGTCCAACAGAGGCCAATAGAGGCGCAGTTCATGTGATGAGATTAGATTTTTTTTCTGATTACAAATCAACCTAAGCTTAAACACACACACACACACACACACACAGACGCACGCACGCACGCACGCACACACAAAATCTCCTCCCTCTGGCTTATCCCTGGTTTTCTCTTTCCCCTCCCCTTACACTTGATCTCTCCGCCCCCTCTCCCCAAGTCCCTCCCCTACTCTCTCACCCTGCCAGCTCTAAGGACGCATCTCATTCACTCTGCCGGCACAGGTTTTATAACATAACACAGAACCTCGAACAGTCAAACGAGACTGAGTGACAGAGCAACCGGGGACCGACAGAGAGAGGGAGCCAGAGAAAAGAAGAGCGAGAAAGAGACAGTTAAAGAGAGAGAGAGAGAGAAGCGAGACAACAGATAAAAAGAGGAGAAGTGCAGTAAAAGCGGAAAACGGATAAACAAAAAAAGGAGATAAACAATATAAGTTAATCTGTTTTGCATTTTAAGTTTGGCTGTGGTAGAGAGAGAGGGAGTGATAGAGAGACCTTGAGATCCAGCAGAACCCGGAGAGCTCCAGGGAGGCTAGGGAGCAGAACCGAGTACCCGTTGAGAGAAGGACCCCCCTCTGGGACACAGACAGACATGGACCCCTCCGCGTCGGGTGAGGTTGGTGACCAGTCCAAGGAAGTCAGGAAGATCCATTTTGCCATGCCATCCGCGGCGCCAACCCAACTGGACCCACGACAAGTCGAAATGGTGAGGGAGAGGACCGGTTTGACCAACGTGTTTAACTTGTCCTCGGCTTATCATTATGTGCGCGTGTGTGTGTGTGTTTGTGTGTGTATGTGTGTATTTGTGTGTGTGTGAGCGTTTTCACCGTGTTCTGTGTGTGTTTAGTGTGGTTTGTGTATCCGCTGTGCTTCTGTACACTTTAGTTTTTCGCAAACCTTCTGTAGACCTTCCAGCCAAGCTTTCAGATTTTCAGAACGGTCGGAACAGGTGTTTCTCGACCGGGACAAACCGTGCCCCAGATTCTACCGTCAATCTCAACTGACTTCTTTAATAAAAACGGTGACCTGCGATTATCTCTCTCCCTCTGCTTCTCTCATGGTTATAACATGTTATAACCTTGGTATGTCATCTCATCGGGTGACTCTTTAAAGTGAAACCTTGGCCTGTTTGACACCTATTGTGACTGAATGTCACCACTCTGGCAAAAGTACAGGTCGACTATGGTTTATTCTATCGTTGACTTCATAGAATTATCACATACCGTTTATTTATAATATCAAAAAGTACATTTAAAAATGCTGGACAAATGTATTATTGGGCACATTTTGTTTTTTATTTTACATATGCTAAATCTAAAGATGAATAAATGAATAAATTACATTTTCTCCATATGGGTAGGGATTGTTCTAGTATCCTGACCTTCTCATCATTGACTCTTCTTCACTACGTCTGTTTCCCCTGTCTGACTTGGTTCCAGTGCCCTGATAAAAATGCGACAAAACTGGTTCCTCTCCTTGCCAACAATATGTTTTATTTTAGGCAGAAAGAAAGTGGGTCAAAGGAGTTAGTCGGTGGCATGTGAGATCTAGGATAGTGGCTCAGCCCCGTGAGATGGAAAAAAAAGGAGCAGGATAATGTAGGCGCGAAAGGAAGACAGAAACGCGAAAGATGAGTGCTAAGAGACAACCTGTTTCCTCTTCTCTGGTCGGAGCCTGTGACAATATCTCCTCAAACTGCTAATATAGAGTTGCCCCGTCCATCCCACTACTACAATATGTGATACCTGTGACACATGCTCCCCTCTACCCATATAAATACCTAGTGTGTTCAGGTCCTCCCCTCTACCCATATAAATACCTAGTGTGTTCAGGTCCTCCCCTCTACCCATATAAATACCTAGTGTGTTCAGGTCCTCCCCTCTAGCCATATAAATACCTAGTGTGTTCAGGTCCTCCCCTCTACCCATATAAATACCTAGTGTGTTCAGGTCCTCCCCTCTACCCATATAAATACCTAGTGTGTTCAGGTCCTCCCCTCTGCCCATATAAATACCTAGTGTGTTCAGGTCCTCCTCTCTACCCATATAAATACCTAGTGTGTTCAGGTCCTCCCCTCTAGCCATATAAATACCTAGTGTGTTCAGGTCCTCCCCTCTAGCCATATAAATACCTAGTGTGTTCAGGTCCTCCCCTCTACCCATATAAATACCTAGTGTGTTCAGGTCCTCCCCTCTACCCATATAAATACCTAGTGTGTTCAGGTCCTCCCCTCTAGCCATATAAATACCTAGTGTGTTCAGGTCCTCCTCTCTACCCATATAAATACCTAGTGTGTTCAGGTCCTCCCCTCTACCCATATAAATACCTAGTGTGTTCAGGTCCTCCTCTCTACCTATATAAATACCTAGTGTGTTCAGGTCCTCCCCTCTACTCATATAAATACCTAGTGTGTTCAGGTCCTCCCCTCTACCCATATAAATACTTAGTGTGTTCAGGTCCTCCTCTCTACCTACATAAATACCTAGTGTGTTCAGGTCCTCCTCTCTACCCATATAAATACCTAGTGTGTTCAGATCCTCCTCTCTACCCATATAAATACCTAGTGTGTTCAGGTCCTCCCCTCTACCCATATAAATACCTAGTGTGTTCAGGTCCTCCCCTCTACCCATATAAATACCTAGTATGTTCAGGTCCTCCTCTCTGCCCATATAAATACCTAGTGTGTTCAGGTCCTCCCCTCTACCCATATAAATACCTAGTGTGTTCAGGTCCTCCCCTCTACTCATATAAATACCTAGTGTGTTCAGGTCCTCCCCTCTACCCATATAAATACCTAGTGTGTTCAGGTCCTCCTCTCTACCCATATAAATACCTAGTGTGTTCAGGTCCTCCCCTCTACCTATATAAATACCTAGTGTGTTCAGGTCCTCCCCTCTACCTATATAAATACCTAGTGTGTTCAGGTCCTCCTCTCTGCCCATATAAATACCTAGTGTGTTCAGGTCCTCCCCATTTTACTAGTCTATGTCAACTTATCTCAACTCAGTGTTTTTTTTATCTTCCTTTGTTTTCGGTCGCTCTTGTTTATTCCTTTTTTCCAAGTAACTGTTGCTCCATCCTCTGATGTCAGACCGCACAATAGATTTCCCATTAGTTTGCAGCTGCAGCCAGACTGACCCGGACCTTTGCCCTGTGGGCAGCACCTCCTGTGGGGGCAGATGGCTGGCCTGCCCCCCCCCCCGCCCATCCCGGGGTATAACGTCTGGTCCGGCACCCTGTCAGGAGTCCAGAGGCAGGGGTCATCTGGTTTATTTGGAGGCAGTTCAGGTAGAAACAGTAAAGTCCACATGGACGTGTTTTATCTGAATAGCGGCACGGGGCTGGAGGTTCTCTGGAAGGAGATGCATTAGGGAGGAGACAGACTCAAAGTTCTAGTGTTCTGGTGTGTATGCATTTGTGCAACATAATCTGTGTGTGTGTGTGTGTTGTGTGCGTGTGTGTGTGTGTTAGTGTCTGTGTGTGTGGGGGAGGGTTAAAGTTACTATTGCATGACTTTATGTATGCCAACGTGTGTCTGTGTGTTTGTGTATGTATTTATGTATGTGTTGTGTATGTTTGTGTGTGTGTGTGTGTGTGTGTGTGTATGTGTGTATGTCTGCATGAGTATCTGACTTGCGTAGTTGTGTCTGTGTGTGTGTGTGTGTGTGTGTGTGTGTGTGTCTGAGTGTGTGTGTATTTATGTATGTGTGTATGGTTGTGTTTGTGTCTGTGTGTCCATTTTGGAGTTTGTTTGTGTGTATTACAGGAAATTCAATCCCAGCAGCACTCAATGCAGAGCCCCAGGGACAGAGGGGTGGGCACAGTTAATGACTGAGACTGACTTTAGGAGACCCTGATTCTCCAAGAGTAATTAAACACAACCACACACACACACACACACACACACACACACACACACACACACACACACACACACACACACACACACACACACACACACACACACACACACACACACACACACACACACACACACACACACACACACACACACACATACATGTTTGCAAGGCCAGTGTTTGCTAAAGGGGATTACATTCAGTTAAATTATGTTGGCGCAGTCGTTTTAATGGCAGCAATTCACTCTTACAGTTCTGCTCAGACGCCAATACAGTTAGCATATTGTCTGCTACCAGAGGACCATAGGAGCGGACTGCCAGTGCCACCGACCAGTTATAGACTGCGCAATTGTTGTTTCCGTGACGACCGGCCGCCTCCCCTCCCAGATTGCCCTGGAAAGGTCACCGTTTTAAACGACGCACGTACGACTCCGGGGGTAGTTAGCCTAGCCGCGATGCTGCACATGTGGAAATGTACGAGTGGGAGGCGTTGTCCGTTTTTGCCCTGGGGGGTGTTCATTTTTTAGAGGCCCCACTATCTGGAACGCTACATTGTGATATTGCCCATGGATATTGGCCCTGGTGGGGGGGGGGGAGGGAGGGAGACAGAGAGACAGAGAGAGAGGATGGAAACATGCCTATGAGCGTGAGACGGTGAAAAGAGGTTAATCATATGGAGTCAGACCAGATCAGGGTACAACTGCTCGGATTACTGTTATGTTATGACAATAACGGAATGTGGATTACAAGTACATGTAATACGTTACAAAAAAGTTACAAGCAAACATATATTCTGCTTGTTCGGTGCCAAAGAAAGGTGAGATCATTGGCTGCTTATGACGTCGACTTCAAACATACTAGCGTGCTCGTGTTCACAGTTGTGCATGTTAAACATATTAGCGTGCTCGTGTTCACAGTTGTGCATGTTAAACATACTAGCGTGCTCGTGTTCACAGTTGTGCATGTTAAACATATTAGCGTGCTCGTGTTCACAGTTGTGCATGTTAAACATATTAGCGTGCTCGTGTTCACAGTTGTGCACGTGTATGCGGACCCCGTGGATTTCTATAATGTCCATATCCAAAAGTAATCCAAAGTAATCAGATTAGGTTAGTGAAAAGTGAAGTTACCTAAATGTAGATAACTAGTAACTGCACCGTGTGAAAGGTAACTCACCCAACCCTGGTGTTAATACTGTTAATACACACATCTACTCAACTCTCGAGCCAGCGACGGTTCTTGCAGTGTTCGGCGGGTGTTCTTTTGATGTTCCTCCCGGCGTTCCCCTGGCATTCTCCCGGTGTCGTGCCGGCGTTCTCCTGGCGTTCTCCTCTTGGCGCGGCCTCAGTAGGGACCGGAGGAGGGTAATGATCCAGATGAACAGGGGATTAGGGTCATCATTCAGTCTGACAGACTGCAGTTGATTCCCTCACATTAAGTTGGACCACCCCCTCCCCCCCTCCCCTCCTCTCCAGCAATGGACCCAACACACAACACAAGCCTTTTCCCTCCTAATCCCATGTGGGCGCAGTGGTGATCCAGGGGACTGAGCACACCACCAGGCGACGCCCCCCCCCTTCCCCCGGTCACCTGTTTTCAAACCAATTAAATTCAATACAACCTCTAGAGGGGTGAACACCCTCATCTCAGACTCACCCCATTTCACGTTCCTCTCTGCGGCTCCCAGCGACACACAGCGACCTTTGACATGACATGTGTATCTGGGTAAACACCGTGGACTCTGACAGACTGTCAACATTCACTTCCAAATCAGAGCATTGGAGCAGAGGGCCGGGAGCCCAGTGCATGCTGGGTAGTTGGGATTAGGTGGGGTGGCCGTTCAGCTGAAGGCCCTGTGGTCTATGGCCACGTGTGTCACGCCACTACAGAGGGATTCAGTTCAGAGGGGATTCAGTTCAGAGGGGATTCATTTCAGATGGGATTCATTTCAGATGGGATTCAGTTCAGAGGGGATTCACTCCAGAGGTGATTCAGTTCAGATGGGATTCAGTTCAGAGGTGTATCAGTTCAGAGGGGATTCACTCCAGAGGTGATTCAGTTCAGAGGGGATTCACTCCAGAGGTGATTCAGTTCAGATGGGATTCAGTTCAGAGGTGTATCAGTTCAGAGGGGATTCACTCCAGAGGTGATTCAGTTCAGAGGGGATTCACTCCAGAGGTGATTCAGTTCAGTTGCCCTTTCACCCTCTGGGGTCGTCAACAGAACCACGACCGCCTCGTCATCGACAGCAGCGCCCCGGCTTAATCGATTGTGCAGGGTGTAATCACGCCGCTATGGATTGCCGATTGTGCGGTGAATTTCCACGGCAGCAACGGTAATAAGTTCGAGAACGATGGCTTGAACGTGCCATTTCCATGACGCAGTTCGTCAGTGCTGTGTTCACTCATGGTGGAGCGGGTGCCTGCGTCTGCTACAGGCAGCTTATGGGGGAGTGGCTTCTCCAATCCCCTACACAATGGCCACGTCATTTGGCTGTATTTCCGTTGTTTTTTCTTTGACGTTTGAACTTCCGCTGTATCCACAGTTATTTGTTTGTGCTCGCACGGAGAACCATGACGGAGAACGCGACACAGGGACATTTGCACATCTAGATATGCGCGGATATAAATGCAAAACCTACCTCTGCCCCGGATCATGATCAGAACCAGGAACTTGACCCGGTTTTAGCTGTCCTTCGCACGGCTCGTAGGTTTGTTACTGTTTAACTGGGTCATGGTGCGATCGTCCCTCCAGTCGAGTTACGGACGGACCCTCCGTGCGATGGCACGCGTTCACACTGGCGAATGGCTGACCTGGGCGTCGCCGCCGCGCGTGTGTGTGTCGTGTAAACAAGCCGAGCTCAGGCGGCAAAACGCGGACCGGAGTACAGTTTGCGGTGATGACACTGTAAACAGCCAAGCCGAACTCAACTGGAGCGTTTCAAAAACATGTTTCTTATTATGGTTTTAACTGTATGTGTGTGTGTGCGTGTCACGTGTGTGTGTTTGTGAGTTGAGTGGTAAAATGCACCTAGCTGATATGAGTAGTGGTTGTTATCTGTTGGCTGTGGATAAACAGTCCCTCCAGGTAAACCACAGGCTGCTCTGGAAATGTCAACTCAATAGGAATGTCAGCCGGTATGTTGTGTGCTGATTAGCACACGCTAGGAGTAACAGCTCATTAGCATTCATTTAGATGTTCTGAGAGCATATTCCAGACATGCACAGCCAGAGAGAAGGTAGTCTGACACAGAGACAGCCAGGCCAGCACAAGGCCAGCACCAGGCCAGAACAAGGCCAGAACCAGGCCAGCACTAGGCCAGAAGCAGGACAGAACCTGGCCATTGTTTTATTGTAGAGTGATAATGAAATACAAATATGCAGTTCAAATGAAGTTGTATTTCTTTAGCTGATGATGCCGTGTCATTACTATAACAGTTGTTTTGTGTGGAAAGTGGGAAAGTTTCTGATGGTTGTCTTCTGGGTTATGAACAGAACCTCAGTTGGGGTGGGCCGGGTTAATGACAGAACCTCAGTTGGGGTGGGAGAGACCCCAGGAGAGACCCCAGGAGAGACCCCAGTAGAGACCCCAGGAGAGACCCCAGGAGAGACCCCAGGAGAGACCCCAGGAGAACTGGGACCCCACTATTAGAGACCCCAGGAGAACTGGGTCACTATTAGCGATACAGAACATGAGGTATTAATGGAGAGTTACAGACGTCCACAGAAAACAAAATCCTCCGTGTCTCTGGTTTTCCGCATTATTAGCCTGTAATCTCCTAATTCCAGGGGCACACAGTTAATTGTTCACCTATTCTGTGTTCTTATCTGTCACAAGACGGATTTAATGACTTTTTGGTCCGTTAGTTTCAAAACCATGTCAGCACAAAAACCCTGGCTGGTTAGAGCTCCGCTATCCGCGTGTTGCCTGGGTTACCATGTGAATGTCTCCTCCTGGAAGGATTCCTTCTCACCTCGTTATGTTATTGCTTTTACAGACACGCCGTGCACTTAGGATGCCCCAAAGGTCAAGTGATTCGATTTGTCAGGGCTCTGTTGTTTTACGGCAATATGATGTCCATCAGAGACGCACAGAGCACATGAAATGGTTAAAGAGAGAAAAGGAGAGGGACCAAGATGTGTGGATTTGTTTAGAGATATAGGGAGATAGAGAACTGTAGCAGATGGGAGGATAAAGGAATATTTTACATGACCTGCTTCTGGCCAACAGAGAGATAGAGAGATCAGGAGAGAGAGAGAGAGCAGGAGAGAGAGAGAGAGCAGGAGAGAGAGAGTGTGTGTATTTGAAAGTGCAAGTCTGAACCAGTGGATATTTTCATTGAACTGTCGTTGGTCACGTCCGGTTCCACGTCCGGGCATGTGACCAAGTAAAACATGTTCCAGTTGTTGCTTAGAGACAAGCACCCCCCAACCCCATGGCACCTGTCTTGCACTACCCTGTAATGTAATGGGCGAATGTGACCCCAATTCTGGGTTACTGGAGGGGGGGGGGGTCCTTAGTCCTAACAGGGTGACTGGGGGGGTCCTAAAGCCTGTTTTATGCTTCTGCGTCAAATCGACGGCGTACCCTCGCAGACCCCTCTGGGTCGACGCAAACCCCTCTCCGACCCCTACGCCGTAGCTCAACGTGCACCTCCAAAAAATTGGAATTACGCGTCGAGGCGACGCAGACCACAAGGGCTGTGATTGGTCAGATTATACATCTGGCGGTGAAATGCAACGCAACCCGACGCAGAACCATAAAACGACCACGACGCCGTAGGAGTGACGGCGTAGCTACGCCGTGGAGTTGACGCAGAAGCATAATGAGGGCTTTAGTCCTAATAGGGAGACTGGGGGGGAGGGTCCTTATTCCTAACAGGGTGACTGGGGGAGGGTCCTTAGTCCTAACAGGGTGACTGGGGGGGAGGGTCCTTAGTCCTAACAGGGTGGCTGGGGGGAGGGTCCTTATTCCTAACAGGGAGACTGGGGGAGGGTCCTTATTCCTAACAGGGTGACTGGGGGGAGGGTCCTTAGTCCTAACAGGGTGGCTGGGGGAGGGTCCTTAGTCCTAACAGGGTGGCTGGGGGGAGAGTCCTTAGTCCTAATAGGGAGACTGGGGGGAGGGTCCTTAGTACTAACAGGGTGACTGGGGGGGAGGGTCCTTAGTCCTAATAGGGTGACTGGGGGGGAGGGTCCTTAGTCCTAACAGAGTGGCTGGGGGAGGGTCCTTAGTCCTAATAGGGAGACTGGGGGAGGGTCCTTATTCCTAACAGGGTGGCTGGGGGGAGGGTCCTTAGTCCTGACAGGGTGGCTGGGGGGTCCTTAGTCCTAATAGGGAGACTGGGGGGAGGGTCCTTAGTCCTAACAGGGTGACTGGGGGGGAGGGTCCTTAGTCCTAATAGGTTGACTGGGGGAGGGTCCTTAGTCCTAACAGGGTGACTGGGGGGAGGGTCCTTAGTCCTAACAGGGTGACTGGGGGGGGGGTCCTTAGTCCTAATATGGTGACTGGGGGAGGGTCCTTAGTCCTAAAAGGGTGGCCAGGAAGTGGGTCACTGTTTTGACACGTTCTATTATCAGTTGGGGCTTTAAGAGGACATGTTGATCTTTGGTCAGTTTGACTGTTAGAAGGACAGCCTAGTATGACTGAATGATTGACCTCTGCTTCATTTCAGCAGCGTTGGCTAAATGCTTTCCTCTTTCGACTTAGCAGGGTCCCCTGGTGGTCTTCAGATCTAGTTAACATTGTTCTCCTGCTGTCTTTTAATAGGACCATAGACCCTCTATGGAGATATCCTGTGGGGAGCAGGCCCACATCAGCCAGACCTGCACACTACACAGCAACGCAAGAGAGCTGCTTCACCCAATGATGCCTCTTACCCAACACACACACACACGCACACGCACACGCACGCGCACACACACACACACACACACACACACACACACACACACACACACACACACACACACACACACACACACACACACACACACACACACACACACTTTCTAACCCACCATCAGTTTCAGTTATTTTGACAGTTGCATCAATATCTGCCTGGTTGTGCTGAGGTCTTATATATTTATTCACGGCTTTATATGTTTATTGATTTAACTGGTGGAATGGCACATTTAGTCCTCCATAGTCCATACAGGAAACAGTGGGAAGTTTGGGATTTGTCCTGGCACCACAGATCTTAATGATCATTGGCTGCCCCGGGTGAGAGGTGGGAGGAGTCTGACTGGGGGGCGGGATAAAGTTTACACTAAGTCACATGCGGTGCCCTGGGGTAAGAACTGAAATATTATGGAGGGATGTGTATGCTTTATTTAACTTAATTTAAACTGAGAAGTTATCAAGAACAATATATGTTTTACAAGAGGGCTTGTTCACAAAAAGTCAAATTATAATAATGATGAATAATAAAACATAATATTATGGTTCATGAGAGTTCATAATACATAATAAAATTGTATGGGGGAGACGTGGGCAGGGATAAAAACCAGACTGACTTTAATAAGGGCCAAATTGTTATGGCCAGATGACCGGGTCAGAGCAGCTCTGAAACAGCAAGGCTTGTGAGGTGCTCCCGGTCAACAGTGGTGAGTACCAACAGACAGTGGTCCGAGGAGGGACAAACCACAAACCGGCGACAGGGTTTTGGGCGTTCAAGGCTCATTGATTCCCGAGGAGAACACAGCGATCCCATCTGGTCCGAACCGACTGTGGCACGTCACTGAAAATTGTAATGAAAGTTACGGGAGCAATGTGTCACAACCCACAATGCATCACACCCTGCTGTGTATGGGGCTGCATAGCTGCAGACCTGTCAGAGTGCCCATGATGACCCCACGATGACCCCATGATGACCTAGAATGGGCACGGAACTGGACTTTGGAGCAGTGGCAGAATGTTCGCCCGGTCTGATGAGTTACGTTCTTTTTTTACATCGCTTGGGCAGCAATGTTTGTGTGTGCTGTTTACCTGGAGAAGTGATGGCACCAGGATGCACTCTGGGAAGACAACAAGCCAGACGAGGGAGTGTGATGCTCCGGGAATTGTTCTGCTGGAAAACCCTGTGTTCTGTCTTTCATGTGGATGTCAACTTGACACGTTACACCTACCCAAACATTGTCGCAAACCAGGTATACTCTACACACATTGTTCAGAAATGGTTTGAGGAACATGAGCTGGCCTCCTAATTCCACAGAGCTCAATCCCATTGAACATCCCTGGGGCGTTCTAGAACAACAACTCCGATCCAATGTGGCTTCATCTCGCTATTTACAGAACTTAAAGAATCTGCTGCTGATGTCTTGGTGCCAGATATCACATGGTACCTTCAGGTCCAGGCCTCGTGCGTCTCCACTGGTATACGGTGAACCAACGGACCAACAGCATATTCGGCAGGTGGTCATAATGTTCAGTGTATATAAAACATGATCAAAATGGAATCAAATAAAATCACAAACAGAAACAGTTACTTTCCAGGGAAACTTCCAGAAGTTCGCTGAATGTTTTCACATGTTTACACAGAATTAATGCAGGTGCTCCTCTTCTGTCTCGCTAAAACAGTGAAGGCAGTTTAACTTATTTCAGAAGATATCTGCTGTGAGAACCTCGACAAGTACTAATAAATTGCTTAAGTTTAGAAGCTGCAATTTTCAAAAGAAATTGTATTCCCGAAATCCCGAAATGGACATAGAAGTGTCAGTTTTTTTCCTTTTGATGATACATTTGACACTGTTTTTTGGTAATTCACCACATTATCGAAAAACAGTGTCAAAAGCATTTGCCAATGTTCTAGATGTTTGTGTTGTTGTGTGCGTTAGACCCGTATTTGGTGGTTATTTTAGGATATGTGGTGTGTGTCTAGTTGCGTATTGATATGTCACAATAGTCCTCCCAAACTGCCTCCTTGAATGTTATGAGAACTCAGCATCGAGAGCTGTTCCCTTAAGCAGCTTAGTGACGTTACAGGAAGTAGGCTAGTGACGTTACAGGAAGTAGGTTAGTGCCGTTACAGGAAGTAGGTTAGTGCCGGTACAGAAAGCAGCTTAGTGACGTTACAGGAAGCAGGTTAGTGACGTTACAGGAAGTAGATTGACACACACACACACACACACACACACAACAACACACATGTACATACAAAAACAGTATTGCACCACAGGCCTCATGTTAATCTACTGATCTAAGCAATGAGGTCGAAGGATTAGCTTTCTAAAGTGCACGTTGTTAAAGCTAATGGAATGCTGTAAATTATGACATTATAATAGGAATAACATCTCTCCTGTATTATGGCTCTTACACACCCTGACACTTTCATTCTCTCTCTCTTTCTCCCTTTTCTCCTTCGCTTTTTTTCTTTTTCTCTCCCCGGCTTACTCTCCCTTAGAGCCTGCCGTGGAGTGGTAAAGGGTGTGGTAACGGGAGTGGTAAAGGGTGTGGTAAAGGGTGTGGTAAAGGGAGTGGTAAATGGTATGGTAAAGGGAGTGGTAAAGGGAGTGGTAAATGGTGTGGTAAAGGGTGTGGTAAAGGGTGTGGTAAAGGGAGTGGTAAAGGGTGTGGTAAAGGGTGTGGTAAAGGGTGTGGCTGTAGTAAGGGGGTGAGTTACTCACCGACGGTGGCAGGTGTCAGCCCGGCTGGGCGGCAGCAGAACCCACAGCCACACCCGGAACCCAGGGGGAGAGATTTAGATGAAACTGTGTCCCACGGTGACGGAGCCCTGCCGTGATGTCACCCACAGAGGTAGCGGAGAATGGATAGCACGGAATGGATTTCACCATAGGGGGGGGGGGATCTGTGAAAGAACAGAGTGGGAGGGGTTCGATGACAACAGAGGAGCCGAACGCGCGAAGATAACGCCGTGTCCGCGCCAATTACCGAGGAGTTTCGGCCGACAAAAGGACGAAGCGGAAGTCGAGGATTTGAGAGGGAGAGATGGAGAAAAATACACAGAACCGCTGTGATGAGATTATGATGTGATGAACTTGTTAATAATAGGCACGAAGCCTCTGCTTTGGCAACAGAGATCGGGCTGCTCTGACGCACGGCTCCCATAAACCGGTGGCCAAACGGCACCCTATTCCAACGCGGAGTCTACTTTCAACCCGAACTAGTGCTCCGTCTAGGGAATGGCTTGCCATTGAGGAGGTATTGCCTGTCTGTTCTGGTTAACCAGAAGAGATCCAGTAGGACAAACACATTTAGAGAGAAACGTAACGGTTTTTAAATAAGGTGGACCAAGCTCCTTCCTGAGTGTTCTGGGACTGAGTTTGTGAGTCGATGCGGTGAAAACCGCACAGCCGGGTTCCACTTTCAATTACGGCCATAAACCCTGCATTCCTTCCATTGTCAAATTAATTGACCTGACCTATGGCCCGTGGAGGCTTACCTAAGGGTTCCCCGTTGGCCGTCTGTGGAGAACCGAGAGCACCTGGGCAGTGTGGCCCGTCGGGCCTTCGTTAGAACAAAGACTTACTGTGGCTACACCGGATGACCAGGGGGAGTGAGCTGGAGTCGGCTGGCCACTGGTACACACACACACACACACACACGGCATGTTGGAAGGATAAACACACACACTGCTTCAAAACATTGTTTTGGACAAGTCAAAAAGATACCATTTTTTGTTTTTCAGACACAGATGCCTGAACTTGTCAAGATGTTCTTTGATAGATTGACAAATAGTCAACGGGCATATTGATAAAGTTACTGTTTGTGTTTAGAGTACAGCCACCGTATCTACATTTTACCATCCTGTCGTTGAGTTTTAGCACGGCGGATGAGGCAAACATTGAATGTTTGAAGAGACGTGTCATTTGCACTTTGACTTGTATGTTTTGTACAAGTTGAAAAAGATATCGACCTCTACACCCGGTCCTGCATATATCTCTGTCAGCAACTCGCGCCGCCAGGGTTCTGGTTCGAGTCCCGCGAGACGACCTGCGCGAAAACGTCTGCACATCCAACAGAATTAAATAACAACCAGATCACCTTATAATGATGACTCTCTTCTCGGTCTGTCTGTCCAGATCCGTCGTCGGCGGCCGACCCCTGCGACGCTCTTCAGAGTGGCGGACCACAGCTCACCCGATGATGATCAGTCCACCCACCAGGTAACACACTCCCCCTAGTGGGCCGGGGGACTACTGCAGGTTACGCAGTATTTGCATAATTATTTTACATGTTCTGGGCGATGCTTAACTTGTTCTCCCTCTCACAGTGGGTTGTAGGGGAGAACGGTGTACTTAAACCCAAGCGGGTCCATCCAAATGTGTACATGCCGCCATCACTAAAAGGTATGGGTGTTAGCGAGTGAGTAAAATGCACTGTGTACTCCAGGTGTCTGCAACTGTGGGTCAGCGAGCCAAAACCGGCCCGCAAGTGAAATATATTGGCCCCCAGAATCAATTCTTTCTCTATGGTTGTTTGTTTTTGTCCGAAATAAGATAATACCTGAAACTTAGCTAAATGTCTTTTATTTCATGTATTCCCACTAATAAAAGCAATTAGATTTGATTGTGCCTCAATGTAATCTCAGTATGTAATGATTTTTTTTCGGGTACAATCTTCCCTTGGGGCTTATCTGTGCTCCATTTGCAGTGTACAAATTAATTTTGATAAATATTAATATTATGCCACGCCCCCCTCCAATAAAGTTCTTGATCAAAGATCATGTGAATGCCGTTGCCAACCCTGTGTGTAAGCCATAGGTACCATATTATAACATGGGCATCCCTGTGTGTACGCCATAGGTACCATATGATACCATGGACATCCCTGTGTGTACGCCATAGGTACCATATGATACCATGGGCATCCCTGTGTGTACGCCATAGGTACCATATTATAACATGGGCATCCCTGTGTGTACGCCATAGGTACCATATTATAACATGGGCATCCCTGTGTGTACGCCATAGGTACCATATGATACCATGGGCATCCCTGTGTGTACGCCATAGGTACCATATGATACCATGGGCATCCCTGTGTGTACGCCATAGGTACCATATGATACCATGGACATCCCTGTGTGTACGCCATAGGTACCATATGATACCATGGGCATCCCTGTGTGTACGCCATAGGTACCATATGATACCATGGGCATCCCTGTGTGTACGCCATAGGTACCATATGATACCATGGGCATCCCTGTGTGTACGCCATAGGTACCATATGATACCATGGACATCCCTGTGTGTACGCCATAGGTACCATATGATACCATGGGCATCCCTGTGTGTACGCCATAGGTACCATATGATACCATGGGCATCCCTGTGTGTACGCCATAGGTACCATATTATACCATTGGCATCCCTGTGTGTACGCCATAGGTACCATATGATACCATGGGCATCCCAGTGTTGACCCAGTTACTGGCTTTGCTTCTCTGCACACTCACTTCCTGCTTCGATGCTTTTCAAAATGGCTGATGTTTGTGACAAAGGGATACGCGTTGTGTGAATGGGTTTGAGACACACTTCACGGGTACAGTGAAAGTGAAGTATGTGCTACACAGACACTTCATCTAGATATGTGAGAACGGAGGCAGATGGAATAAAACGAGAGATGGATACAACGGCAGAGAGAGAGAGAGAGCTGGAGAGGAAGAGACAGGGGAAGTGGGGGAGAGAATGAGAGGAGTTGAGAGAGTGTGACAGCTGTAGACACTGAGTGTGAGTCAGAACAGCTCTGGATGATCCAGGATTACTATGGCGACGCGTACAGCTGCAGATAAAAACACACACATGCATTAACGCACACGCAAAAACGCACACACACACCCACCCACCCACACACACCACACACACACACACACACGCACGCACGCACACACGCACACACACACACACACACACACACACACACACACACACACACACACACAGACACACACACACACACACAGTTCTAATTGATGTTTCTTGTTGTTGTAGAAACACTGAGCCTGTACTAGTAGGACCAGAGTCTGTTTCCAGGCTTGTCAGTGGAGGGTCATTAAATGGGGATAAAGTGCGTGTGGAGGGTTCTTATAATGACTTGTGCTGTGTTCCTACATCACGGCTCCATCCTTCACCAGGTCAGCCTGGCCTCAGTGACAGACAGGAGGAGAGAGAGGAGAGAGAGCGAACAGAGAGAAATAGAGAGGGTGGCTCGGAGAAAACGGAGTAAGAGAAAGGAGGGAGTCAGAAAGAGGGAAAGATAGAGGGAGAAAAAGAGATATAGGAGGAAAGGAAGCAAGAGAGAGATGGAGGAGAGATAGAAGGAAAGACGCCACGAGGAAAGGACTGCCTGTGGAATATCAACAACAGGTTGCACCAGACTCTTATATTTATGCTTTATAACACTTTTGCTGGTGTATAGCATTCAAAACGCTTACTTTGAAAAGTAAATGAGTGAATACATAAAAGCAATTGAACTAGAGTAAGAGTGGTAGAGAAAAATAAATATATAAATAAATATATAAAACTTGTTAGTGGACACTTGACTACTACCATGTTGTTGTTTCACAGTACTGGCAGTCCATCATGCATGTGTGTGTGTGTGTGTGTGTGTGAGTGTGTGTGTATGTGTGCGTAAGAGAGACACACAGGCAGACCAAGGTGACCTAGACAGAGAAAGAGAGCGGAAGGGAGTTTCAGGAGGGAGATAAACAGAGTGAGTCAGCATTGTTTAGACAGCAAAAGAACAGGTACAGTGCCAGACAGGAAAAATGAACCCGGGAAAACAGGTGCCGGAGAAGAGAAAGAAGCATCTCAAGTTTAGGACACCGTGTACGTCTTGTTGCCTGTCTGGCTGGGTGTCTGTCTGCCTGTTTGGCTGGAGGGGCTGTCTGGCTGGTGTCTGTCTGGAGGGGCTGTCTGGCTGGTTATCCCTCTGTCTGGCTGGATGTCTGTCTGCTGGTCTGGCTGGAGGGGCTGTCTGGCTGGTTACCCATCTGTCTGGCTGGATGTCTGTCTGCTGGTCTGGCTGGAGGGGCTGTCTGGCTGGTTACCCATCTGTCTGGCTGGGTGTCTGTCTGCCTGTCTGACTGGAGGGGCTGTCTGGCTGGTTACCCATCTGTCTGGCACGCAGCTGAATTCCCATATAAAGTGCAGTGATGTTTTTCATTGTTGAAGCATGGTGAACCCAAAACGACTCTCCCAACTGTCCTCTGTTCCTTTGTTCGTCCGTGTCCCCGTGTTCCTCTGGGTGTTCCTCTGCGGTGCCGTGTTCCTCCTGGCGTTGGTCCCGTGTCCCCTGTGGTCTTGTGTGTTCCCGCGGTCCTGTTTATGTGTGCGTCCAGCCGTCCAGAAGATGGCTGAAGCACACATGCAGAACCTGGGTGTTTACCCGCCCCTGGAGGACCCTTTTGAGGGGGAGGAGTATGACGACTATCCCTGTCATGAGGAGAGGGAGGAGAGATTCCCCACCAAAGCTGCTGGTGAGGCCAGGACCAACACGGGTACCACACCAGTCACTGACCAATGGCCGGTGATGTCAGGGAGACAGGATGACGCACACACTCATGTTCACACGCCTCCTTATTACCAATGAGTACATGACATGACCTGTGTACGTGACCTAGATGACCTATGTACATGACCTACCGTATTTTCCGGACTATAAGTCGCACTTTTTTATAGTTTGGCTGGTCCTGCGACTTATAGTCAGGGGCGACTTATATATTAACATTAACGTACATACAACTGAAAATGCCCCCAAAAAGAAAATCCTATTCTGCGGATTACAAACTACAGGTAATTGTAACTACCCTGGTTATACAAAATACTCCACGTCTCGAAACGGATGCAAACTTGCGCGTTTATTACTCTCTTTTTGTTCGCTCCTCTCTCAACTCTCTCTCAACTCTGACCTACGCCGGTGACTCTACTTCCGGCGCAGCGTGTAACTTTATCGAACCAAATTAAAGTTATTTCTCTGTAAATAAAATAAAACATTATCACAGTGTTTCACTTATTAAATTCTCTACTCTACATTATTATAACTATTATAACTGCATATAGTGAAGTAACTCAGTGATAATACAGTTGCGCACATTCACTCTGTCGCCATGGAGACGCATCAACAAACTTCCGCGTCAGCTACAGTAATAAAGTATGCAGCCGAAAACGGTCATCGAGCAGCAGAAAAAAGTTTGCAGTGAGTGAGAAACTTGTGAGGGACTGGCGAAAAGCAGAAGTAACTTTAACCGCGATGAAGAAAACAAAGAAAGCTAATCGCGGGCTGAAAGCCAGATGTCCAGTGCTGGAGGAACGAGTCCACAGATGGGTGCTTGAACAACGTGCTGCCGGGAGAGGCTTGTCAACGGTGAAGTTACGTAGCCACGCCCAGGCGGTCTTGTTCATAAGTGACACAGAGGATGAAGAATTCGATGGATTTAGTGATGTTGAATGACATCGGGAGCTTGGTGAACTTGCTTACCGGGGAACTCGCTTGTTGGACTCGCTGGCTTGTTATGTTAATTTCACCTATTCAGCCGAATGTTCTATATGCTAGTTGAAAAACTTTTTTATGTGTTACGTTATTAACATACCGGACACCCATTCAGCCTGTTGTTCTGTGATTAAATGTTCCAGAATAAATGTCTTTTTTTAATCTTGGATTTTGTGAAATACATTAAATAAATGCGACTTATAGTCCGGTGCGACTTATATATGTTTTTCCCTCGTCATGACGCATATTTTGACTGATGCGACTTATATGACCCGTGAACATGACCTAGATGACCTGTGTACATGACCTAGATGACCTGTGTACATGACCTAGATGACCTGTGTACGTGACCTAGATGACCTGTGTCCTTTTGTCCATGCAGTATGGCCCATTGAGCAGGACCATTCAACTTCAGTCTCAAAGGGCCGAAACACTTCTGGTTTTAATTTTCAATTCGTATTAACGGCCTGATTTGGAATGAACACCAGGTCAATGCAAAAATTTACTAGAGGTCACATACCTGTACATCACCATACATCACATCCAAGCACACCCACACCTCAACCAAGGACCTGGCACCTACAATCACAGTGTAATACAGAGTCACCGTCTATCTCTTAAATTCTGTGCATCATCATAAATACCCAGATCTAGGTAGTCCCCAAACTTGTAAAAAAAAATTAATTTACAGTGGAACGGTGATTCCTGCTGCTCTCTAAATCAACCTATACTGTCCTTGTAGAACCTCAAGGGACCGGCACCATCGACCAATCAGAGAAGCCAGATGAAGAGGACCAAGATCTAGAGGAAGGCATAGAAGAGGAAACCCCAGAAGAAAAATCAGAGGAGGAGGAGAAGATGGAGGAGAAGATGGAGGAGAAGATAGAAGAGAAGTTGGAGGAGAAGGTGGAGGAGAAGGGAAAGAAAGTGCGTAAAAGTGTAAAGTTTTAAAGCAACTTTGTACTAGAACAACAAAGAGAGAGAGAGAGAGAGAGAGAGGGAGAGATAGAGAGAGGGAGAGAGATGGGTGGTTGCCGATGTGTGAATGAGTGACTGAGTGAATTAATAGGTCTGTTTAATACGTGAGCTTGAATGTGAGTTACTCGTTTAGTTTTCAAGATTGGTCCTTTTAAATGAAGTGAACGCCTGCATGTTGCTAGGCACGGACGGCAAGTCTGAGTGAACAAGAAAGCTGTATATTATTACTATAAGAGAGAGAGAGAGAGAGAGAGAGAGAGAGAGAATACGGGAGTGAGAAAGTGAGACGAGGAGAGATAGTGAGGGAGAGGGAGAGGTTTGGCGGTGGACAGAGTGTCTATATGAAGAGAGTGATATTACCTGAGGTCAGATTATAGATATCACTTTGGCCCCAACGTCTTCGAAATATTGGCAGATATGAATTTATAAAACAAGTGTACCAAGGTCACCACGGTGATACTGTGACACTATCTCTTCCATGTCAGGGAAGAGAATTCCTTCACTTTTGACTTTCTTACTTGGCTCTTTGGTGTTAAGGGAGCAGTGAAATATGGGTATCGCGTGACTGATCAGCCCAATATAAATTGTCTGAGAAATAGCCTTACTAAAAAAAAAGAACACTCATACACCCACACACACACACGCGCGCGTGCTCATTTGCATACCTTTAGCACTCACAGACACCTGCACAAACATCCATTTGAGATGCTCTAGTGAATCTGCAATTCAAATAAGAATAATTCATGACACAGTTGTTATGTGCCTTGATACTGAGACACAAACAGCACTTTCTTTCTTCTTTCTCCACATGGCAGGGCTGCCCCAGGCTGCTGACACAGAGCAGTTATTCACTAGCCTCTTTGCTTTTGTCTGACGTTGGCCTGCTACCCACACACAAACACACTGACACATACTCAGAAGAAATTATCAGCCTAAGACTATATTAAGGCTGCTTTAATACAAAGCAGATACATGCATACATACTGGCTCCTATATAAAGTCCTGGTATGATCATATAGACTGACTCCCATATGAGGTCATGATATGATCATATAGTCTGACTCCCATAAGAGGTCATGAAATGCTCATATAGACTGACTCCCATATGAGGTCCTGATATGATCATATAGTCTGACTCCCATAAGAGGTCATGAAATGCTCATATAGACTGACTCCCATATGAGGTCCTGATATGATCATATAGACTGACTCCCATACGAAGTCCTGGTATGATCATATAGACTGACTCCCATACGAAGTCCTGGTATGATCATATAGACTGACTCCCATATGTCCTTTCAAAATCACAAAGTCCTTTTTAAGCATTCCAGAAACAAGCGGTTACTGCCATCGTGTGGCGATTCAGAGAAGCTGCAAAATAATCTGAACCCACAGGGTCAACATTTGCATACACAGGTTAACGCAGGTGTATAATTCTGTGTAGACTATTTGCATATGGAATATATTTGAAAAAATCTATTTGTGGCGTTTTTCAATTTACTTTTGAATTCTTACACAGCTGTGAACTGGTGCCGATCTAAGCTAGTACTCTCCAGTGGAACGTGCTGAAGTATATGTACTTGCAACTCCGTTGATGGCGTAGCTTATTCTGGGTATATAAGGAAGCCATAACTTCAAAATGGCCAAATATTGATTTTTAGTTTGAGGGAAGGGCTGACCTTCATTTTATATGCAGAATCAGATTCCAGATGTTGTTTGTTTAAGTCATTTCCTGTGTAAAGACATTTTAATCAAGTTTGCTTTATATGGACTCTCTGTTGGAGAACTTAACTGACACAAGTGTGTTTTCATATTACGACTAACACAATACAGAATATACCATACTAACTGACTCTGTCATTTGCTTTTTCTAGAACTGATATTGGAATGACACATCGGGGTGTGAAAATATAAATCTTCACGACGTAGTTGTTATCATATTACTCATCAAAATACCCGGCCTAATAAATACAAACAGCACAATTGCCTGAGTCAGAAAAATAAGGGCTGTTAGCACTGCAGTGAAATATCAACTGTTAATATATTAAGGGTATTTTGTTCTGTCTATGGACTGGACGACAATTTAATAGCGTCATTGGAATCTATAAAACCTATCCAAGAAAGTGTCGTCTAGAAATCTTGCATGTTTTTTATTCGGGAAAAACAACCGAAATTGAATGTGTATTTCATGATCTGACATAATTGTCGCTTATCTGTGTGGCCTTATTGAAAACATGTCATAGTATGTTCATAGTCCTGTTAAAAAAGATATACGAATTTTTTGGTTTATGTGAATAGAGCCATGTGAATGAATTATTAATCGTATTGCAAGTCAGCCAAGAGTTGAACCAACATTCAACTGCAAATAAACACTACAATTTTGTTCACGTGAAGTTCAGTTCAAGCAGAGGTGGTTGATTCCACATACAAAGGTAAGGCAACAAAATCCAATAGTAGTTTGCTCAACATTCGAGCTTTAGACTGAACCCGTTTTTTTATATAATGTAACTGTCATTTTATTAGGTAGGTCAAATTTCAGTCAAGGTCAAAATGTTCAGCTGGCTAGAAATATGCACATTTGCTCATTTTTTATTATTATAAAGATATAACTGCTGATTTTTTATAATCAATTAGATACTTTTAATTATTTGAATATGTACAAAAATATTATTAATATGCCCAAAACATTTAAAATCACATGTACATAAATATTAAAGACAGAAATTTTGGAACCTGAGCACTATCTCGAGTGTCAAAAAACGGGTCCAACAAAATGTATAAAACATCTTTTTTTAATAAACTTGTTTTAACCTAATTTTTTGCTTTGTCGCCCTGGGGTATTGTTGGAGATTGTAAATAATGTTTTAACCAGACTTTAGACGATGTAGAATGTAGAACAAGTGAAGGGGTCTGAACACTTTCTAAACATATATATGGCCTATATATGATTACATTGCTAGTCTGTCAAAAAATAGTTGGAAATGCTAACAGTGTCTTGCTGCACAGTCGTATTCCACCTGTTCACTAGCTGGCAACCACACAATGCATTCATATAAATGCATTCCTATAGGCGCAACTTCACCTAGACCGGTGTTTGAAAGTTTAACTTATGTTTCTTATCCAACCGGGTTAGGGGATACAGCCTTTGTTTTAACAATAAATGAAAAGGGCAAAAACACTGAGTATATTTAAGGAAAGAGACCTCGTCATGTGGCGAGTCTAATTAATAAACACACGAACCACTTCTAAACAGGAAATGATAAAGGGATCACTTTCCTGTAGAACGGATCTCAGTACAGCTGTATGATGATGATGTCCTGAATCAGGTGAGTTAAAGGCTCGGTTTGATTCGTGTTAAATTCCAACACATAACATTTGTCCATAGTTCACATTTTAAACGTGTGTATATATATATGTGTGTGTGTGTGTGATCAGAGTGGTGTGTATTATAATGTAGCTATGTTAGCTAGCTCACTTTCTAGCTAATCATGCTAAATCAATAACGGCAAGCACAGTTCAAGCTTGGCATATTTCTGTCCCCTTCTATGAGACGTGTTTACAGAGTAAACATTACGACCTGTATTAGATAGATTATAACTTTAAATAACATGTATGTATCTTCTAACCAGTCGTATAGGAAGTTTCATTTTAGCTGTCAGCCTGCTAGCTGCCCAGTATTTCACTCTTGTGTTGTTATATCGACTAGTTTGCTTTGTCCACTACGGGCTTCCGTAGTCAGAGATATACGTTTAATAATACAAGTTTTATATGTGTGTGTTTTTCGCTGGAAAATAATATGGCCTGTGGCTATGTATGTGTTTTGAGTGCAGTTAACTCATGACATGGCTATTGTTGTTGTCGTTCGCCCTCTTGTTTTCTGAAGTTAGTTGCCAGGCTGTTTTTTTCACTCTATTTGGTTTGAATATAATGCTGTTTATTTGCCCTAATATCATCCTGAAGACAATGTTCGAACATTGCTTTAGGTTTTATTCTTGTCTTCATTCACACTGTTCATCAACTACACAATACTGATGCAGTTAATGCTGATCGATAGTGTAAACAAAACCCTGAATTGGATTAGTCAACCTCATCCATTCAGTGTTATCTCGGGCAGTCCAATGTTCAAAACAACATGTGATTAATGTATATCAGCAAGCCATCAGGTGTAGCCATTTAAAGTCTCCTAAAAACTGTGTTGGGTTAAGGGGATTTAAACAAAATGAACAGACCATTACCAACTATAATGGCAAATGCAATCTGTAGTTAACTTTAATCATTGCTTGCGAACAATTGTTGGGAGTGTAAAGATGGTTAAAAACATTTTATAATAAAAAAGTGTTCCGTTTAATCCTCTTTTTTGCTTGTAGTCTACATCTGAAAATTACTGTCCAGTTTCCTAGTACCATATGTCATTAAGAGGTATTTATTTCAGGACTAGAATTAATTTGCATCATAGTAAACGTCCTGTCATGATTTCCCCGCCTCTTCCTTGAGCCCGTAAACTGGCCACACCTCACAAGTGGCACCCCTCTTTATTCCCCAGGTGGCTCAGCCCCTCTGTCAGTAGGAATGCCGGGCAGAGTGGACTACGGCGAGCTTGGGGGGAGCCTTCCTGCCATCGCCTCCCTGAATGCATCCTACTCCACCACCGTCTCCGCCACCTCCGCCCGTTACCTGTTCGGGCCCCCCGCCAATAAACGCGCTATCTCTGACGTCCGCCGAACCTTTTGCCTGTTTGTCACCTTCGACCTGCTCTTCATCGCCCTGCTCTGGATCATTGAGTTAAACGTGAGTCTGGAACCGGGCGGCAAAACCGCCTGATTACATTCTTAAATATTATTATTTATCTTCGCATTTTTTGTGTAGGACTATTTGTTAATTAAAGCTTGTCATTTATGATTTTTCCGGTTATTTTCTGGCCGGCTTCCAATTCGGCATAAATGTCTACGTGGGTGTTAACGATATTATTACCACTGGAGAACCCCAAAAGCTTGACACAGTTCTTATAGTCAATGCTTAACCGTGTTGGGGACTGTTAGACGCTTATGGATTGAGTAAAATGGCCCAGATGATCGTGTGGAAAAATTATAAAGTAAAATAAAATATATTCAGGATTATCTAAAGGATCTATTCACAGTTCACTCATTTGAGGTGCTGTGCGCGCTGTGCTCTGATGTCGATTGGAATGGACAGGCCATAGTGATGGAAATAATCCGATTGGTTGAAGACCTCAATGTCTTATTCACTAGGATAAGATCCACGTAACCTACTAGGTTTGGTTTAGTTCTGATCAGGCAACACTTTACGCTCTTCACTGGGTTGACATCTTTCTCGAATACCCGTCTGGCAATTCAGCGGTAAACTCTGTCCTCCGTTGAGTCTGTGGGGCTTTCGGTTAGCCGTCCGACTGACTTTGTTCTCGGCTCTCGTTCTAATTGCCTTCACTGGTTTCCGTCTCACAGGATGTGCCCCTCTCTGCCATTCTAGAAGGTGTGAACATGATTGGTAGTCAGTCACAGCTGAGATCGTACTTTTATTTGTGCTCATTTTCGGACACTTTATTTCCCGCTTGTCTATTGCTGTGTTAGCGTCACATGGTGACAGGCCATGTTAAGTTTGTATGTTTTAGGATGAAATTGCCTCTGTTGGCATGTTTCACATTATTGCTCCTCTGTTTTGTCACAATGCAGATCTCCAACTCCATTTGGGATAGCCTGGAACGTGAGGTGGTCCAATACGACTTTAAGTTATCCTTCTTCGACATCTTTGTGAGTGTGAATTGTTCGGCCATTGTTCTGAAATTGTTGAAGCGTTACGTTTCAGAAGGTATTTAATGTTTTAACCATTATAGTGTGTCGATGCCTTGATTAAAAAAAAAAAAAAAAGGCTCAAGCAAATCTATGCCTGTTATTGGGAACAATATGCTAATTAATACCATACTAATTGTAATGTACATTGTTTTACCACCATTTGAACTCCAACTGCTAGTTTCATTATTTTATCTATAATTGTCACAAACAACCATTAAAAAGGGTATTTCTTCTTTAGCACAAGCTACTAGATGAACATATTTACTGAGTCCTGAAATTAATGTACGGTCAATGTCAATAAATGTGGGTTTTATTTTTTCTTATTCTCACACAGCTTCTTGCCTTTTTTCGGTTCCTGTGTCTCCAGTTGGGATACGCGGCTCTACGTTTGAGGCACTGGTGGGTCGTTGCGGTGAGTCACGCTCCTTCAGAGCGACAGAGGTCATGAAGTGTTGGTGAAGCCCCGCCCCCTTTCCAGTTGTAAAAAAAAAACGTTTCACTTTCACTCCCATAGATCACCACCCTAGTGACCAGCTCTTTCCTGGTAGCCAAAGTGATCCTGTCCAATGTGAGTGCTTGCCCTCTCCTAACTAGAAACGGTTGTGTGTGTGCGTGCGTGCGTGCGTGTGCGTGTGTGCGTGTGTGCGTGTGTGCGTGTGTGCGTGTGTGCGTGTGTGCGTGTGTGCGTGTGTGCGTGTGTGTGTGTGTGTGTGTGTGCGCGCGATTGTCACAGAGATCTGTGTGTTAAGCCACTTCACCTTTTCACTTCTCCGTTTAAGTTGCCTATGTTTGGTGGTTGTTACTGTGTACTGGTGGGGGTTTTACATACTGAGATTCAAAGTTCTGAAGTCACTTAGAATTTTTAAAGTTTTTGTAGAATTAACATTTTTGGTTTATTGAAATACCATTGTATTGTTCAGAAAAGCAGTGTGGAATGAATGGATCAACAACTTTCTTCTGAAAGTCATCAGTCTGTTATGGTACTGAGAAATTAAGGCTATTTCATGTTAGAAATTGCCAAGAAACCTGTACGCTGTGTCTTAAATGGAGGATTCTTTTACGACAGCATGAAGAATGACAAACACAGTAATTATTTCTATAGAATTATAATAAAAAATATTTTTTTGAACCTTGTAAATTGCTATATTTCCTCTTCATTTTACTATGTTTCCTATTCAGACAAATTTCATTTATGTGTCAATGGAAAAAAGGACATTTCAAAGTGACCCCAAACTTTTGAACGGTAGTCTACGTTAATGTTACATGTTATTATCGGATTTAACCTTTCACATGCTCTTTATGTTAGTTCCTATGGTGACAGGATGACATTTATTTATCAGCTCGCTGTTTGTTTTTTAACAATGGAAAGGAAAGTGGTAGTATTCATTGAAATGGCAGTTGCTTGTATGTATCTATACCTATTGTCTCAGACTGACATTTAAGTCCTCACACAGCTGCTGTCCCAGAATGCCTTTGGCTATGTGCTGCCCATCACATCCTTCGTGGTGGCGTGGCTGGAGACGTGGTTTTTGGACTTCAAGGTTCTCACTGTGGAGGCTGAGGAGGAGAGAGGTGAGGCAAGCCGGAGGATAAATCCCGTCAGAGGAAGGACCAGGGGGATACTATAGACACTTATCATTTGTTGGTTAAGATCATTTTTGGTGTTTTGGTGAGGATGATTTGTTGGCTATGATGATTTGTTGGCTATGATGATTTGTTGGCTATGATGATTTGTTGGCTATGATGATTTGTTGGCTATGATGATTTGTTGGCTATGATGATTTGTTGGCTATGATGATTTGTTGGCTATGATGATTTGTTGGCTATGATGATTTGTTGGTAAGTTGTTAGTGATGATTATTTGTTGGTGATGATTATTTGTTGGTGATGATTATTTGTTGGTGATGATTATTCGTTGGTGGTGATTATTCGTTGGTGGTGATTATTCGTTGGTGGTGATTATTCGTTGGTGGTGATTATTCGTTGGTGATGATTATTCGTTGGTGATGATTATTCGTTGGTGATGATTATTTGTTGGTGATGATTATTTGTTGGTGATGATTATTCGTTGGTGATGATTATTCGTTGGTGATGATTATTCGTTGGTGATGATTATTCGTTGGCGATGATTATTCGTTGGCGATGATTATTCGTTGGCTATAATTGGTTGTTTCTGATAATTCGTTGGTTAATGTGGAAGAGACAAATCTGTGAGACGACATTTAATGTGAGTGTCTCCCTCAGCTTTCCTGGCAGCAGTGAACGCGGCATCAGGGCACGCTCCCATGATCTACCCCCGTGCTGTGTCTGAGGGGCAGTTCTACTCTCCCCCCGAATCCCTCGCAGGTACCACTGCTGCCCCCTTTCTTGTACTATGCCTTCTTGTACTATGCCTTCTTGTACTATGCCTTCTTGTACTATGCCTTCTTGTACTACGCCCTGTATTCTCCTAACACTTCATGTCATTCTCATTTCCGTCCAGTCTCACTTTCCTCATGTACCCGTCACGTTCTGGCTCTCTCATCTGACGGGTGAACTCTGTGTTCTGGCGTTCAGGTTCCGAGGATGATCTGGACGAGGAGGGCCTGTGTCGTCGGGCAGTCTCCCCCCAGGAGAAGGAGCTGGTCAAGCAGGGTAAAGAGGCCATGGCTGTGGTGGAACAGATCCTGGCTCAGGAGGAGAACTGGAAGTTTGAGAAAAACAACGTGAGTGGCTCTGGAGCACTCCGGTGTTCCGCGCTGTTGTCTGAGACGTAACCTGCGTTAATGCCGGCGACTGAGTGCGGTGTTGTACTTAACACTTAACATGTGTTTGTGTCAGGATGTTGGGGATTCTGTATACACACTGGAGATCCCATTCCATGGAAAGACCTTCATTCTTAAGGTGATTTCCCAACTTCCTCTCTGTTTTCACTGCCCTTGCTTTCGGAATGTGATTTGACTTTCGTGAGTGTTCGGGGAATTTGTAATTGCTAGTCATGTAGAAACGGTCAGTTTATTTTGTTCCCCTTTTTTGACAATGGCTGTTTAAATATATTGCTGACCATTTATACAACTGTGCCTCTGTGATTTGGTACATGACTGACTGGAGCTGAATGCTAAACGCTTTGATAGATAACTGCGCTGTAAGTTGAAATTTTTTGGCGTTTTCTCTGAATTTCCTTGAGGTGCCGGGTCAAAGTTTGTTCCACAACCCAATGTGGAAATAGTTGCTGTTTACCAATAAGCTTTTCCAGGTTTCTTGAGTTTAAAGAATTTAGTTCAAAGTTCGTCTGAATGTCTATTCATGTTAAAGAAGTCTCATTTTTTATACTTTTGTAATGGAGAAAGTATGTGTAAACAGAGGCTGTCGAAAGTGATTTGAATTCAAAGGGATTTGGCCTGTTTTGTTTGGTGGGGTTATCTACATGCATAAATACGTGTGTGTGTGTGTGTGTCCCAGGCCTTGATGCAGTGCCCAGCAGAGCTGGTGTACCAGGAGGTCATTCTGCAGCCTGAGAAGATGGCTCAGTGGAACAAAACCATTTCTGGCTGCCAGGTAACATTCCCTTCTCTCCCTTTCCCTCACCATTCAGTAGTCACACCTACAGACCCCAACTACAGTGGAACCGGCCCTAAAGTTCCCCATCATGTTAATGACTGACGTTAATGTGTGTGTGTGTTCTGTTAGATCCTCCAGAGGGTTGATGACAACACATTGGTGTCGTATGACGTCTCTGCTGGTGCAGCAGGGGGGGTGGTGTCAGCCAGGTAACTGTGTGTGTGTGTGTACGTGTTTATCTCTTCCTTGCGTCGTGAACATAGAAACAAGCGAAACGTATTAATGCCTCCTCCTCGTCTTCCTTTAGGGACTTTGTGAATGTGCGACGGGTGGAGCGCAAGCGAGACTGCTACATCTCCGCCGGCATGGCAACCGTCCACGACGCCAAGCCTCCGCACGGTCGCTACGTCAGGTCTGGCCTGTTGACAGCCTCCTGTCACTCTGAGCAATAGTACAGGTCAAACGTGGTATTGACCCTGTGTCCCCCCCACTCTCCTCTGTTCCTCTCCCTAGAGGTGAGAACGGTCCGGGAGGATTCGTGGTCCTCAAGTCCAGCAGTAACCCCTCAGTCTGCATCTTCATCTGGGTCCTTAACACAGACCTCAAGGTAAGAACACATCCTCAAGCGTCGCCGTAGCAACAAGACCCGTATATATATTTTTTGCGACAAAAACAAAAAAATCCCAGTTGTGGGTCCTCTCTAGAGCGAATACTCGCGCGACGTCCCACGCGGCGGTCAACGCCGGCACATTGTGACTCGAAACCAAAAGTGTCCAGGCGAAATGTTTCCAGTCGTTTTTCAGGAAAGTTGGGTGACGCAAACGGCCACTTACGAAACGCGGTTATAAAAAGAATGCGTTGCTATGGATACCGTGCAGTTTTGGACTGCAAAAACTGCCCTCGCCCCCCCCCTCCAGATCGTTATCGCCACTGAGCTTTATTAAACGAACTCTCCCTATGTGGCTGTAGTGCTGCTCACCGCCAACGCTTTATTACCTAGACGTTTGTTTTTTTAAATAATACCATCTTATCCGGAGACCTTCGTTATCTGCCGCCTTGCTCAAGGGAGGAACTGCACATTTGTTCACTTTTTTTGTTGAATAAAAGCCTGGCTTTTTTTCGCTTCCCAGTTCCTGTTCACCCAGCGTTTTGCAACAACAGTAAAGCAACATTCTAGTCATTAATTAGGTGGCCTGGGGGGGGGGGGTTCCGTTTATCATGTACTGTTGCAGTATTCAAATCCAGCCCACTGCGGTCTCTGCAAACACTCTCTGTTTCATTTAGTTCCTGTCCAATACAGCATGGGAGGACAAAGATGGTCAAGGAATGGGAGTGGCTTGATGTACAGTCATCGTGGTTTAGCTCGCGGTGGTTCCGTTGATGTTAATCATCTTTCTATTTTCCCTCTCGTTATCCAGGGTCGACTGCCTCGCTACCTCATCCACCAGAGTCTGGCCGCCACCATGTTTGAGTTCATGTCCCACCTACGCCAGCGCATGTCTGACCTGCGCTCCTCCCGCTAGACAGTCGTACACATGGGTCGGATTGTCGCCTGCCACCTGCTGGTTCGGAGGCCTCACTGCAGCTTCTCAGGAGAACCTGTAATACGCTCGGCAGGTGACCTGAGCTGACCACGGACATCGGACTTGCTTAGACTAGACAGACGAACACGGCCCCGAGAATGGGAGGGTTTGACCCCAATATTCACCGCGGGGGACCGGGTCACACCCAAGTTCACGGCTCTTTTCGGAGGGCGGACGTCGAGACTGTCAAAAGAAACGTTCCTTCCGAACTTTTTAAACACGGTTTTGTGTCTGTTTCCTGTAACCTTCCTTCCGTTCATGTCACTGTGAGGCCTTTGCCGTGCATCTCCCTCCAGCCACACATGGAGGTCGGACTTGAAAAACATGAAGGATATTTTTTTGTTTACTGCATTTTTCCCCGCCCCTCACTGAGAACTGGTGCAATGACTGGCTTGGCTGCATCATACAGCTAATTCCATTAGCTCAATCTTCTGCAGTGTCATGTAATTAGCCGTTGAGTGACAGCGGACGAGCCAGTCTCTTGCTATTTCTCACTGCGTTTCTCGGGTAACGGCTACAGCATGAACCGGCACTGAGTGAACACAGAGACACGTCTCTTTTCTCCACGTCAACGCTCACTGTGAAGCGGTGTGCTGGGCTTTTCCAACCACTAGAGGGCAGCAGCACCGCCTAGCTGCTGAGAACGGGAGACAACTTTCCAAATGGAGCTCATGGGTGCTTTTCTTGTGTTGTCTGTTGATCCTGAAGACATTCAGATACAATGCCCCTCTGTGCCAATCCTGTAGCGGCCTTATTTGTTACAGAGGGAAGCCTACTACTTCTGCAAAATGATTCACGCGCTCACTTTAATTCTAAATGACTTGTAACTGTCAGATCACACCGTTTTTTTGAATACGAAGGCAGATGGAAATGTGGAATAAGTGATGTCTGTTATTTTTCTACACGTACAGGCGGATGAGATATTTTAGAGTCGTTGAAACGGTGTAATTGGGGTAAAACTGATTCAGTATTTTCCATATGTAATACAAATTGTTTACCCCGCATTAAAACATTTTGCATATCGTACTCTTCCGCTATGGGAGTCGGCGTAGTCACGTTGACGTGGGCGTCTGTAAAGGTCATAGTTGAACACTGTTTCTGGGAGAACTCACGTTCCTTTCGAATACCTCGCCCGAGCGCGGATACAGAACAATACGACCTGTTGTGCTGGTTCGGTCTGTGCGTTCGGTTACGGCTTTGGTTACGCGGTTTAGCTACGGAATTATCATGACATCGGAGAAACAAATCGATTGACCTGTTTCTATCGGTCGAATGGTTTGGGCTGTCCGGGTGTGAAGATGTGTTTGAAAGTCACTTTGGACAGATTGCCATCTGTGTGTGTGTGGCAGTCTCCGGCTGCTCGTTCGTTACGTCTCTGAACTAATATTTGCGTGAGAAACATGTTTTGGTGCCTTGTCGCGTTGACACTTTATTAAGCGTGTCTGTGTTTTTGTTTCTGTGTCTTCTGTTCTGGGGGACTTTTCTACCAGTTTTGTATGTTTTCAAATCTATGACGTAATCCATAATTTGATGATAATTTACTAAACTGTTTGTCTTTAGGTATTAATCCAGAATACTGACTGACTGTTTTTTTTCTTTTTCTAACTGAAGATCCCTAATTCTGTCATTAAAATGTTGGAATTGACAAGTCTGTTTGCAGGGAGTCACATTATTCATCATGTAATGTCCTGACCAGCAAACTCTCCCCCCAAACGCAGTTACAAACCATGTAAACTATTCTAGGGTTCTCTATTAAAATCGTTTTTGGGAATTCCTTATGGGACCCCTGCATGGCCCACAGACCTGTACTTTAGGTCACACTGCAGAGGCCACATTTACAATATATACACCTGAGATGACAACGTGAATTATCTCCTGTAAGATGTCACGCTGCATGTGTCCGTGGTTCAGGGGCGAGCAGAGGTTTTAATGGGCCGGTTCACTCCATTTCTGTCTCCCTTCGCTCGTTCACATGATGCTTTTAACCCAATTACGCTTCAGGCTGGGGTGTTTATGTAATGATCATCACCCCCCACACGCACACACACGCACACACACGCACACACTCCACACGACACGTTAACACTTAGAGCTGGGTCATCTTGTCCTCTTTAGCCTTGATTTAAGCACATAGTGTACAGAACTTAGAGATCGTTCTGAGTTCCCAGCGTTGGTCTAGTCTAAAACAATGGCCAGTCCTCATAGATCGAAGTTAATCTGATGTGTATGTGTTTACAGGAGAACTGTAAATATTGTTAACAACAATGGGATCGTTCTCTGATATATTTGCTTTTATGCGACTATTCCGCGTCGTGAATAACACTTCATTACCCCGGGGTGATGATATCCCACAAGACATGTCCGAAATCTCCTCCGTACCTATGGCCTGGACTCCTCGTGTGGAGTGTGTGGTGTAAGGTGTGTGTGGTGTACGGTGTGTGGTGTGGTGTACGGTGTAAGGTGTGTGGTGTGGTGTACGGTGTAAGGTGTGTGGTGTAAGGTGTGTGTGGTGTAAGGTGTGTGGTGTAAGGTGTGTGTGGTGTAAGGTGTAAGGTGTGTGGTGTGGTGTAAGGTGTGTGGTGTAAGGTGTGTGTGGTGTGGTGTAAGGTGTGTGGTGTGGTGTAAGGTGTGTGGTGGGGTTTAAGGTGTGTGGTGTAAGGTGTGGTTAATGTGCACAGTGTGTGGTTTAAAGTATGTGGTGTGTTAGATGGGTGCTGATGTAGCCATCTGGCGTAGCTCGGGGGTAGAGGATTGTTGGACTCACATGATAGTGCAGAGTCTTGTGTCTGCATTCTGTTCTGTGGAGATTAGTGGCCAGACTGAGGCGGAGAGATGAGATGCCACTCTGCTCTCTGGTGAGACATCTCCCTGTGTCCTCTCGTCCGGCTCCAGTTGTGTCCTGATTGGGTGGAAGGAACCTGGGCCTGGGTCCTGAGACACCAGCTGGCAACCACGTCCGGACCTCAGACATCAGGACCGGGAACAGGAAGACAATCCCAGAACGGTTCAGACGGAGTGGATGTCGGAGAGAACGAATGGATTTCTCTGATCTCGAACCGTTGTCGCCGGGCAGCTGACGTTGATTTGTGACTCTGTTTAATGTGATGTCAGGCAGGACAGGGTGATATTCAAACAATCATTTTCTCAGTGTGGAGGCAGGATATCAAAGAAGTGAGAACAGTATGTGCTTGATCAACTTCTCCAGCATTGCTTGACAACAGTCGCTGCTTTACTCGGGTGGATATTCATTCCCGTAGAGTCCAAGTGGGTGTAATCAAGGTTCTGGAACTCATTGCTGAGTGCAACAATCCTCAGAAGCAAACATCAGCAAACGGAAACAGGTGGATAGTTTTGGACCTCTGTAGTTTTGGACCACTTTACTGAGGCTGAACAGGATTTGATCGGCGGTACTGTATATCTATTTACTCTTCAGTTATTCCTGCACGCATTCTACTTACCAGACGTCACCCCCTATCTCTTAGAGATGGGCTCCTCCGTCAAGACCTTTGCTCGCTTCTGTTGTTGCTGTTGCTGTGAGGATGATGAAAGCGTGGAGGAAAAAGAACCTTTAATCAGGTATGCAACCATGACACCTGTCACTACGGCAACCGATGATACACTGAAATATGTAAACGCCCATCACCTTGACAACCCGTGATACACGGAGTGCTGAACACCTGATAAATGATTACGTGTGTGTGTGTGTGTGTTAAAGCCATGACACTCTGGAGTACTTTGACCGTGAGGTGAAGAAGCGACGGGACCAGGAGCAGAACCTGTGGAGTGAGCCGGGTGATATAAGTCACTCCGAAAGAGATGATGACCGGATTCTGTACAACCTCATCCAGAACCGGAACCGGACCCGCAGGGGCTCACTGGTACCTCCTGGGGGATGGGGTCCAGGGATATGGATTTAGAGGGACCAGGAAGGGAGACAGACATTTAGGGGTACAGACTGAGCCCGGGGTACACCGAGAACTAAGGCGTGCATGTGTAATATATCACAATACCTTGTCAAATGCCTTGTGAGGCTGTAGTTGAATGTGTTTCGAAAATGTTGCTACTGGTAACAAAGTGGCTGTTAAACGCAATGACAACAGTGTTTTGGTAGGACTGTGTGTGCTGGGAGGGGAACAGACTGAAATAACATTTAAAAAACTGGGTTGCTGTGTCAGAAATGCAGCAATGCCTATATCAGTATGGAGACGTCCTTAGCCTAGATCTAACCTCCGGGTTGAATCTTAACCTGACTGTATGATGACATACAAACACAATTGGAAATCTGGGAAAAAGTCCTGAGATGTCATCCTTGCTTGCCACGTTGTAATAGAAGATTTTGCAGGGCAGGATGTTAGTGGTTTAGTCGAGTATTTATTGTGTTTTAGATGCTAGTTGTGTAGAAAGTATCTTGTAGTGTTTGGGGTTGTAGTTGTGTAGTATCTTATAGCGTTTGGGGTTTTATTTGTGTAGTATCTTATAGCGTTTGTAACCTTGAGTCCTTTCCCTCTGTAGGCACATCGGCGTCTGAGTGTGGACATCGAGTCCATGAGAGATATGCGTCGGGAGGTCAAGGACAAGTGGAGGATGATCCTGGAGAACTTAGGTGAGAACCAATAGAAGGCTAGTTACAGACAGACAGAATACGGACGACAGGTGGAAGGCCAGGAGGTGACCGACATGTCTCATTAACGGGACTCTCTAATTGGCTCAGGGTTCATGGCGGAGGCGGAGTCCCTGTTGACGGTTTCTGCCAGCGCGTCGTACGATCGAATGAGGAACGCCCCGGCGGCTCGCACTTTACTCCAGACGCTTCACTCGGAGACGTCTATCTTCTCCTCCCGGGAGCCTCCGCCAGAGAGATACCTCTTCATCCTGGTGAGAACAGGAAGTGAGGAGGGAAGCTGTCGATATTGACCGCAGTAGCCGTCCTTTCACCTCTTTCTATTCTATCCGTCCATTTGATATATTTCCTGTATTTTTTGGGGATCCTCTCATGCGTTTACTCTCTCCACCTTCCTTTCTCCTTCCTCCACCTTCCTCTCTCCTTCCTCCACCTTCCTCTCTCCTTCCTCTCTCCTTCCTCCACCTTCCTCTCTCCTTCCTCCACCTTCCTCTCCACCTTCCTCTCTCCTTCCTCCTCCTTCCTCTCTCTCCTTCCTCCACCTTCCTCTCTCCTTCATCTCCCTCCTTCCTCTCCCTCCTTCCTCTCCCTCCTTCCTCTCTCCTTCCTCCACCTTCCTCCACCTTCCTCTCTCCTTCCTCTCTCCTTCCTCTCCCTCCTTCCTTCCTCTCTCCTTCCTCCACCTTCCTCTCTCCTTCCTCCACCTTCCTCTCTCCTTCCTCTCCCTCCTTCCTCCACCTTCCTCTCTCCTTCCTCTCCCTCCTTCCTCTCTCCTTCCTCCACCTTCCTCTCTCCTCTCTCCACCTTCCTCTCTCCTTCCTCTCCCTCCTTCCTCCCTCCTTCCTCCACCTTCCTCTCTATCCTTCTTTCTCCACCATACAGGATCGTCTCATATACTTAGATGCTGCTGACGACTTTGTGGCGAAGGCCAGTCGTTTCTACCCAAAGCGTGACAGTGATGACGACGACGATGATTGCAACCCGTTAGCCGTCAATCTTCCGCTGTTACTGGCCAGAGTAAACCACAATATGAACGGAGGAGGGAGTGCTGATGAGGAAGATCAGAGCGAAGGAGAGCAGGAGAACATCTAGACGAAAAGTGACATCCAGGACTGCAGTGACCGTAGACTGTAGAGAGGGGGCAGTAGTGAGCCGTTAATCTAGCTAGGTCGGTTCTGGACGTTAAACTTTGTTAATGATTCTCTTCCAGTTTCCATCCCCTAACGTTTATCCACCAGAAGCCCCAGACGCCTGTCAACAGGCATCCTTGATGCTGAGCTCGTCTCGATCTTATAAATTTCGACGTAATCAGAATGTGGACGAGAGCCGGAATAAAGCAGTGTGTTAGCAGGGTGTGTGAGCAGGGCTTTGGTTGTCTCTTCTGTTTATTGTTGGTCTGCTGTAAACGCTGTGTTCATGGAGAACCCCTGCAGGGCTCCATCGTCCTCCTGAGGGTACGACCTTCTCTTCAGCTCTCTGGGTCTCATGATAATCAGCACGTCTGTTGTTTGGTCACAAGATTGTGATTTTCTTTTCATTTAAAATAATCAAATTCACTGCAGAGTGTCGATTTGTTTCTTAAAGTGTTTTCTCAATGTACTTCCTGTCCGTGCTTAAAAACGGGACCTGTTGTTTTTTGTTCACAAAGTTTACAGACATTAGTTTAGTATGGCTAAGCTTTGTGTGTGTGTTACAGCATGTTGCCATATAAAGGCCACGTTGGACAGAGTATGCATTATGTAGTGAACAGTCGAGGAGGATTCGATGCCCCAGGTTATATTGTAAAGTCGATATGGAAAATAAAGTGGCAAGCTTCACCGCTGAGATGTGTGTGTGTGTGAGAGAGAGTGTGTCTTAAATACATAGAGCCAGGCTGGGATGACCCTCTGTGTCCTTTGGGTACAATCTACATCTTATCAACACTATGAATTACCGGACGCTGGAAATCATGTATATTTGTCCATGCTTGTTGTGAACCGCAGAGATGACCTCTGACCTGGCCTGGTCTGACCTGTCCTGGGCTTGGTCCCTGGAGCCACTAGTGTTGTGTGTTTGTTTTGTTTGTTAGCATTCTGTGGTGTTACGTAACAGGGACTTTGAGGAGGGCACATCTCAACACAGACACTCTGAGGAGGGCACATCTCAACACAGACACTCTGAGGAGGGCACAGATCAACACAGACACTCTGAGGAGGGCACATCTAAACACAGACACTCTGAGGAGGGCACATCTCAACACAGACACTCTGAGGAGGGCACATCTCAACACAGACACTCTGAGGAGGGCACATCTCAACACAGACACTCTGAGGAGGGCACATCTCAACACAGACACTCTGAGGAGGGCACATCTCAGCACAGACACTCTGAGGAGGGCACATCTAAACACAGACTCTCACATTTAATTTCCCGCACTAACAAACACCAAGAGGTTGCTTCCTGGAAACCCTGAAATTCCCAACAGATAAGTTGCTAAATCTGTAGTTTTGCACTAATCGTCTCACAGGTTCACAGTCAATAATTGCTGATCCTCTGTATTGACCCTTAACCTTTGATCTCCATTCAATTAATAGAAACTCCATGATACGTGAACTCATGCTAAACCTCTTATTTTAATTAAATTTATAGCATATTTATGGCATACTTCAAAGGGTTTCTTGTGTCAATTTCCAGGGAGCCAGGTGACGTTTCTGATGCAATTCCACAAAAAATACAAAAAAATCCATCTGCTTATTTTCCTCATTCTTTCCAGTCCAAAATAAATGTATGTGCATCTATATCTTATATAGATGTACGGTGATGGCCGGCTTGACTTGGTGTCTGGCTCGACTCGGACACTTTGGTCCTTGTGTTGTCAGACGCCAGCGAACGACTCCAAATGCAAATACTGGATCTAGATTAGATACCGACAGCTGGTTTGTTTATACAGCGGCGATGCTGAATAACTCACAGACTTAATAAGAGACAGCCGCGTGGTACGGAATGTGCTGTAATTTCCCAACGACCTCGGCGATGAGAACGAATATACCCTGGAATTAAAGGAGACAGTCTGTACTTTAACCACAGTGTCACCGTCCAAATATTTATGGTGCGCAACACGTCCCTCTGTGACATCCTGGCTCTTAATCTCTGTTTTTATCACGTGTCTTGTGAGGTTTTGTTCACTTTCTCTTCTTGTTTATTTGTTTGTATTTATATTTGCTCATTGTCATGCGTTTTCATTTGTTCCCGGGGTCTTTTAGAATTGATTGCCTTTGACCAGATACTCCTGTTAAATCAGAGTGGGTTTTTAATCGACTTACCCTGTCAGATGACGGTGAAATGAAATAAAATACAATCATGACAGCTCATTTAGGTGTCTTTTCCCAGAAGGTGAGTTTGACTTCAGTTATGTAACAGAGAGAGAGAGACCAGCCTGGTTCTGTGGAGGGAGCGTCATTGGGCAAGATGATCTCTCTGACAGGATCAACCTCTCATCGCTCACCCAGGGGGACCTTTCCCACTCATGGCCTCATTAGAACAGAGACGGTTTAATTAATCCAGAATCAGAGGTACTTTGAGTGCCACATACTTTGAAAAGACGGGGTCAGTCAAGTACTTCCTGGTTACCCAACTACTTAATGTCAAAGGTCAGGGTCGTTGTGTCTGTAATAACTGACAGTTTCTAACATGCCACATGTGGTGGTTGTATAAGTAAGAAAGTCATTTTTTAAAATCAAATATCTGAACGGGCACTTAGTGACTTTCTGTTCAAATATCTAAATGAATACTTGGTGATTATATTATTAAATATCTAAACGAATATTTGGTGATTATCTTATTAAATATCTAAACAAATTATTGCTGATTATCTTATTAAATATCTGAACAGATACTTGGTTATTATCTTATTAAATATCTGAACAGATACTTGGTGATTATCTTATTAAATATCTGAACAGATACCTGGTGATTATCTTATTAAATATCTGAACAGATACTTGGTGATTATCTTATTAAATATCTGAACAGATACTTGGTGATTATCTTATTAAATATCTGAACAGATACCTGGTGATTATCTTATTAAATATCTGAACAGATACTTGGTGATTACCTTATTAAATATCTGAACAGATACTTGGTGATTACCTTATTAAATATCTGAACAGATACTTGGTGATTATCTTATTAAATATCTGAACAGATACTTGGTGATTACCTGATCAAAAGTCTGAATGTATTCGGTTATGTCATGTTGTTTAAAAAGAGAATGATCTCACTATATCAGTATGCATTGGAACCTTCTAGGTTTCAGCTACGGGAATCCTGAACTAACAATTTGTCAATGCCGTAGCTCCATAACACGCTGTGTAAGTAAGTGTGTGTGTGTGCAACGTGATATATCACTGATAGCTCATCGGTACATACCTCAGACATGATGCAAATATTTATTGCTGTACGTACATCAAGGAGAAAATAATGGTCACAGACAGCTGATTTGGTCAAAGACACTCAATGCCATGGGTTTTCTATGAAGTATTTAAGGAATAAACCCAGATAAAGTATACACAGCCAGTGTACCATGGCTAGGTGATGTAGCATGGTTCATCTAACAGTTGTTGCCTTATATTGAATTGGCTTAATTGATTAAATAAATCAAAACAAATGCATTCCGTAAATAAGCGAAATTGACATCTGTACCTGTGTGTAAATTCAGGTTGAAATTGTTACCAGTGTGTTTGTGAGCCGTGAGGAGAGAAGGAAATGTTGTATACATTGTTGATATTGTCAAAAACCCTTTCAACCTATGTCAGACAACTATGTTAAATATTGAAATGTATAAAGGAATTCATTCATATTTAAAACATGTATTAAATAGCAAAGGAATAATGTGCAACCGTGTGCAAATAACCATGTAGGTTTTACACGTAGAATGATATCAGTGCCCCTGATGCAGAAGAGTGAGTCACCAAAATGACTGGTAGTGACAAGAAGCAATGTTGATGTAGTACGTCAATATGTGTGTGTGCGTGTGTGCCTGTGTGTGTGTGTGTGTGTGTGTGCGCTTGTCAGCAAGTGTTTCTGTATGTACCCGAGACAGCGGGAATCTACGACTGTAACCTGAGAGACAGTTTGCTGAACTGGGTTTTTGTCATCAGACTAGTGCAGTACAGCACAGTTACAACACAGTTATATTAACGTCCAAACACCACAGCAGCCCAGTTGAAATGATCTGAGCACAGACCATCAATTTGATAACAGATTCACAAGTGAGAAGAGTGTTTAAAAAATATCTTACTACATGGTATCAGTACATGTAGAAATTATGTACTTGTGTGTCATAATGCAGGACCAATCTGAAAAGCGGTCAGTTCCGCTCGCAGTATGTGTATACACACACACACACACACACATATAGGCCCTACACACACACACACACACACATATATATATATATATATATTATCTCCTGGGACGATAGAGGTTCCACTTAGCACATACAAAACGTCGATAGAACAGGCTAATCTCTTTCCACATTACTGTTATGCCATCAGGTATTACGCGCACATCAGGACATAAGCCCAATTTAAATTCCTCTTCTCAGAAGTCTCCCTGTCCTGATGTCTTTGTCCCACCGGCTCGTGTGCGTCTCTCAGCCACCACATTAGCCCCTTTGTTCGATAACCAGCTGTCCCTCATCTTAGCGAGTGTTGATGATTACAGACGGGATTCGGCGGTTTAACGTGGCCGAGTACAGTACAGCCCACCCCGGTCCTCTCAAAAGACCCCCCGGGCGCGTGTCACTTCCAGCTCCCGGGTAAAGTGGAAGGTGGGCTGCCTCCGGTGTCCAATGTCGCTACGCACTGTCCGCTGAGTGACAGCATGGCTTAGAAATAGCAGCGCCGCGGCGTCTATAAAACAGGCCGACGGTGACTGTCCCAGAAACAGTACGACAAAACAGCCAGGCCGCCACCACAGACGCGGGACGCGAGGACGACCCAACGAGCTAGATCGTCACAGAATACCCGGTCTACCAACCAACCAGCCACACACACACAGACAGCAGCGAGGATGCAACTGTGTACCATTGTGGAGAAGCGCGACGGGGCGGTGGTGAGGGCGGAGCTGGCCTGCACAGTCCGGGAGGAGAACCGGGCTCAGAGGGAGAGCTACACCGCCGACTGGAACAGTGTGAACATCAGCAGCCGGGCCACGGACAGGTGAGTGCCAGGTCACGAGGTCACCTGTATTCAGTGCCTCTCTAGCCTCAATCGCGCTGGTACTAAGAGACCACTAGAGCTAGCTTGTACAAATCACTAAGCAGTGGCCTCGCTTTGATTTATGCCGTAAACGCGTACCTTCACCACAACCCGCAGGCAGTCGATGAACATGAAGGACGACTCTCGCCGGGAGACCTACACTCGGCAGTGGGAGGCGCGCACCCTCGCCCAGGCGTGCCCGTCGGGCGTGTACAGAGTGGGCACCGTGGAGCGGGGCGTCCGGGAGCACCAGCTGCTGCCCAGGAGGAGCACCCTGCCTCTGCCCATCTTCACCCCGGCACAGCTCGGCATCAGGCTGGGCCGCGGAGCGCCGCACACAGAGGAGGACCTCCGGGCGTTCCCCGTCCCCGACGGCGGTTGCCCCGGCAAGAGAAGCGTGGTGGAGATCACCCTGGACCTGCCCCCGGTCAAGCTGCTCCGGATGGAGTTCGCCAAGGCACCCAAAGCCCTGGGGCGCTCCATGTCGCAGGAGGTCCAGAGAGGGTGAACGGAGACGAGAGGGGAGGAGAGGGGAGGAAGGGGTGATGGGTGGACGGCCGTCGGGCTCGGCCAACCAGAATACGGCATGGAGACGTGTATATAGGTCTATTCAGTGCGTTTCATTACTATGTTCTAGACAGGCGAACTGTGTACACCTTTACGCTTTTGACGAGTGACGCGCTTGTACTAGATATGCTATTGGCTAAAGGTCTACTGTTATGCAAACGGCTAGCTGGTGGGCTGTTGAGTGACAACAACAACAGTCAGTATTGGTCAGCGGCGTGTCCTTTCAGCTGTGCCATGGGCTAATCTCTCTGTTGACTGGAAATGCCTTGTGCTCTAGTCATGTGTACACACTGAATGAACAACGCCAGCCTTCTTTCCAGGCTAAAGCCTTTCGTAGCTTGGCCACGTAGCATAGCGTAGCATGGCATTCTGACCACCTGGCTAGCAATAGTGTTTTCTCAACCACTCGTCATACAATGACAATCAGGTATTCACTGTATTGATACGGCGGGATGTTTCTGTACGCAAAATCCAATGTTGCCGTGAGGATGTTTCGGTTGAGAGTATTCAGTTGAACGTATGAACGTGTTCCCGTAGAAAGAACGAGCAGACACGTTGAGGGTTTGCAGAACGGGATCTCAGGAGGGCTTTGAAAGTGGTCGAAAAAACAGAAGATAAGTTATAAATCGAACGGAGACACTAAAGGTGAGGGCAGGATGAAAGGGGTTCAACACAGCCTGGTATTCTTCCCTCTCTTTTAAAACATCGCTGTTTGCCTCCAGACCCCCCGGGGTGCACCAGACACCCTCACTCTGGGTGAGGGATACAATGGTATACCGTCTAACGCCTGGACAAGACAGCCTTGTGTGTGTGTGTGTTCTCACGTCTGGACTTGACTACCTGTAGGATAGAGACCTATCGTCTAGTGTGACTAAATGAAGTGGCCTTTGACCTGTGTACGACCCGATGTGCCCTGTAATCTAGTCTTGTCTCGCAGCAGAAATCTGTTAGTGGCGTCGGTCAACTGAATGACGTGAGCCGCGATCGGTTTTCGAGTGTCGTGTTTAAAATGTTTTCCTATGGAGTTATTTTTCTAAAATAAAATCTGAAGTGCTTTTTACAAAAACGCTTGTCGTGTTCACTTGTCTTCATACTGCACAGCATTAGACACCTAAACTAAATCTGCACGCTCAGATGTTTGTTGTTCTGTACTTTCTGCACCAGAAATCCATGCCTCCTGATCCAAAACCTCTAATCCTAACTATACTGCCTACATCTGTAGGTTACCCTAATTGTAACTATTACCCTAAACCTAATCCCAAACGGGATTTGTCAGGTTTTACTATTGTTTCTATAAATATTGTTCGACCTGGATCACACACACACACACACACACATTCACCGATTGGAGACATGAACGACCAGTCCAACCCATTTCCTGTCTAACCACCAGTAACATGCAGACTCTCTGTGATACACCAGACGGTGTGTCTGTTAGATGGAGAATGTGGCACGTGTCTTCCCCTGTCACAACATCCCGTGCCTATCAGTGATCCGTCACGCCCGGGTTGGCCGGTGTATCGCTGACTCTCTGTCCAAGACACGCTGTTCCACTCGAGACCAAAACACCGGAACCACTTAACTGTTTTCTGTTCCTAGTCTCTCCTGTCCGCTCTCTCCTTACAACTGATACTATCTCACGTCACTCATGTGCTCACTTCCTTCCTCTCTATCTCCCTCCCTTTCTCTCTCACTCTCTCATTTTTTTCCGCCCAGACCCCCCAGCTCTTTAATTCAGTCAAACAAACATCAATATTTTGCCTTAGTTTTTTAACAGACAACTGCCAGTCTAGTGTGGTGAACAGACGTCAATAGACTAGACAACTGCCAGTCTAGTGTGGTAAACAGACGTCAATAGAGTAGACAACTACCAGTCTAGCGTGGTGAACAGACGTCAATAGACTAGACAACTGCCAGTCTAGTGTGGTGAGCAGATGTCAATAGACTAGACAACTGCCAGTCTAGTGTGGTGAACAGACGTCAATAGAGTAGACAACTACCAGTCTAGCGTGGTGAACAGACGTCAATAGACTAGACAACTGCCAGTCTAGTGTGGTGAACAGATGTCAATAGACTAGACAACTGCCAGTCTAGTGTGGTGAACAGATGTCAATAGACTAGACAACTGCCAGTCTAGTGTGGTGAACAGACGTCAATGACCGGCCAATCAGAGGTCTGTGGGATATGAGGATGCTGCCTCAGACGTAACCATGGCTGCGTTTAATCAATCCCAGCCTTATAGAGGCTCACTGTAGTGGTCCGGGTATATTTAGCAATCACCATAGAGACAGCTGTATCAGCATGTGATTCCTCGCTGACAGTTTAATCCCTCACTGTTTTCTCGGCTCTCTGTGCCGACTGGCCTGCTGTTTTCTCGCCGTATCCAAACTGTTAACCCCCTGCTACCACCCCGAAACTCTAATCTGCCACACCCCAAACGGGGACGGACAGAATTCACCGTGGATACAACCCAATCATGTGGAACTCCCCTCACACAGGCCAGAGAATGTCAGTTCACCCACGGTGAGTGAGGTTCGTGTGGAAAAACGTCAGACTGCACGGGCTTTCCATCATCCAATATCCCATATCCCCTCCATCAAGACTGTGTGGCGCGGACTCATTTCAGACCAGATCTTAATACAGCCCATGTTAACATTTTCTGATGTAGTTCGTCATTTAGCTGTCATCCGGAGTGACTTACAGTTGCACGTCTCGGGATATTGACTTACTAGTCGTCTCAAGAATTCGAACAAGCAGTCTTTTGGTTCCTGGCCCTGAGTCAGTTTCCACTCGGTCGCGGTTTGTAATCGCTATCATGAACTACATTATTGACACATTCCACTTCTGGAGTGAGAGCACATATTTCCACGGTTAATGGAGTCAGTAGGCTGCTGGTCGACTACATTCCTCATCACAGTTGCCGCAACCCCTCGTGTGGTGATATTCAAGGTAATTCTGGGTAATGGAGTCCGATAGTACAGTACTACAGAGTCACACAGAATGGCTGTTAGAACAACCCAGGACACTGTTCTATTGCCTTGTGACATATAATACCGACAAGCTCTTAAGGCCTCACATAACTCCGGTATCAATGTGTGCTTCTCTGGAAGGGCGCCTCCAGACAAACTGATGACACTGTATGTGAACTACCCACTGATACACTCAAGACCATACACCCACAAGCAACATACGCACACACACACACACACACACACACACACACATACACGCTCACGCTAACATGAATGTGCCAGAAACCCACTGAAATGACAAATCCCACAAGCTTAAAGCAGTGTACTGTCCTGTCGTGACAACGGTGATACTGCCCCCTGCTGGATTGCCTGGGTAATGCATGTTGAACTAAGAACAGAACAACTACTATGAAGTGTCAAAGCATTCAGGCCATTTCTAAATACCAACTCACTGATTGCAAATGTTTAAAATGTCTTTAATCAGAAGAAAACAAGAACGACAATCTTGAAAAGATACGTGTCAAAGTGTGCGACTAAAAACAATACAGAGAACTACTTCCGCAAGAGACACAGCAACAACCTGATGTCGTTGTTATCATATAGAGCGTCATTTATTTTCGGTTTACCGTGGCGTTATCAAGTCAAGACAGTGAAGGACACGATGCTGTGGGCGGCTGCCATCACAATCCCCCCTCCTTAGCGTCAAAGTCCGCTGCGGCGTCGCAGACAGACGCAAAGACACGGCATCAGACGAACCCAAACTCTGACCAGGTGTTCTGCTTTAATCAGCCCCATTATCCGTCTCAGTTACCCGTTCACCTTCCCTGACAGACACGTCCTCCTCCTAACCGCGGGCTTCATCGGCGCCGGCGCCACACGTCCACGACATCCTCTAACCGATTGGTTGCTACTGTAGATTCCACACCCCGTCAGAGTGGTGTAACGGCACGTCTCACGCGGCTGGACAACCCCCTCGTAACATTATGTACAAACCACATGGGATTATTGGCTGGTTTTCCTACCTGTGTTTAAAACAAAAGGCATCCGACTTCACCGATGCGGAAAACATTACGACCGGCCGCCGAATAGGCTGTCGGTCTTCCGTGTGCCGCCGAAACAGCGCCGACCCGATGAGGCATGAACTGTACAAGCGCCCCGGGGGCGACCATCTACCGCCGCTCCACGTCTAATTCGGACACGTGCCCGCCCGCTGTGGCCGTTTAGACGATGAACCACCCAGCAGTGTGTGATGCACTGTGTGTTGTGACACATTCCTGCAATGACCGTTGATATAACGCTGACGGTTCTGACCGGACTGGAATGGTTCTGGAATCTGTTCAGCCATTCTACCAGAAAGCCCTGTTTGACGTAGTGCTGCAGAGAAAGTTGTCCTTCTGGCAGGTTCTCCCATTTCTGTAGAGAAATTTCAAAGTTCTGTTTAAGTGGCCATTGGGTTCTTCATTACCTACCGGACCAACCAGACCAATTTCTATTTTTGTTCAGTTACTTCGTTTGGCTGCATGGCAACTTCAAGGAAGGGTCCTAGTGGTTTTAAACCTCTTATCTTTACACCAACCTGGGAACTTTCAATGCTTCAGCAAATCGTTTTTAACCATACACAAGTCTGTGCCTCTGCACAATTCTATCTCTACATGATGTCTGCAGAGAGTTTCTGGGACGTCACAGCTTGTTTTTTGTCCGTGACGCACTGTGAAGTGAAGGACCACACATGGGCATATGCGTGCCTTTCTGAATTACGTCCAATCAACTGAATTTGTGTCGACTCTAATCAACTTCTAGAGACATTTCAGGGGGAATCGATTTGAGCACCATTTGCATTTAACGGCAAAGCGTCTCAACACGTGAGATACCCCCGCTTGTTTTTTCGAGTCACACTGCTTGGTCAATATAAGTTGTAGTGTGGGAAAAATCTGTGGAAACAAATAGTGGAATGAATTAAGCCGATCAGACATAAACACCTGAAGAAGGTGAAAGGCTCCGAATGTTTTCCGTAGACACTACACCCCTCACCACACACACACACACGCGCACGCACACACACACACACACACACGCACGCGCACGCACACGCACACACACACACACACACACACCTGTGGTATTTCGTGTAACCTCATCTATATTCTTGTTCCGCTCTCCTATCCAATCAGAGACAACCAACCCATTTCCACCTGCTTGGTGTCCAATCATGAGCCATAAATAATATCTGCCATTCTCACCTTTCTTTGCCGTCCGGCTTTCAATTTCTGTCTGACAGAGACCAACACCACTGTTGGGTTGATTATAGGATGACTGCCGTGACGTCACAGTTAGCGACACGCCTGTGTCAGTAAACGACCTCATCCAAACGTGTATATCGTCATCCAAATGGGAGCACGTCTCTTCATCCAAACGAGAGAACTCCCACTCCGTGAACAACATCATGCAAATTATGCACGATATTGATATATCGCATGTGGGCGACTTGGAAGTAGGCGGGGCAGAAAGGTCAATCGGACCAAACAGTGGCTGCCCTGCATGGCCTTAGTGATCCACAGACAGGACGTGGATAAGGTGCTAGAAAGGTCAAGCAATTATGGGGTGGTGTAGCTCCAGCTCTCAGCTCCTACCGGCACCTGCAGTGACTCACAGTCACAATTTCATTGACACACAGGCATACACACACACATACACACAGACAGACACACACACCCTCTTATATTGCAGCCATTTTGTCTCTTTCGAGAGGGACGTACATATAAAATATATTATGTGTGTGCTATACTCGTCTGTAATGGAGGAGCTTTTTTTTGAGTAAACTTTACTTTAGACACCCCCCTTTCTGTAATTCACTCGTTGTTTCAGAAAGTCCAGTCATGTTTAGTTCCGCTATGGGACACCCCCACGCTCGTGTGGTGATAGAGATCATTACGGGCTGTTCTCCGCCTTGTCTCAGTGTAGTAAGTGTGTGTGTTAGTTAGTTAGTTAGTTAGTAGGTTATCTGTTGATATTCTGTTACTAGGTTAGAGGGTGTGCTATTTCAAACTGGCTAGGGTTATTAAATCGGAATAAAAGTATAGAAAGGTGAGCAGGTGGGAACACTACTGCTGCCCTCCTATTGTATAACCTTAACTAAATGTCGGCTACAAGAATCAATGCTACATGTAGCATCCCACTACCCGTCAACAAATAATCGCCATGGAATCGGTTATACCACGACCACGCCACAATGCCGAATGCTTTTCTTTAGGAACGCACAGTGTGTCAAATCCGGAGACGAAAAACATCTGACGTAGAGGTACTGTGGCTGTGTCCGCTAAGTGAAGAACGTTCCCAATCGAGACCCAAATGAGCCGATGAAGGCAGCTATTTCAGGTGTTCTTTTAGAACTCCCCTCACCCGGTGAACACGACCGTGCCCTCTTACACAACGGGATAAACAACAGCACACTCTCTCTACGATACACTGCGTTATTTTTAGCCTGACTGGCTCTGTCCGGGGGTACGGGTGGACAAAAGCACTGTGTCCCCAGACCCTCATTATCTAAGTAACCAGGTCCTCGCTACAATAGTGTGTGTGTGTGTGTGTGTGTGTGCGTGTGCGTGTGCGTGTGTGTGTGGTCGGGGCCAGGGTGAGTGTGTCCTGTCCGGTGTAATTGTGATTTGTAATGTCTCAGTGTCTCCTGGAGGGCCGTGGACAATGCCTTAAGATTACCCAGCCTTCTGACTCCTCACTGTCCCCTGGCCGCTGCTGCCCGCCGTGTCACTTTATCCTGATGTGTTTTATAAGTCTGAGAGCTCTATTCCAAGGAAACGAGATCAAGGCCCGTACGTGGTGGAAAGGGGCGAGAATGCTGTGTGCTTGTGATTTCCAACGCAGGTTCTTGCTGAAATGCGTTATATTTAGGCACCTTCGAAGAGAACGTGCACTATTTGCCTAGAAATCAAATTGCACTTAGAAGAGCGACTCACGACACAAAACATCTAAACACATAAAACACTCACAACGACGTAGGAACGACATTCAATAAAGCACAAGACAATGAAGCGAGAAGACAAACATATCGACACTAATAAATTACTAATAGGGACCTGGTGTGAATGATAATTGAACGGACAAGACAATGAATAAGTCCGGAGCTGCGTTCATGGTTTTAAAGTAAAACCGTGTTACATTGGGTGAATTTAATAAGACTGAGGTCTTCAGCTTACCGTGACGATCACACCGTTTCAGCCACTATCTTGAAATATGATTGAGATACATTTTGATATCCTTCACGATTTTCCCCCGGGGTGTCTTGCGGGGTCTTGGACCGTTCTGATGTGGCCCACGACAGTATATTTCCGAAATGGTTAAATAAAGGACATGTGGTGTCTCGGAGAGTGAAATGCATGTCAGAGTTTTTTCCACCCTGACAGCCTCGCGGCATGGTTGCCAGCCGTACCTGCCCGGCTTGACGTGTCCTTGCCGGATAAGGGAAGTGGGAGCTGACATGACAACAGGACGGCGGTGGGCTGCTCCCGAGCCTGGGTAGAGCCGATGCGGAACAGTAATGAGGATCTCTGCCCGGAGGCACATAGCCAGGGAGAATATCTATCTCCCGGATCTAATACTGCCTTGGTTGAACTATTATTGAGAGGCGAGCAATTTCTTCCCACTCACTCAACACTTCATAGGAGCCATGCCTGATAAAACATCCAATTAAAAACTTTAACGCGCCTTTGAGATTTGCGTCGAGAAAATATGCGTCATCAAGACACCAAAAAGCCAACGCTAAAAAGCACAGTTGTCGTAATTGCCGAGTATGTTTCCTTGATAATGCGGGCGTCAAATAAATGCAGAAAGACAGCGTTTTGAATAAATTGAGGTGTAGAATCGTACAGGTCGTTGACTTATAGGTATATGGACACTCTGTGTGTCGTGGTTCCACTCCAGAAACTGTATGCAAGTATTTTCAGCCCAGGCCTTGGAATTAACATCTGATCTGCGAACAGCTGCTGAATATGAACCTTATCTTGTTCAAACCCAGGCCTGTGTTTTATTGGGTTGCCAAGACGTCCAAGCGCAAACAACGGCCCACGCGCACGTCGCTGCTCGCGTAGGCTGCACGCTGCACGCTGCGCGCGATCACACTTTCTGATGTGGGCTAGAGTTGGCAGTTAACAATAGAATTGATCTGGACAGCTGTGTCGCAAAGGCGGCATTATGTGCAGCTAAAATAGTTAATTAATATAATTCGCTTACATTTAGATTAACTGATCAACGCGCCTGCCAAAAGAGACGCGGACAAAAACAGGTGTGCTGCGACAATAGGTGTCTACGGGTCTTTCTGCATTATGCGGAACAACCACGTGTTTAAGCAGCAGCTGATTGAGACATTTTGATCTGTACCGATATATATATACATCTCTTAAACACACGATATATACATATTTATATATATATATTCTCAATCGGTACAGATCAAAGTCTCTCAATCAGCTGTCTCTTAAACACAATGTTATTCCATATAATATAAGTATTGGTCTGGATTGGGACGACCTGGACCCACTATTCCACATTATAGACTGCTCTAATTACAGCTTCCATAACAAGTTTTACGCTCCTGCTATCACAGTACTTCCTCCGCTGTGTCTAATACTCTCCACTCTCCCCTAGCTGTCACGCTCTCCCACGCGGATCCCACCGCCCGGCACCGAGCATTTCAAACGGTGTAATTAATCAATGTGTGCCAGGAAGGATCGTCTCTATTTTTAAAACCCTGTCACCATGTGGCCAAACCGAAACAAAAGAAAAGCGGCGAGGAGAACGAAGCGCGGGCATCAGCAGGTGATGGATACTTCGCACAACTGGTCTACAGGGGAATAAATATTGGCCTCAACCAAGCACATTATAATGACACCAGAGAATTCAGTTACGTGGCCACTCCGTGTAATGAAATGGGGCTGTGGGCCGTCAAAGATTTTTTTTCCGACAACGTGATAGGCCTACTTGAAACATTTATTAATTCTATTCAATTCTATTCAAGATGAGTTGGGCGGAAGTGCCCTGACAACGAGAAAACAAGACGTGCATAGATTAATCAGAGTTAAGATGGTGAGACTAAAAAATAGTTTGGGTTCCAGGTTCAACCGATCCTTCTTGTCTCCTCAGAAATAGTCTGAACCGTACCCTGAAAGGGTTCTACGTGGAATTAAGAAATAGCAGATTCTGCAGCCTGCATCTCAATTATGATAATATAACCTTCAGTAATATTTTATGGAAACAGACACTGTGAACGGATGGACAAACAGCGTTAGGTTAAGGGTTAGTTCCATCCATTTGACTTAATTATTTAAGCCATTGATGAAACCCCAGGCCCGTGAGAAATGTGCCTACCCTCCTCATTACATTAAGCGTGCACGCGCACCCACACATACACACACACACACGCACACACACACACGCACACACACACGCACACATACACACACACACGCGCACACACACACAGACACACACGCGCACGCACACACACACACACACTCCACATGTACTCAACTTTCACTCTACATTAACTCGAACCTGCCGCTGAATGCATTTCGACAGTGGGAGATGCATCGCTGCAAATATTATCCCATTACTGTAAATGTTATCCCATTAGCGCGTTAATATCTGCTGCTAGTGTCGTCACTATGAACAGGTGCTCTTTAAAAGGCAGTGGATTAGAGCGTCCGCTAAATGAATCAAATGGCGAAATGTTAAGTCAGGTTAAGGTCTTCCTCCAACTCCTCTTCGCCGGACTTAATTCTGACTCACCTGTTCTTATTCTGCCCCCCCCCCCTGGCCCCTTCGCCCCCCCCCCTCACCCCCTGTGGCATGTGCTCTGGAACATGGCCATTACCTTTTTTCGGTTCCTATGGCAACTCAACCCTGCTCTTGCAGCTCTGAGGCAGTGGTGGCATGAGTGATGGTATGTGTGCTGACTGGGGCTTGTTGGTAGAACTTCAGCAAACAGTTTTTGCTCATAACAGTTAGGAAAGAATAAGTGCTATTTTGGACCACGCGTTCACCACTCCCTCTCTCTTTCTCTCCTTCTCTCTCTCTCATTTCCTCTCTCCTCATTCAGTCCCTCTCCTCTCTCTCCCCTTCTTTCTCCCTGCACCCCCCCAGCTCTCAATCCCACTCTTTTCTTATTTCTCCCTTGCTTCTTTGAGTGGTAGTCTGGTCAGTTTTATGGACACGCTTGTCATTTTAGCTGCGGCCTATTGATTGGTTTATTGATCAGAGCCAAATAATCAGTCAGACGCCAGGGTCACTCTCTCCAGCTCCACCTCCCAATTAGAACTCAGCCACACACACAGATCGCCGTAGTAACGGGTGACTGTAGGCCAATCGGGCGTCTCCGCTCCCCATGCGATTGTGATGGCTTCTGATTTAAACGATTCCATCTGTCTATTGTATGCGCGCGGATAGACGAGGGAATAGATGGCGCCTGAACACAGATACAAAGAAGGAAGACAATGAGAGAGAGAGAGAGAGAGAGAGAGAGAGAGAGAGAGAGAGAGAGAGAGGGAGAAAGAGAGAGATAGAGAGATTGAGAGATTGAGAGATTGAGAGATTGAGAGATTGAGAAACGGGACCAGCTGAGTGAATGTTGATCTACAATCTGACATCTACCCTTTGAACCAAGGGAGGGGCGGGAGGATTTAAAAGGCCATGAATAAAGAGACATAAATTGCATGTTTATTCTCCCTTTTCCCTCGGCAGTACGCCAGTGAGAATGAATGAGCGACTAACACACACACACACACACACACACACACACACGCACACACGCGCACACACACACAATCTGGCTGTTTCCAATTAGCACATCTCTGTACATCACTGTACACACAGAAGCTTGTGGCATTAGCCTCTTAGCCACAGACTCCAATTAACTTATTTGTTATTTTAGGGAGCTGGGAATGAGAAGAGTTTACCAGCACAACTTCACCCCCCTCCCCCCACCCAGAGTATCAGCCCACCGTTTACCCAGAATCCACTGGTGTAGTTACGTAAGCTCATTACAGGTGATTGCCAGTGGAAATCAATGACACAACAGAGAGACACATTCCGGGGCGTCGTCTTAGACTGCATCCTGGTACTCCTGAGCTCCACACAGAAGCCAGTGGTGTTTGTGTTTGGTGTCTTTTTTTAATAATGCAATATAACTGTGTCTGTGTGAACACCGAATGTGTCGGAGACGTTACTTCACTCCCATGCAGGCAATTTAAAAAGAAGGACGCTGTGAAGTATTTTGTTTGTTTGTCATAAATTCTCTTAGAAAATATTGCGTTTTTAACTCGTGATGGTGGTGGTCATGGCTCCATATGGGTTTGAGAGTAGCACCCCCGATGAATTGAAAACAAATATATAACAATATATATATACAGTGGTAATTTAACTTACGGTTAGTTGTAAAGTAGCCAGCGGCAAATGTGCTTCAAGTGTCTCCTTAAACTAGCCTTAGAGATGATAGATTGTACAGTTTTGAAAAGTTTAGCTGCAATGGGGCTGTGTTTTTGCCGGATTTTGGGTGAAAACGGACAAGCATTTTCTTGGTTGAAAATCCGTCCATTTCGCAGTTCCTTAATGCATCACCTCCCATTGAGAAATAATTGACAATCACAGGTACAGATAAAATCAATTTACCATCGGCGGTGCCCGAACACTGTCTGAAACTCCTGGTTTACAAGCCTAGTCAGGTCCCACATCGCATTATACTGGCTTGATACATTAGAGAGAGATTCTTATTGTAATCCAGCTAGAGTGAGCATGTCCAATCCTTTCAACTGCAACGGCACTGCGAATGACAATCAGGATAAAGAAGATTAATTAACGTGGCCTCTAGAATAACCGATCATGAAAGGAACCTGCAGCAGGGCAAGTCTGGAGACGTGAACATCCAGATTACGGCATCGAGGCAGAATCTCTTGGGATTCAGCATGAATGAAGATAGATTCCATAGACATGTTAACTCACAAACTCACACTGTAATCCATTTACCCAGTTAGTGTACTTGTTTAGACGTAATCTCCGTTGTGACCCGGACACAGTGGCATCACTAGGGTTGGTGTCATCCAGCGCAGTGACCCGAGGAGTCTTACCCACCTGAAGTCCCTCGTGAAAAAAAACGAATAATATATTTAGAAATTGCTTAAATGTTTCTTAAATAATTTACATGCAAAAAAGAAACTGTTCCACACAGACAAATGTTCTACTCATATTTACTCTTTTGGCAACAGTACATTGTATTTTTACATTTGTGATCTGTAAACAGCGACAGCTAATTATAATGGCCAACATTTGGCGTATGGAGCTACTAGAGAATTTAACTAGCTAGGTAACTTGATCCCACGATGTAACCACAACATTGTTGTATGATCAGTTTAGCCACTTAAATGTAGGTAGCAGATAGCATAAAATAAGGAGACGGTTGGCATGGTGACATATATTACACTTTACTGGTAGATCTTATATGTCAGATGGTGGAGCGATTCACCGGCAATAAATGGTTGATTGCGCTACCTAAGTTGACAAGCTAGCCACATTAAAAGGCACTTACCGCCACTTAAACTCCATCGCAGATAAGTCCATCTGTGTCCACATACAAACTGGGGAATTAGCGGTGCCTGTCATGAGTCACATTTGCTCACGAGTCAAACAGCATCTGGTCGGAATAAATACGATATTTCACTTGTGAGGGTTGAAAAAGTCACTCACAGTTTCAACGCGTTACGCATACGGCGTCATTGGGTCGCGTATTCTGTTCACGTCATTATAACGGACATCCTACTCACACAATCATGTTGCGGCTAAAGATTGATTAATTCATATGGCAGTGTATATTGGTATATTGGATACAGTAGCTGAACCAACAAAGGCGCTTTTGTTATTTTTAAATAATACATTTCTGCCGCTGGGCTGAACCAGCACACGACAATAGAGTGAAATAGGCAGTCATATTCTGGTGTCATCCCCTGTGATGGTGTCACCCAGTACGCCCCCCTGGACCCCCGGACCCCCCAGACCACTAGAGACGCCACTGCCAGGACACGTTCCGTGGCTAAATACAGAAACAGAGATCACATATTGGTCAACGCATTCATTCTGCCAGTGCCCATTCCTCTTCTTGTAAATTGGATTTGTCCACTCTGCCGAAGGGCTATCTGTGCGGACAGTGAGCCGAAATGTCAAACTTTCATACGGTTAGAATATCATTAGATCAGTTCAATTCACAGTCCTATGTGTTTTGTGAATTAGGTTACGCTGAGCAAGGCATAGCTGTCTAACTGCTTGATCTTAGGCTCATAATATGGGAGACTGTAAACCGTTTATTGAGGTGAAGTAGTTGAAAGTAGGGATTTTTTTTATTAATAATGTGTGGTATAAATTACAACAAGAAAACATTTTGACGTCTTCCTAGAAGAAAGAAATGCGTTTCGGCCAGAAGTGGGTTTGGGTTAGAAGGCGGAATGAGCTGGCAGAAGAAACCTTTCTACTGCTACGTATGGTGGTGGATATGTGTTGTTCGGAGATTGTTTTGCTTCCAAAGTCACTGGTAATATGTGTTAGGATACTGTCTAAACGCAGTAGCTACGAGGTTGAGGAGAAAGGACAAGTGACATTAGGACCACATGCTGACCGCGAAAGATGTTTAGATCTGCCGGTAACCGAACTACACCATGGAGCTGAAGAGTCCACGTATCTGTCAGCCTGCCATATCAACTTAACAAGTTATCATCAAACATTCAGTAGACTAAATCCTCTCCCTTAACTGTGCCACAGATTAGATTAATATTTATTAAGTGTGATAAATGTGTATTGACTGAATATGTATAACGTAGGTGTTTCTTGAGAAGTCAAAATGGCAGCACGCAGGTCAAAAGGATATCGGAATAACATTGTTTTGTTGTGTATTTCTATTATAAATATGAATCCTTGGTTGAATACGAATGCGTCTCGATGAACCAGAGAACGAGAGAACAGTTAAATACAAGAAATCTCATTAGAAATCGCTTGAATTGAGTTGTGAAAAAAAAACACTTGAATTTTAGTGATCCTTGTGCGTTCGCGGAAAACGTTGATTTCCCGAAAGATGCAAATAGAATAGATCGGCCAGTCGTTGTTTGCCCAGGAAAGCAATCCAATGATCTCGGCTTGTTCAACACCCAATCTTCTTCATCAAGGGTTCCGACTCAATCAACCCAGCTCTTTCGCAACAGTCATCGTCGTCTTCTTTGCATCTTTAATTTTGATTTGTCACGCAGTCAATCAATCCTTCAGAGTGTCATTTGCATAATTAAGCGTGTTCGTTTTCATCTTTAATCTTCATTGGGAGACTTCGCGTATGACACTTGTGATCAGGCCTCGCTGTTTCCACGATACGACAGTGAATGCATGAACCGATTTCTTTGTCGTGTGACATAAGAGTGTTTTGCGTTATGGGGTACACATGACACAGGTTTCGTTTTCCCTCACGCCGCTTTCACTCCCTCCTTCTGTCACCAGGCAATCTGGCGTCCCGTATAATGAGTTAAGAAATGAACAGACTCTCCCTTTTTTTCTGTCTCAATCAGAATTCACCTGCAGGTCATCGCGAAATAATCGTTTCCTTTCCAAATACCAGATATCATTAAGACACACTCGTAGTGTTTTCCTTGAGCAGCAGGCAAACACGACGACATATGGGTTTTGTGTTTTGTGTCAGCGAAGGGCCTCACAATCAGAGTCATCTCAAATGGTCTTCAGAATAGTTTGTCTGTGGTGTGTTATTTATTTCACTTTTGACTAAATTGGGTTCAGGTCGAGGGGATGCGGAGGCCACAGTGGACGAAGAGCGAGCGTTGTGTGTGTGTGTGTGTGTGTGTGTGTGAGAGAGAAAGAGAAAAGAGAGAGAGAGAGAGAGAGAGAGAGAGAGAGAGAGAGAGAGAAATGGGTGGATGAGAGAGTTAAGCGGGAAAGGAGGAAGCAGCGAGTAGATGGGGACACGGGATGAGAAGAAAGAGGCAGAAGGACACCGGAGAGCTCCGGATAGATGTTGACAGGCCACATGCACCACGGGCAAGTGCCGAATGTGTGTCGGGTGAAAAATAATGATTGGATTCGATGATGTGGAAGGACTGAGGTTTACTTTAAGAGACGGAATCCACTGGTCGTGGGAAAGAGCGGGTCGAAATAGACTGAAGAGTAGAGATGCCTGGAAACACTTTGACAGGTGTTCCTTGGCAGTACGTAGGCCCCAGATGTCAGCCATTGTGAGAATGCATTTGGTTGCATTCCCTCAGTTCCGCTGCGCTCTCTGGCTGTCAGACTCTTTATTCTCTATCTGTCTGTCTTTACTCTCTCCGGTCTCTTTGTCTTTCTCCGTCTCTCTCTTTCTCTCTCGCTGGGACCGAGTAAGTCATGTATAGAGGTGTCGAAAGTTTTCAGTCGGAAGGTTCCCTAATTGCGGTCAACGTCTGCAGTGTTCGACCGTAAGGACCCGGTATAGGAGCTCAATATGGCATCGGTCCGGTATTGAGGTCGGCGCCTCTGGTCCACGATGGCCCGAAACCCAGGGTGTGTTGCTGCTCTGTCTGGGGTGTAATGAGTTAACGAGTCCAGTTTTGCACGTTGCTCTCTCAGTCTACATCCAACAGCAGACCACAGTTGGTACTCACGAGCAGCCAGTTGCCGCTGAGGAAGAGGAGTAGCATCTACAGCAAGCGGCACTGAGGTTGCCTATTCCTTTTCTCGTTTGGCTTCTGAGTCCTTATTCTGTGAGCGTTTATGTTTGGCTTCTGAGTCCTTATTCTGTGAGCGTTTATGTTTGGCTTCTGAGTCCTTATTCTGTGAGCGTTTATGTTTGGCTTCTGAGTCCTTGTTCTGTGAGCGTTTATGTTTAGCTTCCAGTTCTTGGAGCAGGAGTATTACAACTCATGTGTTAATTACATAAACCCAGTTTTACCAATCTCCCACTTCTTGTCCCCCTTCTATCTCTCTCTCTCTCACACACACACACTCTGTGCGTGTGTCTTTGTGTGTGTGTGTGTGTGTGTGTGTGTGTGTGTGTGTGTGCGCGCGCGTGTGTGTGTGCGTCGATGTTTCTATGACTGTGAGTCACTGCAGATGCTGGTAGGAGCTAGCTAAGCGAGGTGCACCACCCATAATTGTGTGTTTGGGCATCTTTGTTAAAACACGCACCAGTGGCCTCAAAAACTGGAGCCTGATTGAAAGGTCACGAGTGGAGATTCAGGCCCTTTGCATGGCTGCCTGCATTTTATATTAACAGAAACCCCCAGAAGAGAGACTAATAACATATGTGTTCTCTGCGTGATCGTCCAGACATTTACAAACGACCTTAGATAACAGTTAGGGCACTGGTGCACTGGTGGCTTGTGATAGTCTGATGTTGAACATTTGTTTAAAAATAAAATACAATAGGTCTACAAGAAACAGAAGTTCAACTAAAATGTTATTAATTAAGCATTTCACGAATAGTAGGCTAATATAGAGATAACATTGTCTCGTTAAGGGATGCAATTATCTTGTGTTAAATGTTGCGACTAATGTGAGTTTATTAGTAGCCTATATGCTAATAAGCAACACATTATTATTTTTTATTACAATTATTGTAATTTCGTCTTTCAGGAAAAGTATTGTTCACCGGCTATAAGGCTTGTTGTGTTTGTCCGTCTGCTGAACTTAAATGAAAGTTAGCCCGCTTGATAGTAAGCTATTCTGTGAGCAGGCACCTGTGAATTACCACGGCTTATTAAGGCATATTATTAACACTAAAATTTGCGCACATTCATTTTTGAGTTCTGCTCTTATATGCTTACCTGACTGGGATGCGTCCAAAGCTGTGATATGTGTTCAAAAAGACATTAATACCTGTAGCATATAGATTATTATAATTATTATACACTTATAGCCTTAGGGTTAACTATTATAGTTATTTGTCTTGTTTGCATCCGTATAATTACTGGCATTATGAGGCTACATATTATTATTATTAATCGTGTTATTGCTATGAAAATTATAGTTTATATACCCTGGTTATGTATTGTGGTGTGTGCGTTACGCATGCTCAAATCGAATTGTACAACAGGTACTACCGCAAACATTATTAACAAAATGCCAATGAAGAGATAAGACAAAGTAACTTTTATTCGTAGCATGCTGCAGTTCTCGTTCAAGTGTCACCATGTACGGTACAAAAATCATGCAGCATCAGAAGCGCGAGTGCCAAAACCCAGTTGGTGGAGGAACCACCGTGTACGGTACCGACCAAGCCTGTATAGTGCATGCATATGCTACACCTGGACACTAAAACACCCAGCAAAAGCACTGATTGGGTTAAACGTGCAGGATCCCGGCAGCACGTCCAGACTGTGTCCGACACCGTGCAAAAACACTGGACCAGGAAAAATACATGTTCAGAGAAAACCTCCTCCACATCCTCCTATATAGGCCTACTGTCAGAACTCCAGTGGGTAAAAAACAAGTACAATCGTCATGCAAACTGCCTTATACGGTGCTGAGAAATTAGTTTGGTCACTTAAACAATCATGAAAAATATCGACCTCGTTTGAAGTAACAACGTGTAAACATTCGTGTATCACAAGAAACTATCACTTTGATCGGGGTGGCCGTCATAAACAACCCGGTGTTCAACAGCCAGTATGCGTAAACGTGCATTGGTTCTTAGTTAACCTTTGATGTGAGGTATTGGCTGCGACCTTTCTTTCTGCTGGCAGACATTATCCCAAAGAGATCAACCGTTTTGCATATCATCATACCGTCCGGGACACACAGAGCGACGTGGACGGGCGCTTGGAGAGGCCACAGGTCCGTGCGTTACGCGCGGCGGACAGCCCTGTCCATCCCCCGCGCCCGGAGATCAGTTGAGTCCGATCATCACCGCCTCCACGTCCTTGGAAGGTCTCCGGTCCTTCACCAGAAAGTTGATCATGCTCTCCGATTTGATCATGAGGTTGCAGCCAAGGAAGAAGATGCCGAACATGACGGTGAGCGACAGCACGCACAGCACGGCGATCTGCACTACGCGACTGATGAAGAGTTTCCTCTCGTCGGGCTGCAGCACCAAGGAGCCGCCGTCACTGGTGGCCACGTCGGTCCCATTGCAGCAATGTAGAAGAGTACCGGCGAGGACGTGGCTCCTGTTGAATAGCTCGGGGAAGGAGTTGTTCATGTCTCCGCGGCGGTTGTCAGTCCGACAGCGCAATGGCCGGATCCACCGCGCACGGTTCCACCAGACAGACGCGCACCGCTAAACCCTTGCACGCAGTTACAATCGGGATATAAAAAGTTCGTTTTTAATAGAAATTAGAAGTGAAACTATCAAAGCCCAAAACCCCGGCGAGTCGAAGTATTAAACCAGGCACAACTTCTGCGTAGCTCGCACCTCTCCAAGTGAGTCCTCCTCCTCGCATCTCTTAGGAGGCGCACATCTTCTGGTGCCCCGGATGCGCACGCACCTGTTCCCCCGTGTGCGCGCTTTCTCACCAAGTCTCCTGGGCGTTTTAAAGGATGCTGATTTCCCTGTGGACAACATCGACCCTCTTCACGTGGGAGGGGGGCTACTTTAACTATACTGAACAGTCTGAACGGCTGCCCCCCCCATCTCAACTGCCAATGACAGCAGGCGTTTTACAAAGTGTTAGCACCAAATTGCTTTCTTTGGATTATTTCTTGTGGATGTTCTCAGATTGCTCTCGTTATCGGTATTATTTTCAGCCTCTCTGTTTTATTGAAATGTCTTATTCACTCGATATGTGGAAGTGCACAGTCAATCCAATTTACAGAGCAATCCCAACCAATGTGTACGTTGTTTGGCACTATGATGGGTCAGAACATTATGACATGAAGTGGGCCCAAACAGGGGCACAAACAGGGGCACACGGTCTGGGTATATCAGATAGTAAGCAAACAATAAGTTATTGTAGTCAATGTGTTCAAGGCAGGACAATTAAGACAGAATTAAAGACCCGAACTACTACAACAAGAGCAACTGCCTCTAATTGGGGACCACACAATCACAGAGATGCCTAAAGCATCTCCATTCCCAGGTGGTGACAACAAGGGGCAAATTGTTAGAGTATCTCTGAACGGGAAAAGCTTGTGCGGTGCTCCCGGTCAGCAGTGGTGATTACCAACCCACGGTGGTCAGTGCAGACCACCGCACAAACAAAAACTGGCAACTGGTGGTTTTGGCCGCCAATGCTGATCGATGCGCAACAGCGAAAAAGGCTAGCCCATTTGGGCCGAACCGACAGGAAGTAAACTGTGGCGCACGTCGCACAAAATGTTGCCGACGGTTAAATGTGGGATAGTGCCACTGCCACAGAGGGCATCACACCCCGTTGTGTATCGGGGCGGTGTTGGCAAAGACTGGGCACCGTGCTGCTGTTCTAGAGACACGCAGACGACTAACAATTATGAGCGAATTGTCGTGTGGATTTGGGGGTGGTAATTGTGATGATGGTCGAATGAGCTGCTGGCTGTGCTACAAATTCACCTCCTGCGGACAAACTTTTAAACAGAGAAAGGAACTGAAATCAAATAAAACCAGACGGAGCGTTTAGTCAACAATTTAACAGTTCAATTCCTTGTACTAGTTGTGACCGGGGCCTTATAAGTAAGTGGTCGGAGGGGGCCCCAAATCAAATGTCGCTTAGGGCCCCATAAGGCTAGAGCCGGCACGGCCTGTGTCATAAGAGGTATATTGGCCTACCTATCAACATTAGGTGTGAGATTTGGTTCGCAGGGAAAACTATTGAGGTAATCTGAGACACTACCACACTATCACTACCTTCATGACGGTTGAAGATTAAGTATGACAGCATGTATGTGTGTCTCTGCTTCTCTCTCCGTAGCATCTGGGAAATGTCAACTGGCGTTCTGGAGGACGTTAGCAACGTGCATTGTTATTTCTCAGTTAAAGACAAGCTTTTTTATCAGGCTTGTGTTCGGGCCAAGCGTAATACCCTGCCGTCTCATCCGGAGCGGGAGGTGTGTGAAATGTAACCTTTAACTGTGATGAAATCCGAATACCTACATAATAAACACCAATCCATGTCCTGTGCGTAGGGTCTCTCATCCCGCCGTATTCATCTGACTCTCATTGTTACATGGCAATTGATTACGAAGCCACATTCCTCCTTTAGTGATTTAACAAAGAACCGTAACGTTTTCATCTCAGATCACAGCCCGCTTCCTTTCTCCCTCCGACGGGCGGACATTGAGCCGAATGAGAGAGAGAGAGCGTTGAGGTTTCACCCTCAGCTCATCACAGAGCCATATATTTAGTGAATATTTGAGGCAACTTTTGTAGGAAATCGACAACAAGGAGACCTAGCCCTCTTTTTACAATTGGACGCAACACAGTCGTAGCATTCCTGGCTTCCAGAAAATATGGAAATTAAATATGGGAAAAAATGAATTCACTCACTAAGGTGAATTCATCTCAGGGCAGTCAACTGGTCAGGCTGCGGCATCTGGAGCACACGTACTGTTACATTATGGTTTCGAATCTGGCAGCGCACAGATTTTTCCCAAAGTCTGCCTTCTGAATTCTCTCCGTAGACATAAAGCATGAAGATATGTATTTAAAAAAGGATTATAAATGAAAATACAGATGACAGAAAATACAGCATAGTATACCGTCCAACAGGCGCACGCTGTATACCTCTGTTCTCATGTTGCTTCTAAATACTCACTCAGACGATGAGAGAAAACATCAGAGGCCTCATTGCGCATTTCCAGTTTTTCTGCTCGACAAAGTCTGTAAAAAACGGACACAATTCTGGTTACTCCCGACGTGTCTGGTTATAAGCGGCTTTTGGCAAAAAGCTTGTGTACCAACAACGATTAGCTCTTCACACTAATATCTTTTGTTAGCCTTTTCGGCGGTCAATTATAGTTGATTTATCACTGGCTCTGGAGGTCGAGGAATGTGTTTGGTGTTTAACAAACCTGAATAATCGTATTAGCTTTTCTCGTCGGATCAGGCAGTGTGCCATGCTGAGAAGCATTACCGGCCGTTGTCTTCATTAATTTAATACTTTATTATAATTATCGTGGGCAACCAAGGTTTGAATGTTTATTCCTTTGTAAATACAGTCTGCCTCCCTGGTGACCACAAAGCCGCTAACGCAGAGTTGTGTATTTATGAAAGATTAAGAAGCCAGCGTAAAGTCAAAGACTGCTGTGCTACAAAGTCGAGATATGGACTTGGTTTGTTTCCAAAATAGAAGAAAACTGTTGCCTCCCTACTGACTTCAATTCCTCAATCAAAGTGAAGAGGAACTTGAAGGGAAACTCGGTCACTTTCATTTATAAGCTGCCTACAAATAGAGCTGTTCACAACATTTCTGCAGTGTTTGACGTCACCCGGTAGTGGCATTTGCATATTTGGTGTAATTAAATGTGCAGCATATAGCCTGTTGGTTAAACTGATGCTTAAATGTGAAACAGACACTTCACCTCATGACAAGTGACTACAATGTTGACGATTGACATGTGGGTAGCGAGAACAGGGAAGCGCAGGTCCCACAAGGAACCAATCACAAACCGGCGACAGGGTTTTAGGGCGGGCCAAGGCTCATTGATTAGCGAGTTCTACGAATGCTATCCCGTCGGGTCCGAACTGACAGAGGTTCTACCGTGGCGCACGTTACAGAACATGCAAATGATATAATGAGAGGTTGTGTCACAGCCCACAATGCATCACACCCTGCTACCCGGCTACAGAGCCCGCAGACCGGTCAGTACACACATGGCGATCAAACAGTTTCAGCTCATCAGTGTGCACTAACCGCTTACATCCTATTTCGGTAAACACGCACACTTGCCGCCCATTATGACAATCTGTCCCGTCTGTTCTGTCTCAGGCGGCGCCATTATGGTCTAAATCCGTACTTTTACACATAGCGAACGGACCGGATTCCGATTCAACTCCAACCCCATGAGGTCCCGGAGCCTGCCGCTGGTCATTTCAACCACCACCATTGATCATCACCCACCCGGTGTCCCTGGTCTAAATAAGTCCCCTGAAAGGGAAATAATGAATGAACGCCGGGGGTCCAGCTTTGAGGTCCACAGGGAGTTATCACAGATCTGCAGGCTACTTGAGACCAGTGAAAACACAGCGTAGAGCCTAAACGCGGGTGGCCTAACACGCTACCGGTGGCCTAACATGCTACCGGTGGCCTAACACGCTACCGGTGGCCTAACACGCTACCGGTGGCCTAACACGCTACCGGTGGCCTGAACACGTTACCGGTGCCGAACAAACGTTACCGGTGGCTTCAGCCCATTTTAATGTGTATGTAATGAGCATGTCATGACACCCAGCATGTGTGTGTGTGCGTGTGTGTGCGCGTCAACATATAAATAGGTATGAACATACAACACGCAAAGACGCACGTGTGCATGTCTGACTAGTTCCTTAGCAACTGTAGACTTGTGAGCATTGTGACAGATGGTTAGTAAAGTTATTTCTGTTGAGAAAAAAACTGGGGGAGCTAAGATGACAGGGGGAGAAATTTAGAGAGGGTGAGGGAGATTGAAAGCAAGCGAAAGAGAGAGGGAGAGTGAAAGAGAGAGAGGGAGGGTGAGGGAGAGAGAGAGATGGGGTGCCTGGACGGAGAATAGGGGAAAGCGCTTCCACTTAGCACGGGGGAATTGGCAGCCTAGCAACGCAAACTAAGTGAAGACATTCCCTAGCAACAGGAAGGCGTTTAGCCCCCGCACCCAACTCTGCCTCACCTCCACCCCTGCCTCTATCTTTAGGGGCCTTCACACAGGGACCATGCAGACTGGACCCCCCCTGCACCCCTCCCCCTCACACTCCATGCAGGTCTCCATTCGCCCACCCGACCACTTCATTTACACATCCCTGAGGTGTGTCTAGGGGCAGACTTCTAAGGACAGTGATCCATTTCAATTAGTCTAATGGATCACCTACAGGTGAGTCTTCGTTAGATGAACAAAGTGTGCGTGTGTGTGAGAGGCGTGTGTGTGTGTGTTTGTGTGTGAGGTGTGAGAGGCATGTGTGTTAACGGTTTTTGACAAACGCCAAAAGGAAGTTATGGTAAAAGGAAATATATATGAACGGACAGAAGAAGAGGGGGACCGGCAAAAACCAAAACAGAAGGACCAAGGAGAAGACAAAACAAAGATGAGGGTGTGCGATAGAGGAGATGGAGAGAAACACGGGAGACGAGAAAAAGAGAGGGCGGGATGAAGGTGAAGGCGAGAAAAGAGGAATTGAATGCGAGAGTGAGAGTGCGGCCGTGTCACCTGTTGAACTGTTAATCATGGAGAGCCGGTGGTAGTCAACGTGCACCCCCGCACCCCACCCATCCAGCACCCCACCCCCCAGCCCCAACACCCAGCCAACACCACCCACCCAGCCCCCCACCAATCCCACACCCAGCTGACCACCCCGCTCAACAACCACACAACAGGCCGCGTTCATTAGTCATTCAAGTCGGTCCAGCATAGCGTCGATGGCATCATTGCCCAAACATATTGTGCCATCCACTGAGAGCGTGCGCCCGTTGGTTTGACTGAGTGCATCTGCGAGTGTGTCTGAAGGCGTTGCATTTGAATTTGATGGCTCTAATTGAATGAACGTGCTATTTCTGCCTCTAGTCTCCGTGGCATGCGGGCATACAAATCTCACACATCCCATCACTGAGCGATCTCCTGGCCTATACATTCTGGCAGAGCAATGCATCTCAAACTGAACTACTAAACTTTACAACTAGATGTTTTGTTTTTTTTCTCCCTCTTTTCGTCTCTTCACCTCTATGCTCGCTTTTTTTCACTTCACCTCTATACTCCCTCTTTTCGTCCCTTCACCTCTATGCTTGCACTGTTCTTCACTTCACCCTATATTTTGAACCAGACAGGTATATAGAGTCTGAATTTGAACCAGACAGGTATATAGACAAGCCTAGTTAAAACAAAATCCAGACACATGATAAGGTGGGTTTCATTAAATCGGATCCAGTGAAAAGGGAACGTCCGATGTTTGTGGCGGTCTGTTATTGTCAGAGAGATTGTATTTCACAGATTAGTGAAAAGCTTGACCGGTCTCATGCGGAGTGGAGATTACATCAGGTCAAAACCTAACAACCCCGTTCACCCCACCATCACCGCCCCTCCCTCCCTCCCCCTCTCTCCCTACGGTCCTGTTCATTGTCTAAATTGTGTGCTATCTGACCCCGAGCTGCACGGGGCAACAGGTTGCCGAACGGACCAGTAGATCTGCGGACGCCCGGGAGTCCGTGGGGGGTTATCGTTCCACGCGCGGCCAGGAGCCTAATGCCGCCACGCTGCTTTCCTTTCCTGCCTGGGGTATTAAACCACATCTACTTATTTATTTCTCCATCACCTCCTCTCTGCTGCAATTCCAGAACACTGGCTGGTGGCGGTAGCTTAGCAACCAGGGAGACAGAGAGACTGAGGGGTACAAGGGGGGAGAGGGACAGCGATTCAATAAATGGACAAGCGCAGAGATCACAGGGAGAGAGAGAGAGAGAGAGAGAGAGGGGGCGGCGGGGGTGGGGGGCATTGTCTTGCTCCCACTTCTCCTGCAGGTCAATTTTTTAGAGGAGTAGCAGTGATGGTGGTGGTGAGTAGCAGATGTAGGGGACGGGAGATGTTCCGGGCATTGATTCAATCTTGTTTTTTATCCCCCTCCGCACTTCTAGGGGCACACAGTTTCTCTCCCGCTCCATCACTCCATAATGGCCGGTCCGGTGAGAGCTTTTACGCGGATCAGAATCGCGTAGGGGAAGAATGGATCAAACCAAACTAGACGACTGGATTCTTCTCTGAGGAAAAGATAAATAGATATAAATAGTCCCATTGTCCACACACACAGACACACACACACACACACACACACACACACACACACACACACACACACACACACACACACACACACACACACACACACACACACACACACACACAAACACACTCATTGCGATCTCTGGTTCACTGTGAATATCTGTTTAAACCTCTAGGGGGCTCTCCAGCCCATGTCACTAGTTCTGAAAAATATTGTCCTTGTGTTACATGTGGCTGACAAACCCCTCACAGTCTTTCTGTTTTAATGTCACCTTAAAAATGGATTACATGACTCTACATTTTACAGGAAATTTAAAAAAATTCACAACAATTTAGCAACAAATGATAATTGACTATTTACGTATCAGCGTTAGCAAACACGATTATTTGTTAATTTTGTTTTCATCTTTTATTTTCCTAGAGAGCACAAAACTAGTACAAATTGAGATTTGCGTCCCTGACCGACAGAAAACAACATTAACAAGTTAATTGCGAAACAAATATGCCAGTTTGATTGACGTTGTGCATTAACCTTTCACTTTGCTCCTTTCATTTTCTCCGATCCCTACTGGTACATTATTTATTTACTCAAGAACAATCAAATAGAACAAAAACAAGACAAAAAACCCTGCAGATGGCTTGAATACCCACAAGCATGTTGGCATGACAACACCTGAACATAACGAGTTTCACTTTGTTGTTTGGGATGTGATTCGAACAACTTGTTTCATAATTAAGGCCAAAAAGTTACTATTTTGCACTTGTAATATTTCTGAAAGATATTTGTTGATTGGGGACTTAGCGTAATTTAGGAATGTATACCTTGGCTTAATTCGATTCCTTTGCTTAACATTCCAGTTTCTGAGATTTTCTATTGATCATCAATTTGGACGTGGAAAAACATGCCATGGAAAAGTCCCTAAGCTGTGGTCAGACAGAATGTTATTCCAATAACTAAGTCCATAAATGGGTTTGGAACGTGTCCAGCCCTGGTACTAGCAGTGAGCGCTTTTTGAAAGTATATCATAAGTACTAAAAGTAACTAAAAGTGTACTACCCATTTTGTAGTATACTTATAGTATACTTGAATATACTTTTTCTAAGCATACTTCTTAAAAGTATATCAAAAGTGAACTAAAAGTGTACTATCCATTTTGTAGTATACATAGTATACTTTAATATACTTTTTTTCGTAAGGCATATATGCACATATATGCACCTCAATTTGATATACTAAGCATATATCCATATATTATCAAATAGCATGTTAGCATACATGAAAAACATGCCATGGAAAAGTCCCTAAGCTGTGGTTTTAGTAAGCCATCTAGCTGTTAGTATGTTTTAGCCGCCTCAATTAAGATACATATCCTTGACATTATACTTAATGCAGTAGCAATAACTACGTCAAATATTGTGCAGTTTTTTCCTGTAACTTTGTCTCTTTGTTGTCATAGATACTGTACCTCTCGTTAATATTGTGTATAAATTTAATCACTTCAGTTCTTATACTACAATGACAGAAACAAAGATGTGTCTGTCCAAGCTGAAAACTCAAAAATATGTTTTGCGATACTGACACGATCGATGTAATTTGACGATTCATGGACTTCTCAGTCCTAACCGTGCAGATTTCTAGGTACCTCCTGGGAATATTTGATGTCAAGTCCACCGGTAAGAGCTTTAGACCTTAAGACTTGTGCTGGGATAAATCACCATGGTTTGAATTAATCTTGGATTATGAGCTAATCTTCCTTGTGCAAAATGTAAGTTTGAAAAGTTAATCAGATAATGTGTTGCGCCACTTAGTTTTAAGCCTGGATCATTAAATCCCCGATTTATGGTATTATGATTAACTGCATAATCAATAACGAATTGAATATTCCACCCGACATGTTGTAATTCACCACAAGAACAGGGTAACGCAGCAAACAAGCATTGCTTCAGTTGTCTTTTATTAAAGTTCTTGTGGCTCCTGGGTAGTTTTATGGAACCGAGTCAACAGGTCGTCAGTAATTAGGGTAAAAAGGGACACAAACCAATTATGCATTACTGGAAAATCATGAAAGGGAAGGCTAAAAGGGGTGCCGGTGAAGAGAGAGCGCGGATATATCAGACCGGGGGGGGGGGGCACCTTCTAACGAAATGGATCCTGTCTCCCAGAAGAAGATATCGGGATTGATTCCCCAGCAGATTCCCACTCTGCTTGAACTTCACGAGACCAGTCTCATAGACAATCTGACCAACCGGTATTCTTTCGATACGTTTAGAGCTGAGAGCCACAGCAAGCTTTACTGCGGGTACTAAAACGATACTAATAACGTTGGTTCAGTTGATCCATAGCCCCTAAAACCGTGACGGGTGGAGGGAGACACGGGATGTTGCGAGGCCAAGCAAGAGTCTCAAAACTGATATGAGTCCGCCACATATTGATTCACTGAAGCTTGAGAGAGAGAGAAAAATACACTGCAGATGGAGGTCCCGAAATTACGAACAACAAAGGTGATTCTAATTAATAGAAAATACTATTAGAAGGGAAGAAATGGCTACTTTGCAAAGAAGGATAATCATGTTTACAGTAAATGCATACAGTGATGAGCCAAAACATTATGACCACAGGTGAGGTGTAATGTTGATCATCTCCTAACGAGGGCACATGTCAAGGTCTGTGTATGTTCAATGGTAAGCAAACAACAAGTTATCACTATATCAGCGTGTTGGATGCCAACAACATAGGCAGGAGTAAAGGCCGGAGCAAACGTTGACAGCTATGGCCAGACAACAGGGTCAGGGAATCTCTGACACGGGGGCTTAGGAAAGTGCTCTTAATGGCCACAGCCCTGAGTCAAATGTGCCTAAAATGGGGGCGCGAACATACCTCACGTTTTCTTCCACACCAAGCGGACGACCTTGTAGGTGGCACTCTGAGAAGACAACAAGCCTGTGAAGGGAGTGTGATGCTCCGGCCAATGTTCGCCTGACAATTTTTATCAATTTGTTGTGGTCCTCGGTTTGATTCTTGCCTAAGGGGTGGACAAAGTCCAGTTCGCCTTACCACATTTAAAATGTTTTCTAAAATATTGATTGACGCAGCAATATTTTTTTAAGATGCGTTCAAAGGGGTCTCGAAGCAAGAACCAGAAATCCAGAAAGGGTTAGGTAAATTTCACTGTCGAATAAATGTATTTTTGGAACTAGGTTTCGCGCATTTAGGTAAAACAGTCCTTATCACCATCTGTGCTGAACTCAGCAGGTGTGACCGTAGTTGACTCACTGATTAGACAAGTGGATGAAAGGCAAACTGCAGATTTTTATAGGACAACCCATTAGGCATGTGACAAGTTGTAGTCTAGGGTAGGAGATAACACTAACAATGTTTCAATGTTTCATATGGTCTTTGTTAGGTGTGCAAGTCAAAGGTTTCTTTCAGGTGTCAGACAGTCAGTGTGAATAAGCTTCTATTTCGATGTGCTCTGTCTGTATGTTTAAAGAATATGTGGTCTACAATGGCTTCCTGAATGACAACAGGAAATGCTGTTATTTAAATACCACATTGCTTTACCAGTATATACATCTAAAAAGTTTGGAGCCACTTAAATATGTCCTTGTTTTAGAAAGAAAAGCACATTTTTGTGTCCATTAAAACAACATCAACATGCATGGTCAGAAATACAGTGCAGACAATGTTAATGCTGTAGATGACAATTGTATTCGATTACTGGTAAAAAATGTCCAACAATCTATTCTTGTTCTGAGAAATCAGAACATTTGAGCTTGCCTAGAAACCGAAAATCTTATATTCCAGTAGTTCCTACTCCCATTTGTCTAATAATTGAAATTCCAAATTAAGAAATGTCATAGTGTATCATGTATCAGGAATGTATTGTCCTGTATTTTTAAGAAAAAAAACGAAATTGTTTTTGCTCTGACGCACTAATAGGTTAAAAACTAGATTTACATAAATGCATAAGACTTCCAGCCACCTGCATTTACATATCATAAATTACATATAATAAATATGTCGTGAATTACACAGGTGGTCAGTATAGCCTATATCATTGTAGAGACAGACACATCCCTGTAGCCTATATCGGAAACAGGCAAACCACATTCGGCAATATAATAAATACCCACACAACCTATATGCCCTGTGGCATTGAAGCAGCTTAACGTTTAGGGCAAAGCTTCACCGTGTGAGTTTCGGAAGAATGAGGAAAAGCCTTCTAATTGGTGATTCAGTTGGAGCGTAGGGCTGCTACCAGCGCGAGCACAGAGGGGGGAGCACAGAGGGGGAGCACGCACAGACAGTCTGCTCTCAATCATGGACACTTTTTTCTGCATATTGGCTGCTTTATCAATAATTGCTTTCGAGGTGCATGGTAAGTGTTTCCTATTTAATTGAACATATATAAGTTGTATGTACGTTTTTTCCATGATATAAATAAAATGTACCGAGTAAATTTTTATTATAGCATTATGTGTGTTGACCAGGTCGTCTCGGACAAGTTTAGAAATTGCATGAAAACGTACACCACGATTTATTTTGACTATGTTGAACATGTGAGACATGATTGTAGGGGAGAAACAGGGTTGTTGGTGGCCCATGTTACTGCTGAGGTGGTGGGGGAGCCAAAAGCACCACTGTATCGCCCCAATGTTATGGAACATGGTCACGATAGCTCCTTAAAGGGAGCCCTCCGGTCATTTGGGAGACTGTCGTGCCGGGACACGCTCCTATCTGTGCGGACCACACCTATAACTACACGATAACATCTATGTTTGTTTTGGCCCCATGTTTTGTCATCATGAATACAGAAACAGTAATGTAACTATGTGATGGGTCCAACTACTATGTGATAGTGGGTCCAACGACTAAGTGATAGTGGGTCAAACTACTAAATAACAGACGCATATTGTGACACGTTTCCCGTGAAATTTTAAATATAAGTATGTCTATAATAAGGTTTAAGCAGATTGTGACTGTTGTTGACTGGATAAAGTAGATATGGACGCGGTTGACCGAGGCTCGAAAATAGAATAGAAACCAAATTGACCTTGGCTCATGTCTGCGGATGTTGATGGGCAGGAAAATGTAATTTATATTTCCTTATCAATGCACAGCAGCAGTGCGTTGGTCTTCCGGTTGGCATCTAATTCGGACCGGTGGTGTGTCTTAGCATGGATCCTTACAAGCAAAGGATGTGCAAAATACTTAGAAAAGGGTGCCAACAAATTGACTCCTCAACTTAAAGGAACCAAATTGTACAACTTGAAAAATGTGTGTTATTTTGTTTGACGACCTTGAATCATTTAACAACGAATTGGCCGTGAATGAACTCTGTTACAAACCGATTGTCTTAATCTTTATTAGTAGTGTAATGTTTATTTGCATAAGGTAGGCAACACTATTGCAGTCATTGTAGTCAGGCTAATGTTTAAACAACTCCACCCAGGCATGAAATCATTTAAAGATACAGTCAGGATATTTATCTTATTATATGAATAATATGTTAGAAACAACTGGATAGACAATATTCAGAATACAATACAACACATTTTGGGTCCATTTTGGCTCGACAGCGTCACTTTGACAATGAAGAAAAGCCCAGAATGTTTTTTGAAGCTGTAAGTTTCATTACTGGTTAGTTATCAGGGGGCAGCAGGTCGGCATCCGTTAGCCATGTCATAGCAACTGGTTAAGTACCACTGGATTGGCACATTGAGTTTTTATCTGGAAAAAATTAAACATCTGTCATTTCGTCCCAGAATAGCACTCTTAAAAGGTGAATTTGATAAATAAATCAAATGTAAATATATATATATATATATATATATATAGTTTTCACTGAAATTGGCTGACATGTTATTCAAATTTAATTGGCAGTTGGGTGGTGTTGCTTTATCCTGCTCAGATTATCTTAAACACTAGCCTGTGAGGCAGCAGTCACTTCTTTGCCCTCCTACTTTGTGGACAGCAAAGTCCCTTATATGGTATGTTTCAGATGCAACTGCACGTTGTGAAACAGCCAGTAGAACAACATGACCAGAAACAGCAGAGGACAGACTGAGTTCATTGTGTCATCTGATTCGTTTTTAAGTGTCCTCGTTTCTTCTTCTGTTAATCACTTCACCGGACACTCTTGTTGATTCCCACCACTGGTCTTTACTATATCATTCCCACCACTGGTCTTTACTATATGATTCCCACCACTGGTCTTTACTATATGATTCCCGCCACTGGTCCTTACTATATGATTCCCACCACTGGTCCTTACTATATGATTCCCACCACTGGTCCTTACTATATGATTCCCACCACTGGTCCTTACTATTTGATTCCCACCACTGGTCCTTACTATATGATTCCCACCACTGGTCCTTACTATATGATTCACACCACTGGTCGTTACTATATGATTCCCACCACTGGTCCTTACTATATGATTCCCACCACTGGTCCTTACTATATGATTCCCACCACTGGTTCTTACTATATGATTCCCACCACTGGTCTTTATTATATGATTCTCACCACTGGTCCTTACTATATGATTCCCACCACTGGTCCTTACTATATGATTCCCACCACTGGTCCTTACTATATGATTCCCACCACTGGTCCTTACTATTTGATTCCCACCACTGGTCCTTACTATATGATTCCCACCACTGGTCCTTACTATATGATTCCCACCACTGGTCCTTACTATATGATTCACACCACTGGTCGTTACTATATGATTCCCACCACTGGTCCTTACTATATGATTCCCACCACTGGTCCTTACTATATGATTCCCACCACTGGTCCTTACTATATGATTCCCACCACTGGTCCTTACTATATGATTCCCACCACTGGTCCTTACTATATGATTCCCGCCACTGGTCCTTACTATATGATTCCCACCACTGGTCCTTACTAAATGATTCACACCACTGGTCGTTACTATATGATTCCCACCACTGGTCCTTACTATATGATTCCCACCACTGGTCCTTACTATATGATTCCCACCACTGGTTCTTACTATATGATTCCCACCACTGGTCTTTATTATATGATTCTCAGCACTGGTCTTCCTGTCTTGGTTCACGTAGATGTATGTGTTTCAGGCTCTAATGTGTGCACCTCTCGAGGAGTAACCACATGCAGACAGTGTCTGGCCATCCACCCCAGCTGTGCTTGGTGCAACCAGGAGGTAAGTGCATCACCCCTATACACCCACGGCCCCCCCCCTGCTCTTTCACAAGTGTACTGTTCTAGGACTGTGGTTTTTCAAGACTGCATGTTACGACGTGAATCTGGTTATCTTGCAACATTCTGCATGTAGAAACCAGGGGCCTGTGGTCCTCCACAATGTGAGCCCGTGGGCCTGTTACTCATCAGCTGCTGAGGAACATGTTATTCATTGTGTGAAATCATGTATGGGAATGCCTTCAGATTGACTTAATTGTTCATTGACTGGCGTTTCTTGACCTGTTGGTACCTCTTACCGGTGTGTTGTGTCCGGTTCAGGGTTTCGGACAGGGTCACATTGTGTCCCGCTGTGATCTGAGGCAGAACTTGCTGGATGGGGGCTGCACCACAGGGGGGCTGGAGTTCCCCGTGAGCGGAGTCACCATTCAGGAGGACAAACCGCTGAGCGACAAGGCGTACGGGACGGCTGATGGAGTCACCCAGATCAAGCCCCAGAAACTCAGTCTCACTCTGCGACCGGGTACTCACCACACCGCAGACAAACACCCACAAACACCCACAAACCCTAACAAACACCCCAAAACACCCACAAACACTAACAAACACCAGCAAACACCCACAAACACCCACAAATACTAACAAACATCCACCTCTCTCTCTCTCTCTCTCTGTTTACCTGTATCCTTCTGTCTTTCCACGTCTCTCTCCCTGCATCCACGTCCCTTTCTCAGATGACGCCAGGCGTTTCACAGTGACCGTGAAGCAGGCTGAGGACTACCCAGTAGATCTGTACTATCTGATGGACCTCTCCTATACCATGTATGACGACTTGGCCAAACTGCTAACCCTGGGCAAAGACCTGGCTGAAGCCATGGGAAAGACCACCAGCAACCTGCGCATGGGCTTTGGTGCCTTTGTGGACAAAACAATGTCCCCATACATGAACATCTACCCCCCGCAGGCAGTTGCGAATCCCTGCTATAAGTAAGGAGAGGGAGGAAAAGTGATGGGGAGGTGATGGGATGGGGAGGTGGAGGGACGGGGAGAAGGGGAAATTGGGAGAATAATATTTCGTACATTTATTTTGAAGAGTAATTTAGTTTTGGCTTTTAATGTGTTACATATTTCTATTGTCTGTTCCCACCTCTTTACCCTGTAGGAAGGGCAAACTCTGCCAGCCTCAGTTTGGTTACAGGAACGTGTTGTCTCTGACCGACCAGATCTCCCGCTTTACAGAGGAGGTGGGGAAGCAGCAGGTGTCTGGGAACAGAGACTCCCCAGAGGGAGGGTTCGATGCAGTCATACAGGCAGTGGTCTGCAAGGTGACACAAAACCTACACACATAATCACACACCTACACAGACACACACACACACAAAAACACACATACCCACAAACACACACACACACACACACACACACATACACACAAACACACAAACACACACCTACATACATAATCACATACATACACCTACACACATAATCACACACCTACACACACACACGCACGCGCACACGCACGCACACACCCATACCTACACACCCACACACACACTTTCTACAAACAGCCAACTTGATGTGTATAGTCTAATTTCTGTCTCTGTTATTAGGACAAGATAGGCTGGCGGGCGAGTGCCAACCACCTGTTGGTGTTCACGACTGATGATAAGACACACTGTGCCCTGGATGCCAGGCTGGCTGGGGTGGTGCAGCCTAATGACGGCCAGTGTCACCTGGACCAACAAAACGAGTATGACAAGTCCACAATCCTGGTAAGAATGAATCACTTGAGAACAAATCGCCTGTTGGCCACCTTTCTGGCCATATGGGACAGTGATGTATGATGGGAAGGTTGACAACAACACTAATATTGACAATAATAACAATAATAATAATAAAAACAATAACAATAATAATAATAATAAAAGCAATAACAATAACAACAACAATAATAATAATAAAAACAACAACAATAATAACAACAATAATAAAAACAATAATAACAACAACAATAATAATAAAAACAATAACAATAATAATAAAAACAATAACAATAATAACAATAATAATAAAAACAATAACAATAATTACAATAACATGAATAATCATAATAATAGTAATAAAATCAACAGTAATAATAATAATAACATTTATTGTAAAAACAATAATAAATGTAGCATTAATAATAATACTAATAATATCGAATACAAATAACATTAATAACACACTAATAATTGCCATTTTACTGATGCTTCTATTCGTAGCAAATCACAGTCAAACAGGCATTTATACTACATTTAATTATTACATCGTCATACATTCAGTTGTTATCAAAATATAACATTACAGAGAATTCAGTGAGCAAGGACCCTGCCTCTCGTCTGGTTGAGTCCCTGGGTTTTTCCACGAGATCAAAGTTAGCCCTGATTTCTTCTCACTCAAAGTATTTAGCGATTTTGGCTAATGTTTTTTCTGTCTGCCAACTCCCACTGCCCACGCCCACCTTCCCTGTCTAAGTCTACCTAATTGAGCAGCTGATCCGGGTTCTGTCTAAAGACTTTATTAAATATTTATTGACCCGCTGGTTATCTGAACATGGGAAAAAACGTTATTTGTCCAGAGTCACGTACTCTAACAGTCTACACACACTAAAGCCAAAAAGAGAATTAGCCACCAGCCAGAGTCTGGCTCCCCTTTAGGTTTCTTCCTAGGTTCTCGCTCTTCTTCCTCAGGACTACCCCTCACTGGGACAGATCGCAGACAAGTTGTCTGAGAACAACGTCAACCTGATCTTGGCCGTGACCAGCGCGTTTGTACCGCTCTATCAGGTGAGTAGTACACACGATCAGTGTCACCCTGGTTACGGGGACTAAGGCTTGTGGTACTTTGTACGTCACCCACTTCCTTTTCCTTCAGAACTACAGCCGTCTCATTCCTCTGAGCACTGTGGGAACGCTGTCGCAAAACTCTGACAATGTGATCCAGCTCATCCTGGATGCCTACGAGGTGAGGATGGGAGATGGAACACATGTTCTGCTATAGGACGACTATGGGCCCTACGCTGTATATTAGGACGACTATGGGCCCTACGCTGTATATTAGGACGGCTATGGGCCCTACGCTGTATATTAGGACGACTATGGGCCCTACGCTGTGTATATTAGGACGACTATGGGCCCTACGCTGTATATTAGGACGACTATGGGCCCTATGCTGTATATTAGGACGACTATGGGCCCTACGCTGTGTATATTAGGACGACTATGGGCCCTACGCTGTATATTAGGACGACTATGGGCCCTACGCTGTATATTAGGACGACTATGGGCCCTACGCTGTATATTAGGACGACTATGGGCCCTACGCTGTGTATATTAGGACGACTATGGGCCCTACGCTGTATATTAGGACGACTATGGGCCCTACGCTGTGTATATTAGGACGACTATGGGCCCTACGCTGTGTATATTAGGACGACTATGGGCCCTACGCTGTGTATATTAGGACGACTATGGGCCCTACGCTGTGTATATATGCCTTTAGTGTTTTCTGAACCTGTCACGTGTCCTGACGGCCCCTCCCAATCTGTCCTCCTGGCCCCTCCCAATCTGTCCTCCTGGCCCCTCCCAATCTGTCCTCCTGGCCCCTCCCAATCTGTCCTCCTGGCCCCTCCACATGGAGCAGAAGTTCCGGTCCAAGGTGGAACTGGAGCTACTGGGTGCTCCAGATGAGCTGGCCCTGTCGTTCAACGCCACCTGCCTCAACGGGGAGCTGATCCCGGGCATTAAGTCCTGCTCCGGACTCCGGACCGGAGACACGGTTAGTACCATAACCATTCACAATGTCCATGTTAAACGCTGGGCCTACGGTCACATCAGTGGTGAAAGAGAATACAGTTTTTAGCGATCCCTTTGACCATTTTCTCAGAACCTTAATGTCATTTTCCACAACTCTAGACACAAAGCTCACAACCGAAGATCTAAATGCACTTTTCTCAAAACTCTGACACGTTTTTTCAATTGCTTGGATACAATACACCTAAACTGAAGATCATTTGTTCATTTAACTTTTATCACCGGTTCAATATGATACAATGTAACATCAAAGTACTACTATTTCAAAATGTGATTCCTACATTACGTTTGAAATGATAGTCTGTTCATTTCATTTGACAGACCTAACTATCAATTGATAAAACTAGTCAAAATGATAAGTATTTGCTGCATTACTCTTAATGCATAGTTTTATGGAAACAGACAAACAATATTCCACGTTTACAGTAAATCATGAAAGATTCAAGATACTGAGATTTATTGTCACCAATTAGCATGGAGCATGAACCAATTAGACTACAATATCCATGGATGTAGCCTAATATTTTATCATACTGTAATGCTTCATCAGACACTGTGTCTATGGTCCCAAATACTGTACCACCTTTTCAGACTATTTACAGTACTGACAGTACTGCACTTTATAGATGCAGGCCCTTGTATTTGCTTGTCCAATTCAGCCAACCCGTTACTGATGATTTAGTGCACATTGTGGAATGAGTATATACATAAAGGATTTGGATCCAATTGCCAGAGCATAGTGATTCGTAACATGGAGCCAGCAGGTGATCCAGGTCACGATGGAGGTCAAGCAGTGGTGGCAGGAAGATGAGAAGGACGATGAAGACGTGTTGGTCAAAGGAATGGCATGGCAGGCACCCCTTCTGAGAGGTGGTCGTGGGCCTCGTTTGAGAGGTGTGGGGGAACGTGGTAGAGGACAAGGCCACGGACCAGGACAGTGGCAGCAACAGCATAGTGTCCAATGAAATTCATGCAAAAAAATAAAAATCCCAAATGTTTGGCTAATGACAACATCCAATGTGATGTAGATGAGAACCAGTGGCCAAATCCACAACACAGAGTTGATGACAATGTAGAAGTACTGTAATCACTCCTGTTTTGTTTCTTACAGTACAAGCAAGCAAGTTGAGGAACACTGCATTTGATGTTTTACAGTACTGTCTCTATTTTTCTATTTCATAGATATTACGGTATTTTTGCTTTGATTCAAATAAACATATCTTGTGATTGTATTCTATTTCATTACAGTAATACATTTCGAATTTTGTTCAATGATTCCACTGTGTTTGTACTATTCTCTTTACCACAGAAGTACATTTACAGGGATTAATTTGCTTGTAGTACCATAATGGAACATGTATCATCAATTTTGTACACCAATATCTAATGATTGGACAAACAACTAACTAGTGAAACTATGGGTATCTTTTGTCTGGGTGATCTAAATCAATGTACCCATGGTATTCCATGATAAATCTATTGTTTGAACCATTGATTGTGCAAATGCAAGGTATCTTTAAAGATATGAATGCACAATGCAATGTTTTGAACATTGGAGAGCCTGTGGTACAAGTGTTTAATGTTGTGGTGTTTTGTGTCTAGAGTTGTGGAAAATAACATTATGGTTCTGAGATAATGGTCAAAGGGATTGCTAAAAACTGTAATAACTGCACAGCTCCATTATAACCTGCCATATCCCGCCGTTATAACCTGCCGTATCACGCCATTATAACCTGCCGTATCACGCCATTATAACCTGCCGTATCACGCCATTATAACCTGCCGCATCCCGCCATTATAACCTGCCGTATCACTCCATTATAACCTGCCGTATCACGCCATTATAACCTGCCGTATCACGCCACTCTTCTCCCAGGTGTCCTTTAGTGTGGAGGCCACCTTACGCAGCTGCCCTAAGGAGAAGAAACGCACCTTCACCATAAAACCCGCCGGCTTCAAGGACGTCCTGGAGGTCACGGTCAACTACGCCTGCGGGTGTGACTGTGAGGCCTCGGCTGAGCCCCAGAGCCCTCTCTGTAACCAGGGCAACGGTACCTACCAATGTGGCGTGTGTCAGTGTGACCCGGGGCGCCTGGGGGACCGGTGTGAGTGCGCAGACGGGGACTACAAGTCGGAGGAACACGATAACTGCAGCCCAAAACCGGACGACCCAGTGTGCAGCGGGAGGGGAGAGTGCGTGTGCGGCCAGTGCTCGTGTCACGCCAACAGCCTAGGAAAGGTGTGGGGCAAGTACTGTGACTGTGACGACTACACCTGCCTACGCTTCAATGGGGAAATCTGCTCAGGTGAGTGGAGGGATACTCGGCCGATAGAAATGTGGTCGTCACACGAATGTAAATGTGACGATATGCTGAGAACTTGTAAACTATATTCACCAACATCAGTTTAAACCAAACATATATATACATTATTTTCTACCAATTTCGGAAGGCAGGAAAGAGAAGTTTATTTTTCTTCGGACACATTCATAATCTAATTCCTTTGTTTACACTTTTATACCTCAGTTATTCACTGTCACTCCAACTTTTTTATTGAAACGTAAACTTTTGTCACTGCTATTCTGACTCTCTTGCTGTTGATTTTCACCAATTTTACAAAACGTTGGCCTTTAATCGTAGGCTTGTTTTTTTGGACTTGGCTAAAACATTTTGTAATGTTTTGGCATCACGTTTTTATAGTTGATACCAAAGAAATACTGTGTAAGAACTATTTTAAGCCAGGCTCTCAAGGCGTTGCAATACATTTGTGTCAAATGCTATAACATACAGCGATGAGCCAAAACACCAGTAACAGGTGAAGTGCATAACGTTGATTATCTCCTAACAAGGACTCATGTCAAGGACTGGGTTGATTAGACGGTAAGCGAACAATCAGTTATCATTGTCAATGTGTTGGATGCAGGAGAAATGGGCTGGAGTAAATACCTTGCGACTTTGACCGTGGCTAAATTGTTATGACAAAACCACAGACCGGTGACAGTGTGTTGGGCAGCCAAGGCAAATGTCAGAGTGCCCATCAGAATGTCCATCACAGAGCCCATAATGACCACTGTTCACTGTGGCACAGCATCTACAACAGGCACACGAGCGTTAGTACTTGGTCTTGGAGCAGTGGACGAATGTTCTCGTCTAGTTCGACGAGTCACGTTTTCTTTCACATCACTCGGTGTACGTGTTCACCTGGGGAGGTGACGGCACCTGGATGCCGCCTGTGATGACCTCACGCCTGTGTGTGGAGTGTGAAGCTCAGGCAAATGTTCTACTGGGAATACATGTAGACCGCGGTTTGACACAGACCTTGTTGCAGACCAGCTACACCCCTATTGCACAACCGTATTCCCTGCTGGCAGGGGCCTCTTTCAGCAGGATTATACGCGGTGCCAAACTGCACACATGTTCTTGGGAACGGTTTGAGGAACGTGATGAAGAGTCCAAGGTGTCGCCCCGGCCTCCAAATTCCCCAGATCCCAATCCAATCGAGCGTCTCTGGGATGTGCTGGCCCAACCAGTCCGATCCACGGCGGCGCCACCTCGCACCTTGTGGACTTGCTGCTAATGTCTTGGCGCCAGATACCACACGACACCCATGCCTCGGCGGGGCGGTGCTGTTTTCGCAGAGGACCAACACCGTGCTAGGCAGGTGGTCATTATGTTTTGGCCCGTCGGTGTGGTACTGTGTCCTTGTTGTCGCTGCATCGGTCCTGGATCTCGACAGGCGTTGTTGAACCGTGGCCGTAAATGTACACAGATGGCTCTGGTTTATCGCTGCTGCATTGCAGACACTGTAATAGACAAGTAAGTAACAGATAATAGTGATGTCATTGCGTTCATAGGCATTGGCTCCAGCTGTATCTCTATGTTTAAACCATGATGACCACTGCCCGTCCATACTCATGGTTACTTTAGATGTCCCTGGCGGTACTTCTGGTTATCAACGTGGGCCAGTAAGGGGATGAGATGTACCAGGATACCATTAAAGAAGTAAAACATACAGCGTCTGTGACGTTGGGGTTCCGTGGGAAACATTTCCAAGTAATCAACTGAACACACGTTGCTTGAGAACACATTGCATAACACATCCTGTCAATGTTACCCAGGAGGCTTTGTTGCCCTCCCTCCCTTTGAAACCATTACTGTATTGTTCGGGAATGACGAAATTCACCTGGAGAACAATGTTTAATCATTTCCAGGATTCCGTTTTCTTTCTCTTTCCCCAGCCATAGTATCCCCCATCAGGATGTTCTTTTGTGAGACAGGGTCTTGTATCCCCATGTTTCAGCTCCTGAGTCGGCTACATAAGATAGACAACAGGTCTGTACAAGCAGGTCTGTACAAGCAGGTCTGTACAAGCAGGTCTGTACAAGCAGGTCTGTACAAGCAGGTCTGTACAAGCAGGTAGTCTGCTGTTCTCGATCTGACAAGTAACGTCTGGTTGTCTGGCTGTAGTCAGAACATAGGATTGGAACAGATCTGCTTAATTGACTTTGCATTAACTGCGGTTTTGAGATGTCAAGTATGAAACTCGCTGGCTTGCGGTTTTAGTCGTTGAGTTCGACACAAGGTTTGGATTTGCACCCACACCCAAACTGCTCACCCTGCGAATCTGCTGTCTTTTACATATGATGTCATGACTGTTTGGAGAACTCCCAGATCAGTTGTAACATGGTAGACTGGATGACTGTTATTGGCCAACTACATGACTGCACTTCTCTTCTACCGCCCATGAGCACATGTGCTGCTGCAATTGAGACACCCTGATTGTTTAACCGTAGAGGACCATTCTAGAACCGTTCTAATTCCTGAGAACCGTTCTAATTCCTTAGATCTGTTCTATATCTGGCAGCAGTACAAGCCAGGCAGATAATTTGCATGGAATATGTTAATGGTTGACAGACTTCAGGCAACTATTGCATCAAGGAGTCTTCCGCATTTTAACAGCGTCAACCCTCACTCAAATTATTTTCAATATATCAAATCATTTTTTTCTGAGCCAGAGAGAGAGTTCCCGTGTCATTTGCAATGCAATCAAATTGTGCTATCAAGCAATTTACTAAAACATTACGGAATACAGCGACGTGGAACATCAAAAACTTACCACAAATATAACCGTGACTTGAAATAATGACTAGCAAAGTGCAACCCAAACTATAGTGTTAAATAGCTCTGGTGATTGCTAACAAGTCCCAGCTGTGCTAACAACAAAACAATCACCAGAAACAGGAAGTGCACCCCACTAAACTTCTTGTGTGGAACAAAACTCACCATACTCGTGACAGTACTGTTCAGTTTAGTGTCTGCAGTGCCATGGCAGATGATCCAAGTAGTTAAAATAAGTACAAAACACACCCCAGACTACATAAAGTGTACCCCTGCATAATAGGGGCAACAACAACAGAATAGATAGCTGTGTCACGAACAGTTTGGTGAAGTGCACGGAAAAAGCCACACGCAGAGCCAGTTTGTGGTATTTATTGAAAACAAATAAACACGACAAGAAAGAACGGCTACACTGAAGCATAGACTTACTAAGTATACAAATACAGATGAGATAACCAAACATTCACATACATAAATACGTGAATTTGAAATAATGTCCAGCAGCTTGCAACCAAACCCAGTTGACTAAATAGAACTCCTAATCCCCCAACTGAACCTGGCGTGCGTGATAAACCAACAAACTAAATTAAAAAAGTTGGCCAACTAAAAACACCCGGAGTGAGGAAAAAGTCCTCACTCGTGACAAGCTAGCTCATAAGTTTAATAAGTGTAGTTTCTCCATTAATATAGCTAACGTTGTTTTAACTACCTGCTGTAAGGAGCTGCTGTAATGACATGTTTGTTATGTAGACATGTGTGAAGAAGTTATTTCATGAAAAAATGACTCCATGAGTTGAATAACACAGTAACATATTATAGCATATGTAATACGAAATAGTGCGAGTAAATATTTTAATATCACATTTTCTGCATACATCAGACTTAAGTGGATTAGTTGAAATCACAAAAAGAATGTGTCCGTGTAACATATTACATCAGATAATATAATAAGGACACACCTTGTGCGTATTTCTTTCTAGAGACCCCTACATATTAGGGAGGCTGCTATAAAAGCAGAAAAGTCCGGCATAAATATTTGTGGTCTGTCATAATAAAATGTCATGTCCTGTGTTTAATGAGCTTTTGCATGTTGCGATGTCTGCAACCAATACCGAATATTTCCGCTTCCAATTACTTGGTTTTCATATTTCCGATTTCTCTGGGTGCTGAAGCCGTCCCTGCCTTAATGCCTTTCCATCGCTTCTGGGGATGTTTTTTCTGCTCTGTAGCAGGATTCAGCAAGCTCACCTAACGGGGCAAAAACACTACAGAGAGAACAAGAAAGTTGACATTCCTCTGGCACACTCTCTCTTTTCTCTCATCCCCTCTCTCTTTTAAAGTGTTCCATAAACCATGTGTTTACAGTGTCGCTTTGTCCGTCTCTCTCTCTGTCTGTCTGTCTCTCTCTCTCTCTCTCTCTCTCTCTCTCTCTGTCTGTCTGTCTCTCTTCCTCTCTCTTCCTCTCTCTCTCTTCCTCTCTCTCTCCCTCTCTTATTTTGAGTGCATTAGCTTCTCCTCTCTCTGTCTCTCTCTCTTCTTCTCTCTCTCTTCCCCTGTCTCTCTCTCTTTCTCCCTCTCTTATTAAGAGTACATTTGCTTCTCCTCTCTCTCTAGGACTTCAGTATTCTTCTTTTTCTCCCTTTTCCTCTCGGTTCCTCCCGTCTAGACACTATGTTTATGGTGCTCTGTTGTTCTTATTCACTACATGATAAATGTGTGCGTGTCTCTGATCGAGGCAGATGGTTCAGATCCGGACTGCCCCGTCCCTACATATGTCCCTACATATGCCCTACATATAAACAGAGGCCGTGGAAACCTGATCAGACGTGTTGCAAAAGCTTTGTTAGATAGTGTTTATAGTATTCTGTATAAGCACAGTGTACCAGTTACCTGTTATGACGGAGACTACCTATGTCTGCACACACGCACGTATAATCATACTCACACACGCATATATATATATATATATAATCATACTGTAATGAGTGATGAAACCGGGGAATTCACCCGAAGGAGTTTAGCTAAAGGAGGCAGTTTCAGCTAAAGGAGGCGGTTTCAGCTAAAGGAGGCAGTTTCAGCTAAAGGAGGCGGTTTCAGCTAAAGGAGGTGGTTTCAGCTGAAGGAGGTGGTTTTATCACAAGCATGTGGTTTCACCTGAAAACAACAATGGCCATGTCTCTCTAGTAGCGTTTTCCATTTAGTTTATTTTGTTTCCATCACTGTTACCCAGATGAGCTCTGCTTCAGTGAGTCAGTCTCTGCCGTTAGTCATTCATTATTACCCGTCCCTATTTCTACTGGGAGAAACAATGTGGTGTTCTCCTTGTCTGTCTGATGGTACGCAAACAACCGTTTCTCAACACTGTCGGCTGGATTGAGGGATTTTCTGGAGGTTTCGGGGATTGTTGGGAGAGCTTGAGCTTGGATAGATCATTAATCAGTCCGCTCTCTCCGGAAGGGAGTGTTTCCTGCCATCCTGTCGGCACAGCCTGTTCATAATATGTTAATGTGTTGGCTTATTACTCACTATTGACTCACCACATGCCTGTGTGTTGTAAGTGTACTCATTACAGAGGCCTAGACTGGCTGATTACCAGGCAGACAGATACAGTCAGGCAAACCGGAGGTCTACTCATGACAGAGGCCTACACTGGCACTGATAACAGGATTTGCGGCGGACGGGGTAGTAGGGGGGGACGGGGGCTACGGCGGTTACGCCCAGTTAGCAAACCAAACGCACCCCATGACAACAAGCCCTGCTCTCCATCCCGTTTTTCTGCGCCAGGCAACGGCCAGTGCAGCTGCGGCGTCTGCAAGTGCAACGCCGACTGGACGGGGCCGAACTGCAACTGCACCCTGCGGAAGGACACATGCGCGCAGGGAGGAGGGCGCCTGTGCAGCGGCCGGGGCGTGTGCGTCTGCGGAGCCTGTCAGTGCACCCAGCCCGGGTCGTACGGGCGCAACTGCGAAAAGTGTCCCACCTGCCCGGACGCCTGCACCCTCAAGAAGTAAGGACACGCAGGTTGCGGAGACCAGGCACACACGCTGTTGGCGCTTTTGACAGTTCAGAGTGCGTGTGTTCCTTATGAAGAGATGTGTGCTCGGGTGATCGCGGTGACGGAGAAATGTTGAAATGATGAGGAGAACGATGAGACGAGTTGGCAGCGACGGTCGATGCATTAACACCGTGTTGCCTCTGTCCTCAGGGAGTGTGTCGACTGTAAGCACTTCAAGAGAGGACGGCTCTATGATGACAATAGCTGCGCTATAATCTGCCGGGACGAAATCCAGAAGGTGGACGAAATAGGTAAGGCTCATTACGAAGTGTTTGCCCTGTCGTGTTCACTGTGCTCTCTGTGGATTAGTCACTGTCTTACTGTATTATTCATGAGGTACACCGCGTGTTTAAGTGCTCATAAAGTGTTCATGATGAGCCAAAGCTGTACTTAAATACATCATTTGGCGGTAGATATGCTGTGTGTTTACTTCCAGTCAACCAATATGGATTCCTAAGCTATGACGTGTAGCTGAAAAACTTCTATAACTTTGACCAACTCCATCTCCCTCCATCCTTAGTCTCTAGACTTAACTCTCTACATATATAGACTCCAGTCTCTCTACATATATAGACTCCAGTCTCTCTACATATATAGACTGCACTCTCTCTACATATATAGACTCCAGTCTCTCTACATATATAGACTGCACTCTCTCTACATATATAGACTCCAGTCTCTCTACATATATAGACTGCACTCTCTCTACATATATATACTCCAGTCTCTCTACATATATAGACTCCAGTCTCTCTACATATATAGACTCCACTCTCTCTACATATATAGACTCCACTCTCTCTACATATATAGACTCCAGTCTCTCTACATATATAGACTCCAGTCTCTCTACATATATAGACTCCAGTCTCTCTACATATATAGACTCCACTCTCTCTACATATATAGACTCCACTCTCTCTACATATATAGACTCCACTCTCTCTACATATATAGACTGCACTCTCTCTACATATATAGACTCCACTCTCTCTACATATATAGACTGCACTCTCTCTACATATATAGACTCCACTCTCTCTACATATATAGACTGCACTCTCTCTACATATATAGACTCCACTCTCTCTACATATATAGACTGCACTCTCTCTACATATATAGACTGCACTCTCTCTACATATATAGACTGCACTCTCTCTACATATATAGACTCCACTCTCTTTACATCCATTTCAATCTATATTCCTGTTTGTTTCTCCTCACAGTTTTCCATGAGAGGAATGCCGTGAACTGCACCTATAAAGATGAGGATGACTGTGTGGAGCACTTCCAGTACTACGAGGACGACAACGGCAGGTCCACGCTGTACGTCATGGAGCTCGGTGAGTCAGAGGGTATCAGAGTCAGGGTGTATCAGAGTCAGGGTGTATCAGAGTCATAGTGTATCAGAGTCAGGGTGCATCAGAGTCAGGGTGCATCAGAGTCAGAGCGTATCAGAGTCAGGGTGTATCAGAGTCATGGTGCAACAGAGTCAGAGTGCATCAGAGTCAGGGTGTATCAGAGTCATGGTGCAACAGAGTCAGAGTGCATCAGAGTCAGAGTGCATCAGAGTCAGAGTGCATCAGAGTCAGTGTGCATCAGTCAGAGTGTATCAGAGTCAGGGTGTATCAGAGTCAGGGTGTATCAGAGTCATAGTGTATCAGAGTCAGAGTGCATCAGAGTCAGGGTGCATCAGAGTCAGAGCGTATCAGAGTCAGGGTGTATCAGAGTCATGGTGCAACAGAGTCAGAGTGCATCAGAGTCAGAGTGCATCAGAGTCAGAGTGCATCAGAGTCAGAGTGCATCAGAGTCAGTGTGCATCAGAGTCAGGGTGCATCAGAGTCAGAGCGTATCAGAGTCAGGGTGTATCAGAGTCAGGGTGTATCAGAGTCAGGGTGTATCAGAGTCAGGGTGTATCAGAGTCAGGGTGTATCAGAGTCAGGGTGTATCAGAGTCAGGGTGTATCAGAGTCAGGGTGTATCAGAGTCAGGGTGTATCAGAGTCAGAGCTTATCAGAGTCAGGGTGTATCAGAGTCAGGGTGTATCAGAGTCAGGGTGTATCAGAGTCAGAGCTTATCAGAGTCAGGGTGCATCAGTCAGAGTGTATCAGAGTCAATGTGTGTCCCCCAAGTTTTGCCTCAAACTGTAAGCGACCCTGTACTGTGGAGGTGTGTATTCTGTGTGTAGACAGAGTGTGTGTTTTACTGACGACTGAAGACAGTAGGAGGAGGTGTAGGGTCTGACTTCTTCTAAGCTAAAAATAGTGGGTGCTGTGGAGTCTTTATCTGTGTGGCCGGCAGGCAGCTCCAGAGACCAGAGCAGGAGCACACAGAGTGTACCACTCAGCCCTGGCTGTCACCCTGGTCCTCCACACACACACACACACACACACAGACACACACACACAGACACACACACACACACAACACAGATATCGGAAGCTAGGTTCATCAATCAATGAAGTGCATTTAATCAAGTCCTTATTTATCACCAGTCGCCACAGAGCAGTTATTCAGTAACCCAGTCTGATGATCTGGGTCCCTGATTCGTCCACCTAAACCCTCTCTCCTTTTCTCTCCTCTCTCCTCTGCTCCTCTGCTCCTCTCTCTGCTCCTCTCTCTGCTCCTCTGCTCCTCTGCTCCTCTGCTCCTCTCTTTCCTCTGCTCCTCGCTCCTCTCTCCTCTGCTCCTCTCTCCTCTCCTCTGCTCCTCTCTCCTCTCTCCTCTGCTCCTCTCTCCTCTGCTCCTCTCTCCTCCCTCCTCTCTCCTCTGCTCCTCTCTCCTCTGCTCCTCTGCTCCTCTCTCCTCTGCTCCTCTCTCCTCTGCTCCTCTCTCCTCTGCTCCTCTGCTCCTCTCTCCTCTGCTCCTCTCTCTGCTCCTCTCTCCTCTGCTCCTCTCTCCTCTGCTCCTCTCTCCTCTGCTCCTCTGCTCCTCTGCGCCTCTCTCCTCTGCTCCTCTCTCCTCTGCTCCTCTGCTCCTCTCTGCTCCTCTCTCCTCTGCTCCTCTCTCGGTCCTGCGTACCCCGCCATTCAGACTGTCCTAAAGGGACTGATATCGTAGTGGTCCTCATGGCGGTGGCCGGGGCCATCTTGTTCCTGGGTCTGGCTGGCTTGCTGATCTGGAAGCTGCTCGTCACCATCCACGACCGCAGAGAGTTCGCCAAGTTTGAGGAAGAGAAGGCGAAGGCCAAGTGGGATACGGTGAGGGTTCGACTATTTTTCTAGGGCAACGCTGTCACCTGGTGGCGAAAATCACGAAAATCGAGATTATTTATTATTCACACAACTCTTATTATGTTTCCATTTTTCTAGGGTAACAACCCATTGTACAAAGGAGCCACTTCCACGTTCACTAATGTGACCTACCGCGGGAACTCTTGAGAGACTCTGGATCAATTAGAATTTGAAAAATTCAGGGAGGGTTTTACGGGAGAGATGCAATGCGGTCCCAGAAAGGGGCGGACCCTCTCCATTGTCATGTGATAAAGTCTATTGTTGTATGTGCGTACTACTGTGTACACAAAAAGGAATGTCGATATTAGTTAGATCATCTTTTTTAATATACTATGTAAATCTATATACAGAAAACCGTTCAAAATTTTTGAGGTCACTGCCAATGTCAATTTCCTTGTTTTCCATGAAAACATAGGTGAAGTAACTTTGGATCGGGAATGTAACAAAATAAATAGGAAATATAGTAATTGTTGATGTTGAGACTGGTGTTTTGTGGGTAATATTTCATTAAGCTGACAGTTGGGGACCTGTGAGGCAGTTATTTCTCAATGTAGACACTTGTATGTATTTATCTTCTTACTTAGAATAGAACAAGCAGCGGGGCCTCCCACTCCTCTTTCCATTCTGGTTAGAGCAAGTTTGTGCTGTACTGTGAAGGGTTAAGTACACAGCATTGTGCGAGATGTTTAGTTTCTTGATATTGTCTTGCATGGGTAAGAATCCTTCGATTTACTGAACCAAAATAGACTGATATTTATAAAAGAAAGTGCTGCTATTCTGGCCATTTTGAGCCTGTAATCGAACCCCCATTTGCTGATGCTCCAGATACTGAAAGTGTTTTCTAATGATCAATAAGCATTTTCAAAATGGTATATGATAAACTTGGATTAACAAACACCACGCATCTTTTGAGCACTGGGGTGAATGTAGATATTCCAAGGAAAATCAGCCATTTCCAGATACAATAGTAATTTACAACATTGACAATGTCTAAATTGTATTTCTGAACAATTTTAATAAAAAAAAAATGTATTTTAAAAGCAATGACATTTCCAAGTGACCTTAAACTGTTGAACGGTAGTGTATATCCTGTACCAGTCAAAAGTTTGGGCACATCTACTTAATTTTTTAAAACTATTTTCCACATTGTAGAATAATGGTAAAGACATCAAAACCATGTAATGACACAAATGGAATCATGTAGTAACCAAAAATGAACAGATCAAATACATGTATTTTATTGCTTCTCCACAGTAGCCACACTTTGCCTTGATGCTAGCCTTGCCCACTTCGCACTTATGACCGCTCTTTGCGACATATTTACCGATGTCTTTCCGTTAATTCTGAATGTAAAGGTAAGTAAAGTTACAGTTCCTATTGAAAAGCTTCCAAATTCACTCAGATGTTCTCCTGTTGCCCATTTGATCCTCAATCAAGGTTGCTCCGGATTGCTAAGCATTTGTATACGCCACAGAGCCTGATAGGATGTTAATTGTTTAATTATATCATGCACTGCATTTGTACCAAAGCATCTGCATTTGTTATGTTTCTTCACTAGATTTCCCCTTAATTTGTGATCCGGCTGTGTATTTACTGTATGTATGAATGTATGTGTTTGCCTGAATGTTAAATGGCACCGATGTGTAGCTTGTTCCTTTTATATATTTAAAAAAGAGTAAAATAATGCATTTATTGATATTGATTCTAGAGTTGAATTTCATGAATAAAATCTATCAATTTCGTAAATATTTATTTTGACTTCTGAATGGGGTCCATCTCTGCGTTCCCACCCCTCGCTGTTATGGCTCTCTGCTCCCTGGTTTAGCTTATGTAAGAGAACATAAAGCATAGAGAAACCACGGAGAGGAACACTAATGGCTGGACAGTGGACGAGTGGAGGCCTATAAAACCAAACGGAACTGGACCAACATCCTGGCAGTTTTCTTGCAAATTTTAACTTCCTGTCACATTCTCACGTTGTCTGAATGTGCAATACGTTTGGAATGTTGATTACATTTATTGGGCTTTACTCTTTGCCGGAATGTTTTTTAAAGTATGTATTTTTCCGAAAAGGTCTGCAAATGAGAATATCAACTGGTTTCAAACTCAAACCATAGGGCTCTGGCGCCCTCCACAGGTGTAACCGAGTACTTAACTAATTGATATTCCACCCTTGCTGCCTTTGCTCTTTTTTAGGAGGACATGACCCATAAATCACACCTCAAGACTATTGTCCCTGATTGTCCCTGTCCTGGTCATTGATGAGTCACGTTGTATAGTCTCTGGACACAGGCCACATGCATATATTCATTATTACAATTTGTTCTATTAAAATGTTCGGCTAGCACAGCCAGAAGAGGATCGGCCACCCCTGAGAGCCTGGTTACTCTCTAGGTTTCTTCTTAAGTTTTTACCCTAGTAGGGGGATTTACTATTTTGCTAGTGGTTTCAGGCTGGGTGTGTGTAAAGTCACTTTGTGACAATTTCTGATGTAAAAAATGGTTTATAAAAATATAGATTATCCATAAAGATCATTTGGGCTTTACATTCTGACCCCAAAAATAAAAAGATTCCTTTTGTACGTGATTGCAGTAACGACACTGTCAATTTCGAGAACATTAACAACTAAGAACCAATATTTAACTTGACGAAGAAACCCAAGTACAGGTCTGTCACAGTAAATACCGTTAACTTTGTTAGTTTTCGCTTTAACAATTTGCTTGTCTGTCATTCGTTATTGGGGGCAAAACAAGGCGGGATCAAACCGATTTCATCCAATAGAAATTCTGTTTGGTGGAACACACCCTTGGTCGTTCTTTCCGGGGCGTGTCTATTCCAACATGGCAGCGCTTGACACCGTATGCGGGATATCAGAGGAAAAGAGCACGGAAACCGGACAAATGTTATCAGAATCCACATCTGCAGAGCTGAAAAGACCTCAATTTGGGACCCGTTTCCTGACAGACCCTCGTCAGGTTTTTCAACATAACGCGTGGTATTGTATATTTGCACACATGTAGTTAGCTACAGACACATGGAGTGTGTGCAGAGCCGAATGGAGCGGTGTTATACTCTGTGTTTATGTCCGGTTTAGGGACAACGTGGAGTGGACAGAGGAGCAAGAGGCTGCAGCCAAAAAGAAAGTGGAGGAAAACAGTCAGCCACTCCCACAAGATAAGCAAGGTAGGTATGGGGTGGTGGGTGGTCACGGCAGGTTTTCACCTCGGATCAGGGGGTCACGGATCAGGGGGGACAATTACATTAATTGTCAATTACATTAACTTTTCTCTAGGGCAATTCCTGAAGGGGACACCAACAGGAGTGCTGCTGTAACACACATCCTACGTTGTCTTATGTTAATTGTACAATAAGGGACAATACTTACTACTAAGTTGTTAACTGAAGGGTTGTACCAACTTAATCATTATATAACTACTACTACTACTACTAATACTACTACTACTAATAATAATAATTATAGCAATGTTTTGTTATCAGTCCAGTATTTATTCAGGTGTTTTGTATTTACATTTACACAAATCTTTGCCTTAGTTTAATCCATCGGTGTTCCTGCTACCTCTGCAAATGAAGCGATATTGTGTGTGTGTGTGTGTGCGGGTGCGCGGGCGCCTGTGTGTTATGCTGCGATAGACTGGATTAACCTCATGTTAGTTAAATGCATTAGGTGCAGACGGTTGACACAAACACTCTGTCACCATGCCATCTTAGGAACACTGCATACTAGCTTCTCTCATTGACTCAAAATCAAACCGCAGCAGAAACTGATGGGCTGTATCTGGCTAAGAAAAAAATGTTACGTTTAAATCGATGCAGCGAAATTGAAAACTGGTGAATGCAAGAAATATTTTTTGTTGTATTTAGTAGTAAAAGTAAAGCATTTTCGAACATATCATTTGTTTTAACTACTTGCTGGACGTCAGCAACCAACAACAGACTGTCAGATTACCTGTACATAACAAAGTAAGTAAATCCGCCTCTCTTCCCTTTCAATTTAACAGAGGACTTTGATTGTCGTGCAAACGTGTACTGGAATGACTTCTACACCGTCCACGAGAACCGCTTCTTCAAAGACCGCCACTGGCTCTTCACGGAGTTCCCCGAGCTCGCTCCTCGCTGTCACTTCAACCAGAAGTCCGGTGCTGATGTCGCCGTGACTTCCTGCCCGCGCGGTCCGGACCACAGCCAGGGCCCAAACCATCCAGTCACTAGGCTGCCTCCAGCGCCCGTAGATGCCGATTTCCCTGGCTCCAGTGCCACGTACCGCATATTGGAGGTGAGGGCGCTGTGTTGGGTCACAGAACGGTAGAGACTGACTAGAGAAACTGACTAGAGTTCCAGTCAGTTCGGGCTCTTGCTGCCAAGTCATGATTCAGAGTGATGCCAAACATGTTGTCCCTGGCCTGAGGTAGCCCGTTGTATTTAGGTTGTCCCTTATTGTACCCCAAGTTGAACTTTTCTCTGCTCTGCGTACCTCTGAAATTAGTCTGCTCTTTTTTTCCTTGTAAGCCTGTGGTCTTGTGTCTAATGAAGTATCCCCAGAGAGGCTGACCTCTTTTTTTGATTGAATAGGTGGGCTGCGGAGTTGGCAACACTGTCTTTCCTATTCTGAAGACCAACAAGTAAGTAATGCAGGAGCCAACACCGATGGGTTGGGTTTAGCGGAAGTCATGTTTTGGTTTGACTTTGGCTGAAATTGACAACCAGAAAAATGTAGTTTTTCCACTAAGGGAAAGTAGGGACAGGTTGTTTTTGTGAGGAAGTACGCAGCTTCAGTGTCTTTTGAGTTTACCTTCTGTAACACCAGCTACTGGCCTTGCAAAAAAACATACATTGACACAAACCCAGCCTTATGTTCCCACTATTCAGAAGTTTCTAGATGTTCCCAGACTCTGTTAACATTCTGGTTTCTCTCTGACCGCGTCACATGGTCTGTCACAGTGACCCCGGGCTCATGGCCTATTGCTGTGACTTCTCCAGCACCGCTGTGGAACTGGTCAAGGTAAGAATGGCAGACACTTAACGGGCGACGTCATTAACTGGACACGGATAAATGGGTTCGTTCATCTTGTCCTCTCCACCACCAGAGCAACACGGAATACGACCCCGGGCGCTGCTTCGCCTTTGTTCACGACTTGAGCGACGATGCTGCCGCCTACCCGGTCCCAGACGCCAGCCTGGACGTAATCGTGCTCATCTTTGTGCTGTCAGCGCTCCATCCTGATAAGTATGTGGGTTTGGAGCGAGGTAAAAAGCTTGTGTCGGGTGTGGGTGTGTGTGTTTGTGTGTGTATTTGCTTGCACACGCGTGATGAGATGAACTAAGTGTCGTCTGACGTGTCTCCGGCAGGATGCAGACCTCTGTCAGCAGATTGGCTCGGCTCCTGAAGCCTGGAGGTGTGCTTCTGCTCCGGGACTATGGTCGCTACGACATGGCACAGCTACGCTTCAAGAAAGGTTAGTTGCCTTCCAAGGTATGGAAGGGACACACTTGGAAATTACTGCAACAGCGAATGCTTTTTTTGGGCTCTATTCAAATGAAAAACATTTGTTGGGAGTTATTTTATTTACTCTGAATATGGGCAGGTACTTTGACGTCCTAGCTTGAAGGGGAGGTTGGTTCCACCATTTGGGTGTGAGGACATAAAATATCTGTCACTGGACGTAATAAGAGCAGTCTTCCCATACGTTTGTAGATGTCTTGATGACGACAAGTTGTTTTTTTTCTTTTATACAATTCTTCACCCAGTTGATTTGTTTTCTTTTTCAATCAAACGGATAAACAACAATGAAACATTTTACAGCCTATATTTGTTCGATATTGACCTAGGGTGCCTATAATTTCAGAGGTCACTGTACCATCAAACCCGTTGGACGCTGAACAAACTTCCTTAACCAAGTATAACATTCTTGACTGGCCAAGTACATTTTCAGTTTCAAATCCAATGGAAATGCCTTTTATCTGATGAAGATGAGTGAAAAGGAAAAAAATACCTCAAAACAAACATCACTACTGCTACGCTACAGTCCTGGCAGAGCATCACAGGAGAGGATCCGCAGCAGCTGCTGGGGTTAATGGGTTGCAGACTTCAGGGAGTTATTGCACGCAAAGCATTTGCTACTAAATACTAAGCCTGCATGCTTTATTTTGATATTGTATTAATCTGTCCCAAAATTACTGGTGGACTCAAGCAGGGTGAGTAAGTGTAAAATGTGTCTTGATTTCCAAATGGTTAAGCCAATATGTACATACAATCTCACAGGTTAAAGGGGAGAATATGTTCTTTAATCAAGTGCAACACCACCAATTACAGACTGTTCTTCGTGGTTTTTCTGGGAAAGTTATCATGAAATGTGTTTATTTCTCAGGGAGGTGCTTGTCGGATAACTTTTACGTTCGCGGTGATGGAACGCGAGTCTATTTTTTCACTCAAGGTAATACATGTAAATGAATGAAACATTTTGTTGTATCTAATGGGTTATTTTTAGGCAATATTGTGCAAGGGGTGTGGTAAATGTATCAAGGCTAAGAGGTGTTCTTATGCACAATGAGTTGCGGAGTGTCTGGACAGAGCTTAGCTTATATTTGCCATATACCACAAAACCCAGCCATGCCTTATTGCTCTTACAAACCAGTTAACAAAGCAATTTGATCAGTAAAGATTGATGTGATGTCATAACCGTTGGTCACACCACAACTATCAGCCAATCAGCATTCGAGATTTAAACCGCCCTGTTTGTAATTGCGATTTCATGTTTCCATGACATCCGTCTTCAGAGGAACTCCATGGCTACTTCAGTGACGCAGGCCTGGAAAAGGTCCAGAACATGGTGGACCGGCGGTTGCAGGTGAACCGAGGCAAGCAGCTGACGATGTACCGTGTTTGGATCCAGTGCAAGTACCGCAAGCCTTACACCCAACCACCAGAGACCCAGGACTGAGCCCAGAGAAGCGGAGAGAACATTCTAATGTATCACCGGACCAGTGTCAGGCACCTGACGTAGAAGTGGGAAAGCAACGCCTGGAAAAGGTGTGAAGAAGTGGGACTGCTCTATTAGACCGTTATGTTTACTGACACCATGGAAATGGATTCATGGGTTGAAGTGTGTGCGAAGCATTAGCCATGTTTTGCTATTGGGTTCCCTGAGGGACATTTTTTTCTATGCAGCTTTTGTTTTTCCCAGGAGATTTTTGATAATGTATACCTAACTTGACAAACAGCAGACATGGAAAGCTGATGATGATCGCAACTGAACAAAGGGCTGGAAAAACCAACATATGTTTACATTCAGCAAAATTTGTTTTCCACAATTTTAAAATGAATAAAAAAATATAAACCCAGCATTGTCAAATATGAAAATGTGAAGGGTTTCCTTCAGATAAATTAAATTATGAATCAAAGTCATTTGAGTTAACCTTTTGCATTTATTTTCCCCTGAAACTGTAGTTTGTAATGCACATTTTCAAATTGTCTTCAGTCTAGACTGTGGGGGATTTGGGGTCAACAATGATTATGGTAAATCAGAAAATGCTAACTTAAAAAAAAAATCTCACGAGAAAAAATGAGATTTTCCGATTAATGTTTACATTGCATTTTTTTTGGGGGGGGGGACTATCTTTATACAGTCTATGGGGGGAACCGAACCGAATCGATCCGGATTCTACTGAAATCATCGGAACTACTCAACTTCCGTGACATAGTGTTTGTGTGCGCGAGGAAGCTGAAGCCGAGACCAACTTTGTTCCGATTGAACACCGAACCGACCTGATCGGAGGACGATATTTTATACCCATATTTACTAATCATTGTTGGACATACGGCTATGCGCGATGAGAAGTGCAAGTGATGGCCATTGTTCGGGATAAGACACCTCAAAAGAGGCATGGCGAGGCCCTGAAAGACCGGAATGTGAACCAGGGTTCACCCGTGTAGGGGGCGTACAAAGGCGGGTGCGGGATACCCCAGGGCGCGTCGGCCTGGAGGGGGATCCGCCGCCGTATCGGGGGGGCTACATATACGCGCGTCTCCTGACGGGTAACAGCGACACCGGAGGACCGGGGATTTGGATGCGGCCTCGTTTGGGAGTGTCGGGAAGGGACTGAAGTGAGGTATCTCGGATAAAAGCATTGGACCCGTGGACAATATACCTACGACGGGAGGTAAGGATGATCGTGGGTTATTCTCAGTGCTTTATAGTGTTGCTAAACCATCTGGGACTGGGTTTGTTATGAATAACCCTGAAACCATCATTAGTTTGCATCTATTCAGTGGAACCTTTGCCAGGTTACTAGCTTCACTCGCTAGCTACCTGCTAGCATTAACCATCACTCAAATGGACACATTTCTAGGTAGCCCTGTCTTGGAAACATACACATATATATTACTTTTTCGAGGTCAGACAAGTCTTCCATTATTCAAGTATTCTTCAAAGTACCGACCAATTTGTTGGGTGAGGTTAATTAACTAAATGTTAATGCAACATCGGGTTGGCACGGTCTTTTACTGTGCCAGCTAGCTTTACTAGCATGCTAGGTATCAAGGGAGTTAGGAATGCCATCATCACCAGGCATCACCAACCAGGCGCCCATTCAGCCATGCCTAAACATGGGGTAGTACCTGGATTATGGACGTGTCATCTCGCCAATATAATAAACACACATGTCATGACAACGTCTGGTTAGTCCTTTTGTCAGCAGTTCAGGCACTGTGAGAGTGGATTATGCCCAAATAACCTTTGATCAGCCGGTTTGTTTTGTTGATTCGATTCAACAAGATGGTTGGTCTCTGGCCTGACCCCAGTCGGTACAAATCTATGTAGGGTTGACTAGCTACAGGGAAGCATGTGACAAAATGACTCAGATTTACCAATGTTTTGCGATGCCATCTCGATATTCTAAACACTTCTTCCACAAAACCAATGTTTCCTCTAATCCCTAGTGTCAACAGGAATAGTGTGCATAGGTCGTGCCTCTGTGGATAGTCAGTGATTTGGTGAAAGTTTTTTTGTTGGAATCTGTGACGCCAGTTATATTTAGACATTACTAGCATATTCTTTTCAGCATGTGTCAAGTGTGACATGGCCAGGAGTCAGAGCTTATAAGAATGTTCTTCATGCGACAATAACACACTCGTCTATAGGAAACTTTGAATGATTCCATTGGTTCCACATTGTGTGTGTGTGTGTGTGTGTGTGTACAACACATTCAATACCAAACCCTGTGTCTCTTGCTCACTGTCTCTGCAGCCATGATGGAAGAACTGCACAGCCTTGACCCGCGTCGCCAGGAGCTGCTGGAGGCTCGCTTCACCGGGGTCGGTGTGGCCAAGGTACTACCTCACAATGTCATTGGCGATCTGAGATCTACGGGGTCTGCTGTTCCCCTCCACTTCTCACGCCCTAGTCGGACATATAGCTCTTTGACCGTATTGCTCTTCGTCTTTCTCTGACTCCTTTTTTAAACATTTCTTTGTTTGGCCGTCTAGTTTTGGGGTTAAACCTGGCCAGAGATGGGCTAGACCCTTTGTTTGCCGGGGGCGTTATGTGGCCTACGTTCTTCCCGGCTCTCTGTTTGGCGGCTGTACGTTGTTGTGCCGGTGGCTGCCAGGAAAGGGGGGTGGGGTGGACGAGCCAGTGAGGAATGCCGTTGACGCCGGCACATCGGATCTCCGGTGAAACGTTATGGCTGTGATAGCGAGGCTCTTAAGTGGAGGTGTCGCCTCAGGGTGAAGCCGTAGACTCCATCTTAGAGAGCTGTCTTTGTGGAAAGCGATCCGTAGACCAGAGAGACTCGGGCGCCAGAGCCAGGAGTGGGCCCCATGCCAGCCATAACAGAGCGGAGCCCAAAGCATTGCCTGGCCACTGCCGCAGAGAAAATGGCCACTCCTTCATGCGAAAGGCGAACGCCCTAAGCATCCGATGGAGAGGCGGTGTGTGTGTGTGTGTGTGTGTGTACGGACACGGTAAGCGTAGTAAGAGTTTAGGCCAAGGACATGTGCAAATAAAGTAAATATAAAGAAAACCGTTTTTTTTTAAACAGCAAATTAATATAACGTTTACAGAGAAGACAATTTGTATTAGGTTTAACACTGCTGAACATTCCTGAAAAACACATTTGGTGTCACCATAGACCACACCCATAATTGATGACGTGCCGTGATTGGCTGGGATAAATGGTACTAGTATGCCTGCCAGGCTGATATTCATGAAGCTTCTGGGATTAAGGGACTGTGATAGGCTTGTCTGATGGCATGATGTCGTGCAACATTGACATTTTGCTGTTGTTGTTTATATATATATATTTTTAAATCCTGCCTGACTCGGTGTATTCTGTAGTTCCGTTGTTCTCACGATCTATGGGTTTTCAAAATTATTTCAACAATGCCAGAGAGGAAATTAGTGGAAAATAATGACAGGTATTAAAGAAGAAAAAAAAAATGGAGTCGCCCTTCCAGTGGCGTTAGTTTGGTCTAAGAGAGCCGTTGTATGTGTGTCCAGAATGACTAAGTGTTTTGTTCTCATATGGAAGTGCCTGGTGTATTCCAGTGAGTTGTATGAGTGACAGGCATAACCACGGCAACTGGCATTAGAAGTGATAGGTCAGCCTAGGTGCTGAGTGTGTGGAGATGAACGGTTACGTCAGCTCAGGGCCGCTCCTCCCAGGCTTGTTCTTTCCTTCTCCGTTCTTTTCACAATCACTCACCTTATCGGCGAATCCATGAGTGGCCACAGGGAAACTGCCGGTTAGCAAAAAAAATTGGTGTAATCAGCCTGCCCTTTCTCACTCCTGGTTTAAACGTGAACTAGGTTTTATGTCTGTCCTTGGCCTAGAATTCTGCTCTCATTCTGATCTACATGTTTGTTTGTTTTGAAAAGGGTTCGGGCCACAATGAATCATCCAATCAGAGCCTCGGCAGTGTAGGCTCTCTCAGTGACAAAGAGCTGGAGGTCAGTGTATGACTGCAATGACGCCATACGTCGCCACACTTTTCTGACATGGTATTTGTTTTTAATATATCTTCCGCCGACATGTGCTGCTCTTACGCTATTGTTGTCTTTCTCTTTTCAGACCCCAGAGAAAAAGCCAAACGACCAGAGAACTCGAAAGAGGAAAGCCGAGTCGTATGATGGCAGCCAAGGTGAGGTGTCCGCCTTTTCTCATGCTCTTACTCACCTCAGTTGTTGTTGCCTCTCCATTGTCTAAATAGAGCAGCTCGTTGACTTCCTGTCTATCTTTAACTGTCCAGGAAAAGGAGCGAGAGGTCAGAAAATTAGTGATTATTTTGAGGTGAGTCTGATCACTTTCCGACATGAATCAGTTTTGTCGTCATTGCTTGTCGTGTTATTTTCCTAAACGACCTGCTTGTCAATTAACCCTGTCTGTCTGCCTGTCAGTTTGCCGGGGGTAACGGTGCTGGTACCAGCCCGGCCAGGAGTCTCCCTCCCGTGGTCCGCTCCTCTCCACAACATCAGACCCTCTCCAACCCGCCAGCCACGGTGAGCACCCATTTACAATTCCTTCTAACTTCAGCCTCTGTTTGCTGTACTGCTGCTATGACGTTGAGCCAGGTCGGGCCCCCCTGTGGGGTCGGGGCCCCCCTGTGCGGTCGTGGTGTTTATGTGTGTTTGTGTTCTAGGTGCAGCAGGGCAGCCCTTCGTCCTCTGTAAGTTCAGCCAACACGGAACACTCGTCATCGTCACTGAAACCCGTCGCCCTCTACGTGAACCATAAAGCCACACAGGTACAGAGCGGGAGCACAGCACAGGCCCCCCTTTATTTACAGGGTTACGGCCATTTACCTTTGTTTGATTCTGTAAGTCAATTAACCTATAATTAGGTAGTGGCCCCTTCAAAATAATACATGACTACATTCAACGTTTACCGGTAGCAATTAAGCGTTGAGCCGTGTCAAGCTGAAAATGGTTATACAGTTGTAAATATTGTGCATTGCACAAAACACGATGTCTAAGCTGATATTTTAAGCACAGATGATGCACAATTTTAAGGGCTGTATATGATGTTGTCAGTGCCATGTTGACGTCAGTCGTTATAAGCGCTCTCTGCTAAAAGACAAAAATGTAAATGTTTAAACTAAGACATGTTGCCTGGTGTTCAATTTTCTCGGTGACATCCGTCGTAAATTGTAATTCAATCCAAATCCCTCCCTTGGCACTTTACTTATCTATAAGAGTATGCTCATGTTTATGCAAATAAATTCCTATTATTATTCAATCCATATCCCAAAACTTTTAGAGGGATTGTATGTGATTTAAAAGGAGTGTTTGCTTATGTAGCTCGCAGGTTGACAAGGCTCTTACATTGTGACACAGATGGACACAGCACTGGTTTGTAATGAGGCCCATATGACCTGTCTCTGTGTCCTTTTAACCCCTGCAGTCAGACCTGACGGTAGAGAAGCTAACCGCCATGGAGAACAACAAGAACTCGGACCTTGAGAAAAAGGAGGGCAGAATCGATGACCTGCTGAGGGTGGGTTCCTGTCTCACATCACTGCTCTAACAGGCCCCGGCGCTCTAATGGATCACTGTGTCCTTGTCTACATGCTCTTATACCCCTGTAGAAAACTCTTCTGTCTCGAGGTGTTTGAGTCCATCTTGATGCTACCAACAGACATTGAAATAAAACGCGGAATTCCACAAGTGATTTCTCATGTATGTGTGTTTTTCACCCGTTCCGTGTTCCCAGGCAAACTGTGACCTTCGGAGGCAGCTGGACGAGCAGCAGAGGATGCTGGAGCGCTACAAGGAACGCTTAAACAAATGTGTGACCATGAGCAAGAAGCTTCTGGTGGAGAAGGTCAGATGGTTGTCCGTCCTACAGTCCTACCGCACGATTGGATGATCTTAACCCAGACTTGTATGATTGGCCAAAGACCAGCCCCTCCCTACATTGACAACTGTTTGTGTGCCCCCCACCCCCAGTCGAAGCAGGAGAAGATGGCCTGTCGGGACAAGAGTATGCAGGACCGACTACGTCTGGGTCACTTCACCACCGTGCGACACGGAGCCTCGTTCACAGAACAGTGGACAGACGGATACGCCTTCCAGAACCTTATCAAGTGAGACCTGGTCCGAAGTCTGTGGCTCGGAGCCCGGCGTTGCCTTCTCCTCCCTCAACCCTGACCATCCTCAGCTCGTTCAGAATGTAACCACGCCGTCTCCTCTTTTTGGTCTCCAGGCAACAGGAGAGGATCAACTCTCAGCGAGAGGACATCGAGAGACAGAGGAAGGCTCTGGCCAAGAGGAAACCTCCGTCCATGGCACAGACCCCGCCCCCTAGCCTGGAGCAGAACAAACGCAAGAGCAAAGCCAATGGAGTGGAGAGTGAGGCGTACGTCCCCTTACTTTTCAACAGCGTTTTCTCAAGGCGTCTCTGTCCAGGTTTTGGCTGATGGTGGCATTATTTGTTTTCTCTATACAGGTTATCGCAGGCGGAGTATCATGAACAGGAGGAGATTTTTAAACTAAGACTGGGCCATCTTAAGAAGGTGTGTGTGTGTCTCTGTCTGTGTGTGTGTGTGTGTGTGTGTGTGTGTGTAGTGTGTGCGTGTGTCTAATGGTCTCTGTGTGTGTGTGTGTGTGTCTAATGGTCTGGCTGTGTGTTGCAGGAGGAGGCAGAGATCCAGGCAGAGTTAGAGAGGTTGGAGCGAGTACGGAACCTGCACATCCGTGAGCTCAAGAGGATCCACAATGAAGATAATTCTACGTATGTGCCTTATTTACTCTGTGTATGTGCTGTCTGATCGCGTTACCTTATGTGTTCTGTGTATGTGCTGTCTGATCGCGTTACCTTATGTGTTCTGTGTATGTGCTGTCTGATCGCGTTACCTTATTTACTCTGTGTATGTGCTGTCTGATCGCGTTACCTTATGTGTTCTGTGTATGTGCTGTCTGATCGCGTTACCTTATGTGTTCTGTGTATGTGCTGTCTGATCGCGTTACCTTATGTGTTCTGTGTATGTGCTGTCTGATCGCGTTACCTTATTTACTCTGTGTATGTGCTGTCTGATCGCGTTACCTTATGTGTTCTGTGTATGTGCTGTCTGATCGCGTTACCTTATGTGTTCTGTGTATGTGCTGTCTGATCGCGTTACCTTATGTGTTCTGTGTATGTGCTGTCTGATCGCGTTACCTTATGTGTTCTGTGTATGTGCTGTCTGATCGCGTTACCTTATTTACTCTGTGTATGTGCTGTCTGATCGCGTTACCTTATGTGTTCTGTGTATGTGCTGTCTGATCGCGTTACCTTATTTACTCTGTGTATGTGCTGTCTGATCGCGTTACCTTATGTGTTCTGTGTATGTGCTGTCTGATCGCGTTACCTTATTTACTCTGTGTATGTGCTGTCTGATCGTGTTACCTTATTTACTCTGTGTATGTGCTGTCTGTCAGGATTACCTTATTTATTCTGAGTATTTGCTGTCTGACCGCGTTACCTTATTTGTTCTGTGTATGTGCTGACTGTCAGGATTACCTTATTTATTCTGAGTATTTGCTGTCTGACCGTGTTACCTTATTTATTGTGTGTGTGCTGTCTGACAGGATTACCTTATTTATTCTGAGTATTTGCTGTCTGACCGCGTTACCTTATTTGTTCTGTGTATGTGCTGACTGTCAGGATTACCTTATTTATTCTGAGTATTTGCTGTCTGACCGTGTTACCTTATTTATTGTGTGTGTGCTGTCTGACAGGATTACCTTATTTATTCTGAGTATTTGCTGTCTGACAGGATTACCTTATTTATTCTATACCTTGTTTATCTTAATTATTATGTGTTTTGCCGGGTAGCGTGTGACTTAAGTGGTCTCTTCTTCCACCGCAGGTTTAAAGATCACCCTACGCTAAATGACCGCTACCTGCTTCTGTACTTACTGGGCCGGGGGGGGTTCAGTGAAGTTTACAAGGTGAGAGCACTGAGTGTGTGTGCCAGAATCAAAGGGATTGGGTTTGTCATTCTGGTTTACTGTGTGCGTCTAAGCTCATTGGACTGTGTGCTGCCTCACCTCTAAATGTTTTAGGAGAATAAAGAACTCATTTATGTTCGCCGAAATCAGTTTTCTGGCCTGTGCCGAACCCAGCGTTCATATTGGTGGCAGGTTTCTCGCCGGGATGAGAAATACAGGCCCTGGTTTTACGATTGATTCTTCTGTGTTTCGTATTGATGTCCCGTGCCTATCAGTTAGACTGATAATGGGTTTTGTTTTTTCGAAGGCCTTTGACCTCACAGAACAGAGATACGTCGCAGTCAAAATCCACCAGTTAAACAAGAATTGGAGGGATGAGAAGAAAGAGAACTACCACAAGTAAGTTTGTCCTGTACTTTCGTAGGATCCTGTACTATCGTAGGGTCCTGTACCTGTACTATCGTAGCTTCCTGTACTATCGTAGCTTCCTGTACTATCGTAGCTTCCTGTACTATCGTAGCTTCCTGTACTATCGTAGCTTCCTGTACTATCGTAGCTTCCTGTACTATCGTAGCGACCTGTACTATCGTAGCGACCTGTACTATCGTAGCTTCCTGTACTATCGTAGCGACCTGTACTATCGTAGCGACCTGTACTATCGTAGCGACCTGTACTATCGTAGCTTCCTGTACTATCGTAGCGACCTGTACTATCGTAGCGACCTGTACTATCGTAGCGACCTGTACTATCGTAGCGACCTGTACTATCGTAGCGACCTGTACTATCGTAGCGACCTGTACTATCGTAGCGACCTGTACTATCGTAGCGACCTGTACTATCGTAGCGACCTGTACTATCGTAGCGACCTGTACTATCGTAGCGACCTGTACTATCGTAGCGACCTGTACTATCGTAGCGACCTGTACTATCGTAGCGACCTGTACTATCGTAGCGACCTGTACTATCGTAGCGTCCTGTACCTGTACTATCGTAGCGACCTGCGTAGGGTCCTGGACCTGTACTATCGTAGCGACCTGTACTATCGTAGGGTCCTGGACCTGTACTATCGTAGGGTCCTGGACCTGTACTATCGTAGGGTCCTGGACCTGTACTATCGTAGGGTCCTGGACCTGTACTATCGTAGGGTCCTGGACCTGTACTATCGTAGGGTCCTGGACCTGTACTATCGTAGGGTCCTGGACCTGTACTATCGTAGCGACCTGTACTATCGTAGCGACCTGTACTATCGTAGCGACCTGTACTATCGTAGCGACCTGTACTATCGTAGTGTTATATCTTACTTAGGTTTGATTTTCGGTTCCTAATTGTTTAAGATCACCTCTATCCTCTCAGAAGTCTGTATTAGCCAATTCATTTTATTATGGTGACATGATTTTAATATCCCCCTCTAATTTCAGGCACGCGTGTCGCGAGTATAGAATCCACAAGGAGCTGGACCACCCGCGGATAGTCAAACTTTACGACTACTTTTCACTCGATACAGACTCGTAAGTTTCCCTCGTCTCAAATGGCTGCAGTAAATGTCCTACAGGTTCTAAGTACTGTATCTTTGTTCTGATGTTATTCCGTCTTTCAGCTTAGTATCATGCTGTGATTATGAAACAGTACCTCACAACAGATATTCTCTCTATATAGATTCCTGACAGTTTGTATAATTAAACAGTATTTTACATCAAGTTCCTCTTGCTCTGGGTTCTATACGGTTCTGTACTTAAACAGTATCTCGGGTTTCTCTGTCCCTCAGTCTGTATATGGTTCTAATTTGATTGAGGGCATCTACAAGAAAACAACACAGTGCATCGCCGTCTGACTCATATCTGTACTATCCAGGCTGTTTTACATGTTGGTGGTTTAACAGCACTTTCTGTTTTCAGCTTCTTCATATTGGTTTCTCTCTGCCTTTCGTTTTCCTACGTGCCATATCTCAGTTTGTTTTTCAGAAAGCTTTCCTTCAAAAACGAAAGAAAAACAGTCCCTAAAAGTTAATTTATAATGAGATTACATTTTTTTATAAATATAAAAACCCAAATCGAACAAGTGATCTGTGTTCATGTTTTTATTGCACACTGTGGAAAATGCACCACTTTGGCTGGAAATTAGTGAACTAATAGTATATACAAACGTAATATGTCTGTCTGGCAAACTGGTTGGTATTTATGGTATTAAATATAATCAATGTTTAAACGTCATGCAAAAGGTCACTGAAGGTCATGATGTTAATTCGCCTGAGGAAAAGGCTGTGTTCGAATCTCAGCCCTGATCGGATACGATTTATAAGAAGTTCAACCGTCTCTGTTTGTCCCAGCTGGCTGTGCTAAACGTATCTGCGGTGACCCTTACCGATAGCCAGGCAGTCAGACCCTGACCCTTTAAAGCAGCCCTGATTGGCTGTACCGTGTACATGAGATTATATTTATTGACAGTACTCATTGGCTGGAACTGCGGATCCTCCCACGGGCCGACAGTGGAAAGTGCTGAACTTTTGTGTTTTTCCGATTCCTGTGGTTTTCTCTGTTATGTTTCACCCAGCCGTTTGTTCTAATCCACGTAGTGTTCATTAGAATTCATCCTCGGCCTACTGACAGACTGAGGCAGAGGGGTTTTTGTGTTGTTTTCCACACAGTTTCAATAGTGTCGAGGTAAACAACATGACAGAGAGCGAACTACCAGGAAGTAAACGCCTACACGGCATCGTCCTCATTAAGAGGTTATTGAACGCAAACGTGCATCCACTATTGACATGGAACGTTATGCGCTCGTTTAATGTCTCTACGTCGCGTTAATAAAGCCTCATTGTCACATTTTTTACATCGGATCTGTACCACAAATTTGTATGTTCCACATACGTCCACGTTCTCCCACTGTCACCTCACACTGTTCGAATAGACAAAACATATTTGCTGATTATTTTGGCTGATTCCGAAGTTCAAGTTGCACTGTCTGTCACGATTAACATCTTACATTTTTAATTGGCTGTTTTTTACTCCGTTATTGAGACTGCAGAACTAGGGCAAATGGAGGGAGATGTGATTTTAAATATTGCCTCCAAGAGTTTCCTAAATATTGAGTTGACAGTATCTGATAGCATAACAAGCAGTTCCAGCCAATGAGCAATCACTAACAAGTTGAGGCATCATCTTCATCCTTGGTGCAGTGGCTAGGAAACCCCCCCCTAATTGAGTTGAATACGGCGGAGACTTCTGGAGATCTGTGGGGTGACCAGACCTCCTCTGGCTGAGGGGAGATGTTACATTTGACGAGCTGTTTGTTTTGCACAACCTGGAGAGTGTTATTTTTAGGCTTGTGATGCGTCTCGTCTCGTTAGTCGAAGTTCTGAGCAATTCTAGCAAGTGACCCCGGCCTTCACTGTGGGTTCCTGTGTTCCCTCGTTGTAGGTTCTGCACGGTTCTAGAGTACTGCGAGGGGAACGACCTGGACTTCTACCTGAAGCAGCACAAGCTGATGTCTGAGAAGGAGGGCCGCTCGATTATCATGCAGATCGTCAACGCCCTCAAGTACCTTAACGAGATTCGCCCGCCAATCATCCACTACGACCTCAAACCAGGTGGGTACAAGCCTCCACAACCAATCAACCACTCTGGGAGGGTCTAGTGGCTCTCACGGAGTTTACTCGCGTCGACGTGGACGGCAATGGAGAACGACAGCGAGCCGGTGACTCCGCCCCTTCCAGGTAGCATTTGCAGAGAGGACGCCACGTTAAGACAGCAGGGCGTAAAGTGAAATCCAAGCCTTATATTCACCTTCACACTTCTGGGCGCGATTAGTCTTTAATAGAGATTTTAAGGTTAGTAAGGGGTCTGCGTTCCTAACCCAAATTGGCCACTTGTTTCGTAGTAGTGGAGCTCTATGGGAGAACGCCTCGCCTCATGCTGTTTGTTTTATATTTTATATGTTCACCTATAGGAGAGGTCCGGGTCGAGGGTTAAGGCCAAGGTCTCACGGTTCACCGTGAGATCCGTCAACAAATGTCTTTGTTTATTAGGTCCTAAAATGAGCATTTCAATTTTCTAAGCGAAACAATTTCTGTCTTGCACTTTCTTCTCTGAAACGCATGCTTCCAGAGTAGCTAATTCCAGGGCGTCTCCGTGTTTCAAATATACAACGGTGAGTCATCAGCATGACGATAATGGAAATTGACATTTCACGTTGGAACCTGTCTGTTCCACCAGGTAATATCCTCCTAGTGAACGGCACAGCCTGTGGCGAGATCAAGATCACAGACTTCGGCCTGTCCAAGATTATGGACGACGACAGTTACAACTCAGTGGACGGGATGGAGCTGACCTCACAAGGGGCGGGGACTTACTGGTAAAGATATGAACACAGTATTAGAGTCTCTGGCCTTTTAACCAAGTTCCAATGGAAGTCCCAATGATATTTTGCAAACTCTGTATGTGGCTGTTATTGTCTTGTGGCGAGTGGGGACTGTTTCTCAAACCAACCTTCTCACTGTGCGGGGGTTAAATACAACGTTCTCTTTTTGCCACGTTTGTACGTTTCCTGTGGGGGTAGTTTGGCATCTGTCTCACCTCGGTTATACCCAACTGAATCAGGATGTCGTGGTCAAGCAATTGAGAGCTCCTAATGACTCGATGAAGTTCATGGGAAATAAATTAATCTGAACGGGACAAGAACTCAATTTGTTTTAGTTAATAAGAATTTATCTTCTGGCAGGTACCTTCCCCCAGAATGCTTTGTGGTGGGTAAAGAGCCTCCTAAGATCTCCAACAAGGTGGACGTGTGGTCAGTCGGTGTCATCTTCTATCAGGCTCTGTATGGACGCAAGGTAATAATACACACACACACACCAGAGTTTATTTTCCAAATATCAGAAATTCTAAACAACCCAATTAGATACCTGAGGCGTTTGTCCAGATCTGGGACGGGTATGACTTTATCCTACATACAATAATTTTAATTAAACATTGCTCTAGTTCCATTTGCTACTTGGTTATTTGCTGTAATCCTTATTTTTTTAAGCTAACAATATGCTGTTTTCGGATCAGCCTAGTTATTAGCTAGGTACACCGCACTTCAATTTGCTCGTTGCCTAAATGGTGCGTGCTTAAAATGGTAGCTTAGCTGTCTATCTAGCTGGGACCGCACATTTTAAAAAGTTTAGTTTGTAATCGTAGCTAGCCTTGGCCCACAGCTGTTCCTGGTCTAAATGAATCCCTGATTAGGAGGTTTTAGTGAGAAATGCATTCAATTGGCTTCAAGGGGCAGATTTCAGTACTATTGCTGTAGTTTTTCCTCTCCAACATTAGTAGTTCCCCTCATTGATTTGGTGGGGGTTGGTGAGGGTCGGTGGGGGTCTTTGGGGGTTGGTGAGGGTTGGTGAACGGGATTGGCCAGCCTTGGTAAATAATAACAGTCTAAAAGTGTAATTACAAAAGTAGGATTTTTGTTAGGTTTTTTTACAGGTTATCACTAATTTTTATATTTAAACGAAGTTACTTCCACGCAAACATCATACTTATCTTTGTTAGAAAATGCTATTAATACTTTATGTAGATGGGAGTAATCACATTCCTCAGTGTGTGTAAATCCCACCAATCAGGCGATTGGATGAGTCATAATACTTAGCAACAAAAACAAATGTGTCTGTTATTCTACCGTTTATTTCCTCCCTTTGGAAGAATTGTATCTGCTGCAAATACGGGTTGTGTTCAGTTTAGGCTTTCTCTGCCTCGGCGTTTTGAACTTGTCTAAATCTTGTCAGGACATGGTGACTTTTTAATTCACACACAAAAGATAGTCTCAATATCAGATGGCACATTGATAAAAGTCAGCTTGACCTATAGATGTTTACACTCATTAAAACACAGTGGTGGTGTGAGCCTACACGACAGACAGACAATTATTGGAATGGAATCGAGAAATGAACGGTGAAATAACACGAAGAGACGCGCATGTTCTGCCGCTGGGTTTATTGGGATTATGACTCGTATAGTATTTCCATTCTCCATAATTCCTTCCCTTCATCCTCACTGGTTGCCATGACATTTCCCGCTGTTCTTTGACAGTCCCATTACCCTGTTTGCTGCGTCTATATCAAACTGATATACTGCCGAGCCAATAAATCGGTTGTTTCTACGTTACACATGTATTGTTTAACTAGCCAATTAGGAGATGCGTGTGTTAACTAAAAAGCTGTCCTCTCCCACGTGTCCCTCCAGCCTTTTGGCCATAACCAGTCTCAACAGGACATTCTACAGGAGAACACCATACTCAAGGCTACAGAGGTGCAGTTCCCCCCTAAACCAGTGGTCACAACAGAAGCTAAGGTACTTGTGGTTTCTATCTATAAATTGTTTACTACTAAAGTTGTTTTGATGTCCTTCTCTCTCTCTCTTCTGACATCATTTACACATACTTTTGAGACTTTCTCCATCACCCCCCCTCTACATCTTTCCCGTCTCCATCACCAACCCTCTACACCTTTCCCGTCTCCATCACCCCCTGTCTAAATCTTTCCCTTCTCTCCCTCCCCAGGCCTTTATTCGACGCTGCCTGGTCTACAGGAAGGAGGACCGTATAGATGTGCACCAGCTATCAAGCGATCCCTTCCTCATGCCTCACATCCGCAAGTCTGTGGCCACGTCCGGGGCCTCGAGCGCGGCAATACCATCCACCTCCAGCTCGTCCAATAGCAGCGCCTCAAACTGAGCCCGTGACGTCCATCGCTCTACGAACTGACCTCAGTGGCTGGCCGGAGGTGGGGGTTGGCTGCCCGATCCAGCCACCTCACCACGTCCCACTCTGCTGTGTCCGGCGCCCCGGGGGAACGTGCTGGGGTGCAGGCAGGGGGGTGTGTGAGGGGGCGTGGGCCGGGTGTCAGGGCGTGGTGCTCTACCTCCGCTGTGTCCACCCACCAGCCCCCCACAGCTCCCCTTCCCCTGAGGGGGCTGTTGTTCTGGGGGTCAAAGCCCTAGGCTCCACAGACAGTGAGCAGGGCAACGTGGCACTGTGCTGATGTGAAACGGAGAAATTCTCCTGCAACAATTTGAAGATGTGTGAAAGGAGAGACACAGAAATGATCTGCGTTTGAGTAATGGAACGGTCTTTTGGAAGATCTCGTTTTAAATTCCACTTGCTCACACACACAAACACACACACACATTCCCCTTTGATAAATGCTTTGGTTGTCATCTGAGGTCACCAGTCACGCTTGCCTTTGGACAAGCTCTGGACACCCATGGATCTGTTGTCCTGGGTTGGGTGTAGGGGGCCAACGCTCTCTCCACTCTTCTTTATCCGTTTTAAATCTCTGTGACCAATGCAGACGACTTCCAGGTGGTGGCACTGTTCAACTGAAGTTTTTATAATGGTTCCAGTCCTGAAACTTGATTCGAAGTAGAGAACTAACAAGCAAACATTTTGTTTTATTTTATTTTTAGGATTGTTACTTTTACCAAATGTTAAGAAAAACAATTGATGTATTCCCCGTTTTTAGATAATTGCCCGTCTTCACAAAAACAAATGAATTGAGTCTGAAGGGAAAAGACAATTGCCAATAAAAATGCAATGGACTGGTTTGCCCAGGCACTGTTGGGATGTGATTGGGCCATAGCAGGTAATTGAATGAACCATTAAATACTATTGGTTAAATGCTGTGATCTACGTGTAGTTAGTTTACCTCCAGATGCTTTATTCTCTGAGCTTTTGTCCAGGGAATTTTTCTTCATTTACAGTATATGAGCTCTGACGTGGTTCGTTTATGTGCAAACTGCGCCATGTGAATATGGTGCAAACTGAATATGAATAATGATCTGTGGAAAACTAGCCTCTGATTACAAACGTGTTTCCTTTAATAATGGAGGATAGTTCTGTGCCATTTTATAATTACTAAATCAATCTTATCAGATCTCTATTAATATCAACTACAATATAAATGATAATAACCGGTGTGTGTGTGTGTGTGTGTGTATATATATATATATAAGGGGGTATCTTATGCGGTGCACTGGGTCCAGTTTGTGCACAACTGCGCCTGCGCTCTGCACATCTACTTTGCGATTAACAGTGTGGCTGTAAAAACCAACGCAGTCTTACGAAAGTCTCACGAAAACACCTCGGCTCTGTACCCCATATCCAAGTCAAGACGATTATTGGGACTTTGTTGCGCTGAAACACGTTTGCGCAGTTGCAGAACAGCGTCCAGTTTGTGCACAACCGTATGGGTACGGAGTGGCCCCCGGTGCGGTGACGCAGCGTCTACTCCTCCTCTGCGCCCCATCATCATCATCATCCTCCTCAACACCACTCCATCCATCCGTCCCGACGGAAAAGCAGTCAAACGCACATTTCTCCCGTTTTCTCCCGTTTTCCGGGCAACTGCGGGCATGCAGGACACAGATGCGACGGGAACATGGATCACACGCCGCTACTTACACACATGCACTTTATATTTATTGCTCTTTAGTCTGGAACTGAAGTTCAGCGGTTCAGGTAAGGAGAATGCGTCTGTGCGTTTCATTCAAGAGAAAGTTGGCATACTTGCGCCCTCTTTGTTGTGGCGCGTCCCAATACCCCGCCTATAAAACGGGGTTCTGGTGGTAGTTTTGCCTGTGGGTTCACTTGCAGACTTTTATCCGAACTTCTCGGGTGCATCGGAATGCCACGAGAGTCACAGCTGTGAGTGAAACCAGATGTGGGGGAAGGGGGAGGCAGTCTGCGTGCGTGTTTCCCCTCTCGTTTATGTGCTGAAATGTGAGCTTGTCATCTCCAGACTGCCTCTTAAACTTTAGATGGTTGATTTTCTGTGTGCACACACACATAACTTTGCCATTCTTTGTGACCTGGCGAGGATCTGATGCTTAAATTAGGCGCCTCGGCCAAATGTGACCTTTACATCCGGTTACTATTAGCTGAGCAACAGGAGTAGACGTCTCCATCTCCAAATCAGATCCGCAGTTGGGTGTAGTTCTTAGTGAGCACTCGGATCTATCTTACTCTTAGGGCTCGAATATGGCTTAATGAGATTGCTTTTCTTGACTGGGTACATAAAATGCATACATTAAAAAGATTATCGTATCTATAGGTTATTTGTAGAAATATGGCACCTACTGATATCAAAACAAAGTCATAATATGTTATATCTTTGGCATCTTGGCTGGTTTGTACCCGGGTATGTAAACATTAGCACCAGAGTTGATTACTGTTTAAATCAATGCTCCTACTGGAGCAGTTTGAGTGACGTGCTACTCTCAAGGACACATCAATAGATGTTCCACCTCAGGCTGTAGGATTCGACCCAGTTAACTTTTGGTTATGGATCCAACGCTCTGGCTGCCCACCGGCCCGGCTGATGGCCTCGTTGGTCACAAAGACCATATGGTGATATAGTTTCACTTTCTGTTGGCTCTTGAAATAATGTCATGCGGGTCCAGATGAATAGTGTTGTCAGCCTGTCACATGTCCCCTGCACATGGTACCGGGTCTGTTTGCCTACGGTGTTCTTGTTCGCATGCCACATGTCTTGTTTTTCTCTGTTTCTTCCCCGTTTTGGATAGTTGTTTTTTGCGCACAGGTATGAGTTGAAATCGCCTCTGTATGTCCGCTTACCTAAGGATCTGGTAGGAAGTTCAAATGCCACCCGAGGTCCTGTGCACAGAAGCCGTAAAGCCGGTTCTGCCCCATACAGATCCCACCCACTAGGTCCGGCCATCCCCTCCCACCTGGCCCTCTGTAGGAGGTGGGCTACCACCAAGCGGCTGGTCTGGGCCGCCATAAAACAGAAGAAAAACAAACACACTAACAGGGTGGAATTTCCTGTCTATTTGGCCGGTTGCAGTTTTCGCCGGACACTGTGATGTTCTGTTTTATTGCCCTTTTCTTGGGAAGCCATCTGTCAAAACACCAAGGGTTCACGATCAACCCCCTTGTTGCTTCCACCACACCTTCATTTGGACCTGGAGGGTACAAACCATACCCTGTTTTTCTTGTCTAATAATCGCCGCCCGAACGACCTCCTCCGACTACTTCAGCTTTGCTTCTGAGAGTAAAAAATGTTTGTTTTCTGGCGTTTCTCACCCCAGTGGTTCCCAGCCTGTGTGCTTGCTTCTTTGCAGTCTCACCTACATGAGGATTTGGCCAGTCACCTTGGTTTCATGTAGCCAGCGTCCGCGGGCCCCAACACCCCCGGGACCTCAGCTCCACCAGCCGAGTCCTGCCTCCACCCACGCGGTCCTAATCAACACACACGTCAGAGTCGGAGGTGGAGAGGGTTCTGGGAACTTCAGCCCCGTGCGCGCTCATATTCCGTTGTTCTTGGCTGCAGGTTTGCTTTTCTCTTCGGCAGCAGGAAACGGTTCTGGACCTGAGAAGGGTGGCCGGGCCCGGGTTTGGGAGAGATTTAGCTAAGGTCCCCAGACTCCCACAGTCGGTGCCGACGGGCGATGCTTGCAGACGGTGTTTAGTTCGGACTACATTTAGTCGTTTTCGATCTACATCTAAACCGCTGTTTGCCGAAATGCCTAACATTGTAAATACAGCCGTTGTTCTGTTCCTCTGTAGTTTAGCGACATGTTTTTCTTTTAAATGTCATACTCCTCCACCCCTTCACATCCAAATGGTTTAGAGAAGACAATGAGAGAGGGCTTTAGATACGAATCAGAGAAAGTATGGATAAAAGTCGACTTTACACCGCAAGATGGACACAACGCCAAGCGTATTGTTTTGAAAATATTTCTAGTGCTAGTCTTTTATCTAGCCCGCCCACAAGTTTAGAAAACTTGGACCAGACAGGGGAGCATTGATCAGGCTGAAAGGCGTTGATGTGGTGGCACTTACCCAGGCATGGCGGTGGGGACTGGGGCTTGGTACACTTTGCCATATTAGATCAAAAAGGTTTGCCTGAGATTTAAAAGTCTCTGTCTGGATATCAATTAGTAGTTTGTCTTTTTCTCAACAAGGTCAGTCTGAAACACCTCCAACGCATCTGGACATGCTTCTACTTCAGGCCGACCCTAACTTCAGTAAAGCCTTCAGGGTTGTTCAAATTTAAACCATGTGAGAAGCACTAGGCCTTCTCTGCTGTGCTCTTCTGTAGGACCCTGGAAAGGATTCGCTAGGAATCTTTTATTTTTAGAGTGGAATATAGGGAGCGACAGATCTTTGAATATTTTAGTTATTACACACTGAAAATACTTTTCTGAACTGTCCAATTGACAGGGTTTCGTGCTTGCAGTGAAATAACAAGACACGATAAGTCTTTGCTGCTGGTTCTGTACAGAATGCATGAATAACCTTAAGCGTTCCCCGAAATTAATGGAAGTGACAGACAATGTGTTCCCCGGAGAGAATTATGTCTATGCAAAGGTTTTTAATTCTATCTGTTACAGGCGGTGTTACTTTAATACCACCGTGGAACCAAAGTGCCATTGAAAGTAAAAGTTAAGCCGTTCCGTTGCTTTTTGTCTGTCGGATCTGTCCCGCAACTCTTTTTCTTTAACTTGAAGGATCCAGCCTAACCGTTTTTCCACAGACGTGTCATTGCCGAGTCAGAAAAAGGTATTTTTTTACTTCCCGTAACCTTTATTGCAGCACAATTAGTGACACTGAACAGGCGTAACGACTGGTTGCTGTACAAAGGCATGGCTGCAGCAGTCAGATCTATCTAGTAATTATATCTGATTACATTGTAGAAACTACAAAGCCCAGCAAAAGGAGGCTCTCACAGCTCTGAGGACCAACTCGATCACTGTGTTTGCTAACTGCAGCGTTCGCGGCGCCAGGAAGCCGACCAAAACCTCCAGCTGACTATTATTTCTTGACAATTGTAGCAGCTTTGATTGAACGTCAGGCTTGTGGAGATTCTCCATTGTTTGAGGACAGCAAGGGAGGTGTTTGGGAGATCTGGGAGGAACCCTCAGTGGCTTGATGAGATGTCCTGAAGAGAGGGTTTATCGCAGCTCCCTCGCCGTGTGTAGACTGAAGCACCTCCATACCAGAGGAACCCAGGGGTCCGTCCCATCTTCCACACTTTCTGGCCCCTCTGAGGGCTCTGTGGGGGGGGGGATGCTTTCCCTGACCTGGATTCAGTGATGGATACAGTTTTTTTCCTCACAGCTGCACTCCTCCGCTTCGCCTGTTTCAGTCTCCCCTCTTCCATCTTCCCCTCTTTCACCAGGCCAAACACTTTTTGAAACCGGGCCATAACCTCTCAATCCCTGTTTCACCCCTTACCGGGGAGAAGAAAAATAAAAGCCTGAAGAAGTGTGGACGAGAAACCGCACCGGGTTCTGGCTGTTGGGTTTTGTCCTGACATTCCAGTTACTCAGCATCTAGCGAACTTAGATCAGACTCTTTTTCTGTCCTCTACGTATTTTCTCTATGCCGTTTGTGTTGTACTTACCTTTAAGACCCAAAGTCTGTGTGCTTTAACTGTAAGAGAGATATGTTGTGTATTTGGAGGAATACACCACAGCGTCAGCCAATCAGCATTTAGGATTTTAGCCATACACTTTTTTATTACCCATGTTTAACACAAAGACCACGGTCGACACCCAATTCTGGAAACCGCCTGGCAGCTGTGCAAATCCGCACAGACTCATATTGTTACATTACGTTATACATAATTACGGCATGGATCAAGAAAGCCGCAGTCTTTATTTTGCTTTGTCGAATGCACCTAATAACATAACGACGTCATCCTGAATAGTGAAATTCTTGTGACATGTCTACATAGCAATCATTTAAGGGAAAAAATAAAAGATGTATAACATATTAAAAAAAACAGACAATAAAAATATGTTTTAATTATATCAACTTTAGAAATGGAGAAAGTGGACATTATGAAGAGACGTTCAAATGAGTGTAGAGGTGTGGTTAAATGGCGCCATTAAAATCTACTTACTAACATGGAATTTGCCTAGCGGTAAAACTGTTCTAGAGTCAGGTAGACCGTGCCCTGATGCTCCAGTGACATCCACCAGACAACCACAGATCGTAGAACAGATCGTAGCCTGGCTATAGTCTGTTATGATGTCCTGTCCTTTCTTAAGTCTTTGCATAATGGTATCTACCTATACAAATAAATACACATGTTCTGCATACTTATTTATAGTGTTATTATTGTATTATTTAGAAAAAAATCATGTTCCAACTTAACCAGAGCACTCGGTTTATATTTAGTTAGTCAGACTCAGTCAGGTAGACTCCTTGTGAGAAGAGCAATCTGGGTCACACACACATCTGGAAAAGGGCAAATATCCCTGAATATGAGAGGGAATAGCAAATAAACACACATCACCCACAGTGGCATTAATAGACAATTTAACAAACCAGGCAAACCGTGCAACTACACGTGCAAACAGCCTGTCTAGACACATAGCCTGTCGAATTATCTGTGCTTGAGGTGATACAGGCCAACAATGTCACCTGTGCTCTATTACACACACACACACAAGTAGAGGTATTTGCCTGTTTTGATATCTAGATGAACGGACATAAACCAGAAAGACATAAACCAGAAAGCTGTCTTTCGACAGTGCCGTAAACAAGCGGAAACTCGATCACAGTAACAAACCAGGACATCGATTAACAGTCATATTGATTGTGTGTCCTGCTTTCTCTTCACATCAGTAGCTGACGGCTCTATCTCTCCACAGCAGTAGCTAACTTCTCTCTCTCTCTCTCTCTCTCTCTCTCGCTACAGCAGTAGTTAACGTCTCTCTCTCTCTCTACAGCAGTAGCTAATGTCTCTCTCTCTCTCCACAGCAGTAGCTAACGTCTCTCTCTCTCTCTCTCTCTCTCTCTCTCTCTCTCTCTCTCTCTCTACAGCAGTAGCTAACGTCTCTCTCTCTCTCTCTACAGCAGTAGCTAATGTCTCTCTCTCTCTCCACAGCAGTAGCTAACGTCTCTCTCTCTCTCTCTCTCTCTCTCTCTCTCTCTCTCTCCACAGCAGTAGCTAACGTCTCTCTCTCTCTCTCTCTCTCTCTCTCTCCACAGCAGTAGCTAACGTCTCTCTCTCTCTCTCTACAGCAGTAGCTAATGTCTCTCTCTCTCTCCACAGCAGTAGCTAATGTCTCTCTCTCTCTCACAGCAGTAGCTAACTCTCTCTCTCTCTCTCTCTCTCTCCACAGCAGTAGCTAACTCTCTCTCTCTCTCTCTCTCTCCACAGCAGTAGCTAACGTCTCTCTCTCTCTCTCTCTCTCCACAGCAGTAGCTAACTCTCTCTCTCTCTCTCTCTCTCTCTCTCTCTCTCTCTCTCTACAGCAGTAGCTAATGTCTCTCTCTCTCTCCACAGCAGTAGCTAACTCTCTCTCTCTCTCTCTCTCTCTCTCTCTCTCTACAGCAGTAGCTAACGTCTCTCTCTCTCTACAGCAGTAGCTAACGTCTCTCTCTCTCTACAGCAGTAGCTAACGTCTCTCTCTCTCTCTCTCTACAGCAGTAGCTAATGTCTCTCTCTCTCTCTCCACAGACCCGGTGGATGGTGACGTGTTTGTGTTCTTCCACGAGGGCGCTCAGGGGTGCCTGGGTGTGCAGGATCACGCCCTCTCCCTGTCCGAGTCGTGCGAGGACGACGCCCAGAAGTGGAAGTGGGTGACCCGGGGCCGTCTCTTTAACCTGGGTTCCTCTCTGTGCCTGGGTCTGAACACGGGCAACAGCAGCTTCCGGGGGGACGCCTCGCCGCTGGGCGTCTATCGCTGTGACAGAGAGCCCCCTCTGGTCCGCTGGGCCTGGCACTGTGCCCAAGTGTTGGAGAACCTTAACCTTTACATGCCGTCCCCGTCTCACCCTGGGAAACCCTCGTCCAACTCCTCCACGAAGACCCCAGATGTCAAACCTGTGCAAGATGGGCTTAAATGGAGGGTTTTTGGGGATGATCAAGACCTGTGTTCTAGAACCTACCGTGGTGAGTTTAGAACTAAGAACCTACCGTGGTGAGTGTAGAACAAAGAACCTACAGGTGGTGAGTGTAGAACAAAGAACCTACAGGTGGTGACTAGAACTAAGAACCTACCGTGGTGAATGTTGAACTAAGAACCTATCGTGGTGAGTGTAGAACAAAGAACCTACCGTGGTGAGTTTAGAACTAAGAACCTACCGTGGTGAGTGTAGAACAAGGAATCTACTGTGGTGAGTGTAGAACTAAGAACCTACCGTGGTGACTGTAGAACTAAGAACCTACCGTGGTGAATGTTGAACTAAGAACCTATCGTGGTGAGTGTAGAACAAAGAACCTACCGTGGTGAGTTTAGAACTAAGAACCTACCGTGGTGAATGTATAACAAAGAACCTACCGTGGTGAGTGTAGAACAAAGAACCTACCGTGGTGAGTGTAGTACAAAGAATCTACTGTGGTGAGTGTAGAACAAAGAACCTACCGTGGTGAGTGTAAAACAAAGAACCTACCGTGGTGAGTGTAGAACAAGGAATCTACTGTGGTGAGTGTAGAACTAAGAACCTACCGTGGTGAGTGTTGAAATAAGAACCTACCGTGGTGAGTTTAGAACTGAAAACCTACTGTGGTGACTGTAGAATTAAGAACCTATTCTGGTCCATCAGATTTAGCTGGTGAAGTTATTTTGGTGCTCTTTGTCTTTTGTCTGATGAAAAAGTCATGTTGGTCAGGAAATGACAAAAATGTAATTCTCAGAAATGGTTGCGGCTTTTTGAATAAAATAGCTGTCTTGACTTCTTTGTTTTGGTATGGATCAACAAGCCTTCAGTCTAGGGGGGCCATTTTGCATAAAAATATTTGGATTTTTTGGTCGTTGTTGCACACAGCTGTGTATTCCCTGAGAAGTTTGGTGACTATATAAGTTGTTTTTCAATCTCTTCACTTCCCGGAAATGAGTTTTTTGCAGGTTGGGATGTCTTTAAGCCTGTAAATCCAAAGTTTGCTCTCTGATGTTTCCTTGAAGATTAAGGTCAGGAAAACCTGGGGTCTGTCTGTTGTGGAGGTCAAAGTAGTGTTTGACCTTTAGGGAATTGTTTGTCCCCTGGGACATAAGGTCAGGACTGCCAGGGGTCTGTCTGTTATGGAGGTCACAGCAGTGTTTGACCAGACACTGTTGTCTGCAGTGCTTCTCATTGAGGACCTATGGGCCGACCTCAAACGCAGGTGGTTGTCCCACCTGGAAATCTCCAGCTGCATGACCGTGTTGTAAAACCGCTCTGGATTAGAGTGACCGCAGAATCACTACCATTCATATGTAATATCTGTCCCGTTACTGTCTGGCAACCGGCCTGACGGCCACGCAAAGACAATTCTTCAGTGTTTGTAAACTCATGACGTAATATGCTCTTACCCCAATGTAGTCTGGGAAATGCATGCTAGTGTTTAGGTTGGACTTAGCTTAACGGTCATCACTGTGGTTTTAAACAGATTGAAACTGTTATTTCTATTGTCCAGATGTCTAATGCCATAGTTGAAAACCCTGTTTAGTTGGTTGTGGAATTATATTACATGCTACAATGCAGCTTTTCCGACACCTTAGTAAAGTCAACGTGCTGCTAGAAATTAGTGGACATAATTTAGTAATTTCACTGTGTGTTTAATGGGGGAGTGACATTGTGTTTAATGGGAGAGTGACATTGTGTTTAATGTGAGAGTGACGTTTGTGTTTAATGGGAGAGTGACATTGTGTTTAATGTTAGAGTGACATTGTGTTTAATGTGAGAGTGACGTTGTTTTTAATGTGAGAGTGACGTTTGTGTTTAATGGGAGAGTGACGTTATGTTTAATGGGAGAGTGACGTTGTGTTTAATGGGAGAGTGACGTTGTGTTTAATGTGAGAGTGACGTTGTGTTTAATGTGAGAGTGACGTTGTGTTTAATGGGAGAGTGACGTTTGTGTTTAATGGGAGAGTGACATTGTGTATAATGGGAGAGTGACATTGTGTTTAATGGGAGAGTGACCTTGTTTTTAATGGGAGAGTGACGTTTGTGTTTATTGGGAGAGTGACGTTGTGTTTAATGGGAGAGTGACGTTGTGTTTAATGGGAGAGTGACGTTTGTGTTTATTGGGAGAGTGACGTTGTGTTTAATGGGAGAGTGACGTTGTGTTTAATGGGAGAGTGACGTTTGTGTTTATTGGGAGAGTGACTTTTGTGTTTAATGGGAGAGTGACATTGTGTTTAATGGGAGAGTGACATTGTGTTTAATGGGAGAGTGACATTGTGTTTAATGGGAGAGTGACATGACGCCAGCAGCAGGTTGGGGAGGAGACGGGGGAAAACTTTCTAGGCCTTTCCGACACATTTTTTAACACATATGTCCTATTTTCCAGGGGCCGAGCGTGAAAGCAAGGCTGTTTTAGTAACAGCACAGACACCCGTCCAGTCTCTCGCTTTGTCTCTCCTGCTCTCTCTCTTTTTTCTGCTCTTCCTGTAATAGGCTCCATCTTCCCTTTTTGCTCCATTTCTCCCTCTAGCCGTGTTGTATTTAGTTTGCTCCGTATATCCTTTCCTTCAAACCCGCCGTCCGGTGGAATGCAGAGGCTACCGTAGCAACCACAGGGGAATCCGTCCGACTGGGGAGATCGGGTTTCAATCAAATAATGTTCATTCACCTCACAAGAGCAGAGCAGAGTTCAGTTTGTACTCTACCGTCGAGTCAGAACAGAGAGGGAACTCAAACGGCTGTTTATAGACTGAACTCGCTGTTTAATTGGGACATTCATTTGTTCCCAATAGAGGGTTTTTTTTAACCCATGGAAAATCTGAATGGAAATGATATTTATTTTTTTTCCATTTTCCGGTCCACTGCTTATTGTTGCAATTTCATACCTTTCCACAATCCTGTAATTTATCTTCTATTTATGTATTGCATGTTTAATTAGAAAGGTCTTCGAGTACACAGATCGGTTTGCTTAGTAAATGTGATCCACCACAAACCAATTTGTGTGCTTCAGTGATGGAACTTCTAGTCCAATCGAAATAGATATTTTGACCTGTAGAAGAAACATTACTGGTATGTTAATTGTGATAAACTTACTTACTACAAAATCCAGTTGTCCACGTCGCTCTGTCATTATGTGTTATTTGGAGGCCACATGACTGCTGGATGTGGGGGTGCAGGGGCCTGGGGCTGTCCCCCCTACAGCAAGATTTATAAATCTTTTGGATTTGTATTGTCCGAACAGCAATTTCTATGTTTGCACACAATGTCACCCTACAGTAATAGACTTTTAGTGTTTTCATTTTTTTACATAACATTTGTTATTCAGTGGAATGAGATTCTTGGTCTGGGGGTAAATAATTCAGCAAGGTACTGCACTATAATGTCTGAGTCTGGGTATTTTCAGTCAGACAAAAACTTACATCCCTTAGAAATCTCATCGTTTTCAATGAAACACACATAAAACAAGTTTGAATAGGAAATATTGTCATTGACACAGTCAGTATAATAAATATTTGAACGTGCTGTGGATACCAAGAGTTTCATTTTCAAAGATTCTATTTTTTACAATTCACATAGCTTGTGTCACGACGACTTTGCCCACCCGCAACCCGCGTGAACAACTTTGGACGAGAAAAATGTGAACTGCTACAAAGTTGCTGCCGAATAACTTCCACAAAGCAGAACGCGTTGCTCGTTATCTCACACGCTGTAAAAGATCACATTTAATAACATTATAGTCGTGTGTCGTGTGCGATCACAGAATATATACGATCAATTACACAGGCCGTGTTAGACGACGCCCCCGCCGATCAGTCGATCGGGACAGACGCTCTGTTATTGAACGTGTGTTCTGGGCGGGGGGGGGTCTGTTGCAGAGATCTACACCATTCAGGGGAACTCGCACGGTCGCCCGTGTTACCTGCCGTTCCTGTACGACGACCAGTGGTTCCACAGCTGCACCAGCATCGGCCGGGAGGACGGTCACCTCTGGTGTGCCACCACCTACGACTACGGCAAGGATGAACGCTGGGGCTTCTGCCCTGTTAACAGTGAGTTGTCCTCTGGCTTTGGTTCTCCCCGTGCCGTCCATCACCCACTGCGGTCTGTCTGCTATTTCTCCGCTCTGACTCCCGCCTCCTGCCTCCCTCCCTCTCTCCCTCTGTCTCTCTCCCTTCTTGTGCATGGTGACTTTTCTCTCTCTATCCATCTCTCTATTCATCGATCTCTTCATCTCTCTATCCCTTTCTCCCTCACCCTTTTTGACCCTCTCTTCTACCTGGTCCCTCTTTCTCTCCCCCCGTTTGTCTCACCCTCTCTACCTTACTACCGCTCTAGAAAACAACTGTGAGACATTCTGGGACACAGACCGCCTGACAGACAGCTGCTACCAGTTCAACTTCCAGGCCACCCTGTCGTGGAGCGAAGCGCGCATCAGCTGCCACCAGCAGGGGGCAGACCTGCTGAGCATCACCAAGCTTCACGAGCAGACGTACATCAACGGTACTGGAGAACCCTGCTTATTCTCAGAGTGGATCCATTGTGGTTCTCCACGCTAGAACACTGGCAAACGTTATTATGTTTTCACTGGTATGATTAAAGGCTATTCATAATCCGGGGACGTTCCCTCTCACCGCTGCTATATGAGGGGACAGTTATTATCCTGTCTGTTTGTGTGTGTGTGTGTGTGTGTGTGTGTGTGTGTGTGTGTGTGTGTGTGTGTGTGTGTGTGTGTGTGTGTGTGTGTGTGTGTGTGTGTGTGTGTGTGTGTGTGTGTGTGTGTGTGTGTGTGTGTGTGTGTGTGTGTGTGTGTGTGTGTGTGTGTGTGTGTGTGTGTGTTACTGACTGTATCCTGCTCCTCCAGGTTTGCTGACAGGTTACAGTGCTTCACTGTGGATTGGTCTAAATGACCTGGACATTCAAGGTGGCTGGCAGTGGGCAGATTCTTCCCCTCTTAACTACCTCAACTGGGAGAACGGTAAGAGAACCATACATAATCCCCAGAGATCTGGGAGAACAGTGAGAGAACCCTCCCATAAATCCCAGAGCTCTGGGAGAACAGTGAGAGAACCATACATAAACCCAGCGCTCTGGTAGAACAGTGAGAGAACCGTCCCATAAACCCCGAGCTTTTCAGCTATAGTCCTGGAAGGAACTTATGTTTCTTCATCCATTCTTAACAATCCTTTTAAACCAAATCTATCTCATCCACCCTCAGCCATAATTATAACCTAATCCAACTTCATCCATGCCCACCAACCCTCACAACTCGGCCTCATCCATCCTCAACCGTCTTTTTTCAACGCCTGTTCTCTCTCCATCCCAGACCAGCCTAGTCACACGGAGGAGGAGAACTGCGCCGTGATTCGGACCGAGTCGTCTGGGCGCTGGCAAAACAGAGACTGCTCTGTGGCATTACCCTACGTCTGTAAGAAGAGACCCAACGCCACCCTGGACCCGTTCTCCACCGGTATGTGTGCCTAGCGACCCGACGTCCTCATAGATCCACCCGGGGCCTGGACCTAAAACCCAGTGGGTTTTGTGAATAATCGTGTTCCAGTAAAACACACAAAAAGTTTACCGGTTGAGTTTGTTCGGACGCTTCGCGCCTCAATAACGTCTGGTGTCTGCCTTCTCTCCTCTGCGGGGCGGACGACAGACTCGTGGGCGGATGACGACAAGTACGAGTGCGACGTGGGCTGGCAGGCGTTCCAGGCCGGCTGCTACAGACTGACGTCGGAGAAGACGGACTGGGACGTCGCCCAGAAGACCTGTCAGAAGATGGAGGCCAACCTGGTCAGCATACACACCTTACCGGAGCTGGAGTTCATCGTGACCAACCTGAAGAGAGGTGAACGCAGAAACACACACCTGCTGTTTCTCATCAACACCTGCGTTAGGGAGTTAACGTGGTTAGGCCACGCCTCCTTTAAACTGTTTAATTAATTTCATCGGCCTTCTGATTGGCTCCTCCCGTCCGTCAGACGTCGAGGAGCTCTGGATTGGTCTGCACGACACGGCTATGCAAATGGACTTCCAGTGGACGGACCACACTCCTGTCATCTTTACCTACTGGCACCCGTTTGAACCCAACAACTTCCAGAACACTCCGGAGGACTGCGTTACCATCTGGGGACCCGTGAGTGCAGTCCTTTCCCTTCACCATGTCACGCCTCTGAGTTGTTCCTGCCTGTAAGACACTGTTTGTTTATACTGAGCAGCTGTGTTCTCTGTGTTCTGTGTGTGTGTGTGTGTGTGTGTGCGCGTGTGTGTGTGCGTGTGTGTGTGTTTTGCAGGACGGTCGCTGGAATGATAGCCCCTGTAATCAGACGCTGCCGTCTATCTGTAAGAAAACCGCCCAGAAGACGGATGGACAGACTATAGACCACGGCTGCAAACCAGTATGATGCACTATATGTTCTCTCTCTTTATTTGGCCCTTTCTCTCTGTTTCTTTCTCACCCCGTCTGTCTCTCTCCTCTCTCCTTTTTTAAGCAAGCAAGCACATTTATTTATATAGCACAATTCACACATACAAGGAATTCAATGGGCTTTACAAATAATACAAACGTAAATACATGAATGATAGTCTCCCAAAACTGTTTACTGCACAGCCTGTTTTCCAAAGGGTCCCTACAGGTTTAAAACTGTTTACTGCACAGCCTGTTTTCCAAAGGGCCCCTACAGGTTTAAACTGTTTACTGCACAGCCTGTTTTCCAAAGGGCCCCTACAGGTTTAAACTGTTTACTGCACAGCCTGTTTTCCAAAGGGCCCCTACAGGTTTAAACTGTTTACTGCACAGCCTGTTTTCCATAGGGTCCCTACAGGTTTAAACTGTTTACTGCACAGCCTGTTTTCCAAAGGGCCCCTACAGGTTTAAACTGTTTACTGCACAGCCTGTTTTCCAAAGGGCCCCTACAGGTTTAAACTGTTTACTGCACAGCCTGTTCTACCAAGATCCCAAATGGGTCACTACAGGTTTAAAACTGTTTACTGCACAGCCTGTTCTCCAAAGGGTCCCAACAGGTTTAAAACTGTTTACTGCACAGTCTGTTCTCCATAGGGTCCCTACAGGTTTAAACTGTTTACTGCACAGCCTGTTCTCCAAAGGGTTCCTTCAGGTTTAAAACTGTTTACTGCACAGCCTGTTCTCCATAGGGTTCCTACAGGTTTAAAACTGTTTACTGAGCAGCCTGTTCTACCAAGGCCCCCACAGGGTCCCTATACCCATTGACGTCATTTATGCCATGAGATAGTATTTAGCCTTTTATCTCTGTTTCGTTCTCTCCCACCTCTTTCTCTCTGATCTTTATCTTCCTCTGTTTTTCTCGTCCTCTCTGTCTCTGCTCGTCTCCTCATATTTATGGGCTTTTTCTATCAGTTCATTTTTCCTTTCTTTTATCTGTTTTTCCCAGTCATCCTTCACCTCACCCTCTTTTTATCTCGTTCTGGTGAGATAGAGTTGTGTCACGATCCTGTTAAAATCCCATAAGGGGTTTTAGATTTACTTCAAAACAGGCCTGTGTTTCATTTAGGCCGAGCACGGCTAACCTCTAACCTTTAACCCCCACCACACTTTCACCTCCTCCAATATTCACAACTACACACTCAAACCCTTGTGACCTTGTGTGTTGGCTTAGTACTGGGTCTGTACACGTCTGCAGATATGAGCTAAGAGAAGAGGGGGGGAGAAACAGAGAGAAGGGGTGGAGAGAGAAGAGAAAAGGGTGAGAAAGGCATGAAAGACAGAAAAAAGAGTGGGTGGAGAGAGAGAGTCATTTGGTGGTTTATTACAAGTCTCTTAGTGTAATCACTTCTCTTTGGACATATTTTCTGTTTTCTTTCTGTACAGTCATGGTTTCTATTATGACTCAACTTTTCCCTTCCTGCCACCTCTCCCTCACCTCTTCCTCACCTCTCCCTCACCTCACCCCCACCTCTCCCTCACCTCACCCCCACCTCTCCCTCACCTCACCCTCACCTCTCCCTCACCCTCACCTCCCCACCCCACCTCTCCCTCACCTCACCCCCACCTCTCCCTCACCCTTCCTCACCCTCTC
>CM055752.1:4839558-4867058 GCA_029465975.1 Dallia pectoralis | reverse complement strand
TCAAAGACCCAGAGTGCCGTATTCACTGTGTACCTCTGTGAGTGCAGTATTCACTGTGTGCCTCTGTGAGTGCCGTATTAACTGTGTACCACTGTGAGTGCCGTATTCACTGTGTACCACTGTGAGTGCAGTATTCACTGTGTACCACTGTGAGTGCCGTATTCACTGTGTACCACTGTGAGTGCCGTATTCACTGTGTACCACTGTGAGTGCAGTATTCACTGTGTACCACTGTGAGTGCCGTATTCACTGTGTACCTCTGTGAGTGCCGTATTCACTGTGTACCTCTGTGAGTGCCGTATTCACTGTGTACCACTGTGAGTGCCGTATTCACTGTGTACCACTGCGAATCTGTTTCTGTTATTTTGCATCTTTGACCAACATGTGTTTCACTTTTCCATGAATGCACATGTGTGTTCACGGCTTGCCAGAATACACGTTATTTTGAGACATTACTCGGTTCTACTTTGAGAACAGTGAATCTAGGTTAGTTATTTCACCTCTGAGGGTGTCTGGGAGAACAAGTCTCTCTTGTTTGAATATTATTCCGTTTTGAAACGAGTGTATGACATGTTTCCTTCTTCGGCTGTGTTGACCCAACGGTTTGTGTCTGCGTCTGTGTCTGTTTTTTTCTTGTCTCTTGCTGATACACAGCAAACAGCTGTGTGCCTATCGTCTGAGATTTGTAGGTTTTGGATCGTTTGAAGGCTGTCTGGTTCCGCCTCAACTAATCAGTGACCCGTACATTCCAGAACGTATGCCCTGTTTAAATCAGCTGGTCCTTAACAGGCACATGTAACCCCAATGTAACATTTCCTGAAAGCTCCTTTGTGTGCACAGCAAATGGCTAAAGCTCTCAACGGGCTCCAATAGCTAACAGAACCAGTGGGTCCAATAGCTAACAGAACCAGTGGGTCCAATAGCTAACAGAACCAGTGGGTCTAATCCAAGTGCTAATGACAGTTGGGATACTCCAGGTGTCGTGGTCAGCTCTAGTCTTTACTGTCTTTATGAAGAACCTGACCTGACACCAATTTAGTCGCAACCTCTTAATAGTTTAGTAAACTTGTTATTGTGGATCTGGCTCTGACAGCTCGTCTCTGTGTGTCCCCTGTGTTTTTCTTTGTACGTATGTGTGTGTGTGTGTGTGTGTGTGTGTACCCCAGGTGTTCGACTCGGCCCAGATGGACCAGAAGCTGAGTTGGCTCCAGGCTCATCTAGCCTGCCAGAGGCATCATGGAGCCAACCTGCTGAGTGTCAGCGGGCCAGAAGAGGAGCATTACATACTGAAGATACTACATGAGGCCTTCGGGTGAGTCCCCCCTCACGCCCTGTCACACCCCCCTCACACCCATCACACACCCCCCTCACACCCTGGTAGTGATGAGGATGATGGTTTGTATTACGGTCTGCAGGGAGTCGGAGGATCATGAGCAGCACTGGTTTTGGATCGGACTGAACCGCAGGAACCCAACTGACAACGGCGGCTGGAAGTGGAGTGACGGACTGGCAGTGAGACACAGCATCACACCACCTGCTCTAGAATTAATACACAGCATCACACCACCTGCTCTAGAATTAATACACAGCATCACACCACCTGCTCTAGAATTAATACACAGCATCACACCACCTGCTCTAGAATTAATACACAGCATCACACCACCTGCTCTAGAATTAATACACAGCATCACACCACCTGCTCTAGAATTAATACACAGCATCACACCACCTGCTCTAGAATTATGACACAGCATCACACCACCTGCTCTAGAATTAATACACAGCATCACACCACCTGCTCTAGAATTATGACACAGCATCACACCACCTGCTCTAGAATTAATACACAGCATCACACCACCTGCTCTAGAATTAATACACAGCATCACACCACCTGCTCTAGAATTAATACACAGCATCACACCACCTTCTCTAGAATTAATACACAGCATCACACCACCTTCTCTAGAATTAATACACAGCATCACACCACCTGCTCTAGAATTAATACACAGCATCACACCACCTTCTCTAGAATTATGACACAGCATCACACCACCTGCTCTAGAATTAATACACAGCATCACACCACCTGCTCTAGAATTATGACACAGCATCACACCACCTGCTCTAGAATTAATACACAGCATCACACCACCTGCTCTAGAATTAATACACAGCATCACACCACCTGCTCTAGAATTAATACACAGCATCACACCACCTGCTCTAGAATTAATACACAGCATCACACCACCTGCTCTAGAATTAATACACAGCATCACACCACCTGCTCTAGAATTATGACACAGCATCACACCACCTGCTCTAGAATTAATACACAGCATCACACCACCTGCTCTAGAATTAATACACAGCATCACACCACCTGCTCTAGAATTATGACACAGCATCACACCACCTGCTCTAGAATTATGACACAGCATCACACCACCTGCTCATACACAGCATCACACCACCTGCTCTAGAATTAATACACAGCATCACACCACCTGCTCTAGAATTAATACACAGCATCACACCACCTGCTCTAGAATTAATACACAGCATCACACCACCTGCTCTAGAATTAATACACAGCATCACACCACCTGCTCTAGAATTAATACACAGCATCACACCACCTGCTCTAGAATTAATACACAGCATCACACCACCTGCTCTAGAATTATGACACAGCATCACACCACCTGCTCTAGAATTAATACACAGCATCACACCACCTGCTCTAGAATTATGACACAGCATCACACCACCTGCTCTAGAATTAGGACACAGCATCACACTACCTGCTCTAGAATTATGACACAGCATCACACCACCTGTTCTAGAATTACGACACAGCATCACACCACCTGACCCAGTAATATAGATACAGTAGAACTAAAATGTGTGTGTGTGTGTGTGTGTGTGTGTCAGTATACGTACCAGAACTTTGGCCGTTCCTACTACAACATCCACCAGTGTGCAGCAGCGGACCTGGGCACTATGACCTGGCTGGCCATGCACTGTGACACGGAACTGGACTGGATCTGTAAGATCCCCAAAGGTAACATGACCACACCCAGGCCCAGACACACGGTCATTATGGTTATACTGATACATGACCACACATCGACCCAGACACACGGTCATTATGGTCATACTGATACATGACCACACACTACTTGACGTGTATATTTCAGTTTATTTTTAACGTGTTATTCATTTTGATTCATTTTTTTGTTTTCAGGAAAGGTTGATATGGATTTAAACCCGACTGACGGTAAGTTGCAAACCAACACAGGGTTGTCTGCTGTCCCTTAAACTGTCTTTATACGTAACCGACCACATCACATACTCTTCCTCATCTCTTCCGACCTCTCTTCCTCCATGTCTCCCCCCCTCTACTTGCCAGCCCCCACAGCCAGTGAGTGGATTGCCTTCCGGGAGGCAGAATATAAGTTCTTTGACCACCGGTCCACATGGGACCAAGCCCAGAGGATCTGTTCCTGGTTCGATGCTTCTCTCGCTTCCATTCACTCCGCAGAAGAGGAGGCCTTTGTGGCCGACAGCCTACACAAGGTACCCGACATAGCCCAATATAACCCTACATAGCCCTACATTACCATACATATCCCTACATAGCCCTACATAACCCTACATAGCCCTACATTAGCCTACATAGCCCTACATATCCCTACATAACCCTACATAGCCCTGCATTACCCTACACAGCCCTACATTACCCTACATAACCCTACATAGCCCTACATTACTTTACACAGCCCTACATTACCCTACACAGCCCTACATAGCCGTACATTACCCTACATAGCCCTGCATTACTCTACACAGCCCTACATAGCCCTACATTACCCTACATAGCCCTACATAGCCCTGGATTACCCTACACAGCCCTAAATTACCCTACATAGCCCTACATTACCCTATATAGCCCTACATAACGCTACATTACCCTACATTACCTTCTGTGACCCTATATGACACATTATATACTAACTATATAATAATCAACACATCCATGTACTGGGCCAACAGCCTGAGTGTATTCCTTATGAGCTCTCTCTCTCTACAGTTTTTCTCTGCCTCTAGTGCTCGATCTCCCTGTTCTACCCCCAACGTATCTATTCGTAACAATACACTCATATTAATGCACTATTTGCATATATGTATCACCAACCGCACCCTGTTAGACAATCTCCATGGTGACACTAAGTTCAACCAGCCAACATATGCACGGCCCGGCTTTATGTGACAGGAGGTCACGGGTCATCCGTATTGAGGTTTCTGATTGGCTCTCTCCCACGCCTGCAGATGACCAGGTCCGAAGGGGACCACTGGTGGGTCGGGCTTCACACGTACGACAACGACGGGCGTTTCTATTGGTCGGACCACTCCGTGCTCAACTACATCTCCTGGGCTCCCGGCAGGCCACACCCACTCAGCCGCGACCGCAAGTGTGTCCACATGTCCGTCAGTAAGGGTGAGTGTTCTGGGGAGGCAGGGATGCGTTCAAAGTAAAAGTGTGTTTAATCAACTGGTTTGTCTGTGAATTGTCCTCCAGTGGAATGGGCAGATCAGAAGTGCCACCCGGACCTTCAAAATAAAAGTGTTTATTCAACCGGTTTGTCTGTGAATTGTCCTCCAGTGGAATGGGCAGATCAGAAGTGCCACTCGGACCTGCCCTACATCTGTAAGAGGGTGAACGTCACGGGTACCATTCCGCCCACACCCTCCAGCCCTCTGCTCCCAGCAGGGTGTGCCAGTGGCTGGGCCTCATTCCTCCATAAGGTAGGCCTCATGGCTCCTGGCTTATACAGGCTGATACAGATGGGTCTGTTTCATGATGCTGACGTAGCTGGTATTAGTGTGGGTTCTATGTGATATCTTCAGCACTTTGTGTGACATCTTTCCTTATGTGCGTGTATCTTTGTGCGTGTGTGTATGTGGGTGTGTGTAGTGTTATAAGGTGTTTGGTCTTGAGGAGAGACGGAGGGCGACGTGGTCCGGAGCCAGATTGATGTGTGAATCGCAGGGGGCAGTTCTGACTGTGGTATCCAATCACCTGGAGCAAGGTACCTTAATACACTTCACCTAATACCTCACACACCAACACTCACACACGCCAACACACACGCCAACATCACACACGCCAACACTCACACACACCGACACTCACACACACCAACACACACACACACCAACACACACCCACCAACACTCACACACGCCATCACACACGCCAACATCACACACGCCAACACTCACACACACCAACACACACACCAACACACACACACGCTGTCAGCGTGGTCAATGACATAATTCTGTCCCCCACAGCCTTCATCACCACCCAACTGGCCAACGTGACCTCTGACCTGTGGATCGGGCTGACCTCCGACTCCAAGGGTCAGTTCCAGTGGGCCCGGTCCGGGCTGCTCAGCTACACCAACTGGGCCTCCGGTGAACCTGTGGACAACAGTGGACCGCTCCACAACCGGACTCCGGTACGTTCCGCCCGAGCCACGCCCCCTTTCTGTCCGTCACGTTGGCCTTCGTCTCCAACTGCTTCCTACTCACCTCTATTGATGCACCACTCCCATATTGAGTATCGGGTGAACGTAGCTAGCTAGACTGGGAGAGTAGATGGTTAGGTTAAGCAAAGGGCAACCAAATACATTTATTTTTAACTGCTTAGTTGTTTAAATGCTGCGCTTTTTTTTGTTTAAAAGAAGGGAAAACTGCTATTGGATTAGTATCTATATGGGCAGATACTCAAGGTTGCAGTATCGTTATCGGTAGCGAACGTTAAGAAGTGTCACCGAGGCGCACCCGCTCACCGCATATAACCCGAGCCGCTGTGATCCCACAGGGGAACTGTGTGCTGATGATCCACGGGAACCCGACCAAGAGCACCGGCATGTGGGCGTCCCGGGCCTGTGAGACCGAGAGACACGGCTACATCTGCCAGAAGAAACAAGGTGTCCACGTGACCAAACGTCTCCAAACACCACAGAGCGTGTGTGTGTGTGTCTGTGTGTGTCTGTGTGTGTGTGTGTGTGTGTGTTTGCGTGTGTTTGCGTGCGTGCGTTAGTCCACACACAGAAACGTTAACGCCTGTGTCCTTCAGATCCAACCCTGCCCCCCGCTACGGCCCTTCTGCCCCCCACGCTGTCTGGACCCGTGGATCTTGGCGGAGCCACCTACCGGGTGGTGAAGAAGCGTCTGGACTGGACGGGGGCGCTGCACGTGTGCGAGTCTCTGAACGGGACGCTGGCCTCCGTCAGAGACCCGTATCAACAGGCCTACCTCGCCCTCCTAGTGGACCGCCTGCGTCTCCCGGCCTGGATCGCCCTCTACAACTACGGGGTGGGACTCTTGTTTCTCACCGTTGCGCCGCACGCCACGTCGTTCGCGGTACCCGGTTGTAACGTGTGATCGTTGCGTCGTCAGGGGCGGAGCTTCAGCTGGCTGGGGGAGGAGGAGTTGACCTACACGGCCTGGCGGGACGGGGAGCCCAACGCGCTGTCTGGGTGTGGTCACATGAGCCTGACGGGACAGTGGACCGTGACACCCTGTGATGCTAAACTGGATGCCGCCGTCTGTCAGATTAATACAGGTACAGTAATACAGTGTGTGTGTGTGTGTGTGTGTGTGTGTGTGTGTGTGTGTGTGTGTGTGTGTGTGTGGGTGAGTGACATCAAACATAAGAAAACAGTTTATAGGCAGAACTATCTAAATATACTTGATTTATTATTATGTTTATGTATAATTGTCTCTCTCTGCTTGTGTCTCATCAGAGGATGCTGTTGTCCACCAGTGGAGTTATCCAGGGCATTGCCCTCAGTCTCTGGGTGACTGGGCCTGGGCGCCCTTTAGGAACCACTGCTACTCATTTAACCTGCAGAACCTCCAGCTGCAGACGGAGGCTCACGCCTCCTGCCACAAGGGTAGGGGAGAAACCCATGTACATGTCAATTACACAAGGTCCAGAAACAGCCCGTCCTCAGCCAGACACACCCACTATTGAGCCAGACACACCCACCATTTAGCCAGACACACCCATCTGTCAGCCAGACACACCCATCAGTCAGCCAGACACCCATCGGTCAGCCAGACACACCCATCAGTCAGCCAGACACACCCATCAGTCAGCCAGACACACCCATCGGTCAGCCAGACACACCCATCAGTCAGCCAGACACACCCATCAGTCAGCCAGACACACCCAGTCAGCCAGACACACCCATCGGTGTAACGCATCTTAAGCATCATGGTTAGTGTAAACCTCTGTGCTCTTTCAAACATACTTTTCTATACATCACATTTCAACATTTATATAATGAGGCAAACACATGTGTGTTCCGGCGGTTGGGAATGATCTTTTTGCGCCTGCTGATTCCCTGCATGTGTAAATAGGCCAGTCTGTAGCATGCCTGTGAGCGTGTCACTGTGCACGACAGGACATGTGAAGATCGCCAGGGGGAACATAACGTGCCAACTGCTGTCGCCACGGAGAACGCACATAGCCTGGACACGTCAATATGTTCCAAATGAACTCAGTGAGCTTCTATTGAATCGCATCCGCGTTAGCATCCGCGTTAGCATCCGCGTTAGCATCCGCGTTAGCATCCGCGTTAGCATCCGCGTTAGCATCCGCGTTAGCATCCGCCGCAGCCTCCCGCGTCCTTCCTTTTTGTAGCCGGCGTCCTTATCGTCGTCGTCCTTAGTGTCATCTCTCGTGTTGCCCTCATCCATCGTTCCCTCATCCGTCGTCAGTCTCAACGTCCTGATCCGACTGTCCGGTCGACCGCGTCTAATCCCAGCTCTCTGCCCTCGTCCTCTCCTCAGTGGGTGGCCAGTTGCTGTCCGTCCTGGACGAGACCGAGAATGGCTTCGTCTGGGAGCACATCCAGGGTTACCAAGAGCAGGCCCACGGTGCCTGGCTGGCCATCACGTACAACCCCAAAGGTAAAGAGACGGCTTGAAGTGTAAAGTCATGTCAGCGGTTGGTCAAGACCAAGTCAATTAGATAATATGTGTGTATGTTTTATTTTTTGCATGACATGGGAGTGCAGATTTGAAATCACAATCCATGTTTTTTGTGATTTGTATTTTAGCAAAATATACACACGTTGCAATACTTCGAATACTCACATCATGCAAGACCATTGACTGCATATTGACCGTTGAGCGTTGGCATCTGTCCGTCTCATTGTCCGCTGCTGTTCTGGTGTCGTCCTGCAGGGGGCAGTCTGATGTGGCCTGAGAGTGTGGACGTGGAGTTCACTAACTGGGGCGTGCAGGACGCCAACATGAGCATGCTGTCGCCGAACACCTGCTTCTGGATCCAGAGCAACACAGGTCTGTGGAAGCCCGGCTCCTGCAAGAACCGCACCCATGGAGTAATCTGCAAACGGCCCCGCAGTAAGTCCCCTCCAACCCCCCCCCACCCCACCACGCCCACACCCCAAGAGGCATGTGCACATTAACCCGAGGCCGTCATACGTGTGTCACGTTCATTACATTATAAGCTAAACAGCGTCTTTATGTCCCTCTTCCTTGCAGATGCTGAGACGTCTCCTGTAGTGTGTGAGTAAGAGGGGTCTGTCACACTCTCCAACCATTGGTTCTCCGTCACGTCTCTCATGTCTAACCAAGCACTGTTGAGCCAATGAGATCGTTGCGTGGAATTAACCGTCCTGATTCTCCCGCCCCCCATTTTTCCTGTCCGGGTTTCAGCTGAAAAGGACCACCTGCCCACGCTGCTCCTCGTCATGGTTACGGGCCTGCTGTTGGTGATCTTCATTGTGGGGTTGATCTACATGTACCGCCGGCGCCAGGTGGGCTCCAGAGGCTCCTACGAGGGGGCCCGGTACAGCCGCACACACTCCAGCCCCGGTGACGAGCAGGTCGAGAAGAACATCCTGGTCTCTGACATGGAGCTCAACGAGCAGCCGGAGTAGCAGAACCGGCCAGGACAGGGAGGGACCTTGGAATAACTGACCCCAGAATAACTGACCCCAGAATGACTGACCCCAGAATGACTGACCCCAGAATAACTGACCACAATATAACTGACCCCAATATAACTGACCCCAGAATAACTGACCCCAATATAACTGACCCAGAATAAATGACCCCAGAATGACTGACCCCAGAATGACTGACCCCAGAATAACTGACCCCAGAATGACTGACCCCAGAATAACTGACCCCAATATAACTGACCCCAGAATGACTGACCCCAGAATAACTGACCCCAATATAACTGACCCCAGCATGACTGACCCCAGAATAACTGACTCTACATTGACTGACTCAATGTAGCGTTCCGCTTTGTACTTGTATCAGATGCTGTGGGGCTGTGTTGTGTGGAGCGCAGCAGGTGACAATCCAAATAGCACAATTTCATACCCCCCACCCCCTGCACACCTTTGCTGCGTTCAGAAAGACACACCCATTTTGACACTAAGCCAATCCAACTCACCCAAATGTCCACACACACACAGTCTCCAGGGGGACCAAAGTCTTCTGCCGCGACAGTATTTACCTGAGAATAATGGCAGGTTTGTTTAGTATGTTGCCTTTTTTACTTGTTTGCGTGTTTGTTTGTTTGTTTCTGTCAGACAAGATTTTTTTGGCGGTTGTGCTGAAGCTTTGTTTGTCGTTGTGCCCTGGCCCGATTCTGCTCTGACTGACACGGCCACAGAGGCCGGTGTGAAACCAGTCGATACTTCTATGTGGAAGAGGGGAGAAGAGAACAGTGATTTTACAGAGAACCGTGTCAATCGGTCCACAAACGTGTCCCTGGACCAAACACCACAGGTCCCTCCTGAAGTAAATGGTGAGATATGAACGACGAGAAAGAGGAAGAACGAAACGGAGAGAGATGAACGAAGAAAAAGAGGAAAAATGAGTGAGAGAGGACGAACGAAATGGAGAGAGATTAGCCAGAGGGTTGACGTTGACTTAGGCTGATACAGTTGTTGTATGACATCTCTGTATGTGTTGTTCTAGAGGGTTCTAGAGGGTTTGTTTTAGCACTTTCTACCACCATCCTGAGAACAGCCAACGTGTATAATTTTAAGCAATGGACATTGCATTCGCTTGTTTCTATCGTGTTACATTACCGCGGTACTTTTCAATGGTTCCTGTTTTATTTCCCCTTTATGGCGACATAGTGCTTAATAGGGAAACGTCTGTGTGGTCAGATAACTGGAATGAATGGATACAATGGTACATTAAGAACCTGACCTAGAACCATAGAAAGCTTGGGTCTTCTTTAGGTCGTTTATTTTGAACGGGACTTCTGTTTTTATTGCAGCACCAGGATGTTGCTGCATTCTGTCTGTGATTTCTTTCACATTATAAACCGTGTGGTTCGTTTTCTGAATGCTGATTGGCTGGAAGCGGCGGTATATTAGACCGTATACCACAGGGTTGACATCAATTCACTTTTTACTGCTCTAAATGTGTTGGTAAGTGTTTTTTTAATATCAACAAGATATATTGAGGGCTGTAGCATATTGCCAATTTACCACAACTAATCACAGTGTCCAGGCACTTGGGAATGTGCCAAGCCTATAAGAACAGCTTTTAGCGTTAGTATATTGGCAATACCAAAACGAATCGTTCCACAAGGTGTCATAGAGCCAGTAGAACTTTACGGACAGCCTCTTTAATAATGCGGCTTGGAAAACCAAAGAACTCATTTGAAAAAGTTAACGATTCGCCACATTCTTAAAACATTATGAAAGATAAATCTCTTTTTTCCCCCATATCAACTTATAAGCGCAGTTTGTTCTTCGGTACCGTGGTCTTCAAACCTCTCTTAGGGGCTCCTCTTGGTATTTCGTTGTATTCCAGAACTAGCTCACCTGAATTTAGCAGCCATGGGCCATAGTAATATGTACCCAAGTCAGTTCAGGTGGGCCTGCTCTGAGGCCCCAGGAGAGGTTTGAGAACCGCCGTCTCAGTCTGGGGAGATGGGTGTATGAGGTAGGAAATAAAGGAATAAAGAACTACAACGTTTAAGGCAGTGAATCGGCAAACTAAACCCCTACGGTCTGGGTCCCATTTGACCGCAGAGGAAGAGACGGATGTTTTTTCCTCCACGGTTACATTCCTCCTCCCACAGTCGCATCTCAGTGCCAGATCTCTGTCCTCCTGCTACGTGGAACGCTCTGAAGTGTGTGTGTGTGTGTGTGTGTGTGTGTGTGTGTGTGTGTGTGTGTGTGTGTGTGTGTGTGTGTGTGTTGTTTCCAGCTGTGGAATGTTGAGTCGGCAAGAAAATCTCAGTGGCATGTCTGGAACCAATCAGAGAGCAGAAGGGCTCAGGACCAGAAGAGAGAGACGAAGTGAAGAAAAGGGGGGCGAAACGAGACAATAGAAGAAGAGAGCCTAGTGGGGAGTCGAACTCAGTAATGTCCTGGGGGCAGATCTGCCCTGATGGGTGAAAGTATTGTTTAACTCGAAAGAGAGGGCGCGGTTTGGGCTCCAACTCTGTAATCACGCCGTTACATTTTAAAACACCTGGGTTGAGGATTATCATTAGGGACAGGTAGGGGTTACGGATATGGTTTCTGCCTTCCGGGTAGTTTCGCTTCGGAGGCATGTTGAGTTAGTAAAACTATCACGGTGCGGAGCGAGAAGGAGGTAGAGGAAGAGACAACGGGACACCGAGGGCGAAGAGTGGGGGGAGGAGGTGGAGAGAAGAGATTGAGGGCTGTGGCGTCATGGGTTTCAAATGATGTTTTATCGATTTTAAGATGTGGCCGTTTCCCTGTGAAGAATAGTAAAATGATGCACCTGTTCTGATTTTACAGTAAAATGTTGTTTTTATATGAAATGAATAAAATATATGTTGGCTCAACGACTTGATAGGTTTCGTAATTTCATAGACTGATGGTACTGGGTTTACTATGTGCAACGTTAATTGGCTGACATTGCGCGTTGTGATGTCAATGACCCACCACAAGGGGGCAGGTCTTACCCACAGTAACAGTTGGACTGGTTTTTATATTGTACATCTGTACTGTAGTGTCCACAGCTCTCTTCACCAATGCTGTGAACCTGATCTGGCACACCTTATTGGAGAACAGACCTAGGGCACAACTTATTGGAGAACAGACCTAGGGCACAACTTATTGGAGAGCACACCTTATTGGAGAAGAACAGACGAGGGCACACCTTATTGGAGAACAGACCTAGGGCACACCTTATTGGAGGAGAACAGACCGAGGGCACACCTTATTGGAGGAGAACAGACCTAGGGCACACCTTATTGGAGAAGAACAGACGAGGGCACACCTTATTAGAGAACAGACCGAGGGCACACCTTATTGGAGGAGAACAGACGGGGGCACTCCTTATGGCGGTTCTATCTACTGGCCGTCACGAGTGTGACGGTTCTATCTACTGGTCGTCACGAGTGTGATGGTTCTATCTACTGGTCGACACGAGTGTCACGGTTCTTTCTACTTGTCCAGGTGCCGCATTGTAACGGTTGGTTCTAAATGATTGGACCGAGCTGTCGTTTGAAGAGGGGTGATTAGACAGAACACCTGGATCGGACCTGGGTTCAGAAAGACTGTCTAAGGGATTTCCTCCTCCCCTGTTAAACGTGCAGGTGAAGGTGTCTCCTACAGAGACGGAAAACTAAATGTCTCTGTCATTTATCTCAACTAGGCAGCCTGTCAGAACCAATCACCCGGAATATTTCTCACCGTTAAAGGTGTCGGTGCCGATTCGCCGGTCGGCGGTGTGGACACGATTCCCTGTGATCCCTGGAGGTGTGGACACACGATTCCCTGTGAACCCTGGAGGTGTGGACACACGATTCCCTGTGAACCCTGGAGGTGTGGACACACGATTCCCTGTGAACCCTGGAGGTGTGGACACACGATTCCCTGTGAACCCTAGAGGTGTGGACACAAGATTCCCTGTGATCGCGGAGGTGTGGACACGATTCCCAGTGAACCCTGGAGGTGTGGATGCACAATTCCCTATGAATCCTGGAGGTGTGGACGCCCGATTCCCTGTGAACCCTGGAGGTGTGGACACACGATTCCCTGTGAACCCTGGAGGTGTGGACACACGATTCCCTGTGATTCCTTCAGGACAGTGTTGGGTTAGAGGAGGGGCCTACCTGCCTACAGGTGCCATGTGTGAGGACAGTATGCAGAATCATCACGTTGTGGCAGAGCAGGCTGGTCCATTACCCATCCACCCCCTCTCCAGCGTTAACTACATCGGGCAGTACATGTGGGGGAATGGTACCGAGGTATGAGACGGCGTCGAATGGACAGAGAAACGCCCACAGATAATCTCTCTCAGCAAAAGGGAGAATGAGTTGGCGTCTTATCTTAATTTAATTTGTTTCCGGGGGGCCTGGCGACCACGGTATCAGTACGGCAACGGACACCGGTTTTCTTAAGCAGAACGAGCATTGGACCGAGCTGAGGTAACGACAAATGGCGCCAGCATGTCGTTGCCGTTTCTCCAGGAACCCGGCTATCTTTTAACAGGCGTTTGTTTTAAATTCGTCTCCGTAAATGTCATTTCTCTGCTGGGCACCTCTCCTGAATATTTTATGGCGCTTTTAGCCACCGAGGCCGTCTAAGCGGCCCTCCATTGTTGTCTTCGATTTCTCGCGAACACAGACCTCGTCGCCAAACGTCCGTGTTGTGTCCGCGAGGGGTGCTTTTAAGCACGATCTGAGGCGTGTCTCGCATGCTAATTCGCCCCATTTGCCTTCGCTTGACTTTAGCCATTTCCGTAAGAATCGCCGCCACCAGAGAGAAGAGGGACGGAGGTCAGAGAGACGACCCTGGCCGTCTCTATACGCGCCCACATCAGAGCACCTCGGGTGTGAGTGTTCCTTCCTCGAGGTTCCGCCTTCCGAGAAGGGATCACGCCAGCGGCTCCCGGTACTCGGTTAAGAACATTGTTTAATTGAACTGTTTCCCTGGCAACCGGCGCATTTAATTGATGGTATTTGATCATGTAGTTAGGAAAGCGAAGAGAGAAGTTTGCGCCTGTTGCGTCGTTCGTGACGATGTCACATCTAAAACAGACTGTGCTGATGACCCCCTCACGCCCAGTAAAGCGGTATGGGTGAAAGGCCAGCCTGACACTGTCATTTACCGACTGGTGATCAGCCCGTAAGGCCGTGAATAGGAAGGAAATGTTACACCGCCCACGTTGACGAGGGGTTCCTGACAGCTTGACGTTAAACCGACACGTGTTCCTGCATGGCAACCGACCCGGCAATTTCTGTTTCCTGTTAATTTAACGTGGCTGTCTGACACCAAAGCGCCGTGAAGACGTGATCGGGGAGGGTTCTGACCCAGTGTGTCTATGACAAGTGGAAACAGACGCGTGACGTCACAATGTCACAATGGCATTTGGGATTAATTAACAAACAAATAGATGTAATGGGGCCTAGGGTGGTCTGTAACGGGGCCCTGGGTAGTCTGTAACGGGGCCTAGGGTGGTCTGTAACGGGGCCCTGGGTAGTCTGTAACAGGGCCTAGGGTGGTCTGTAATAGGGCCTAGGGTGGTCTGTAACGGGGCCTAGGGTGGTCTGTAACGGGGCCCTGGGTAGTCTGTAACGGGGCCTAGGGTGGTCTGTAACGGGCCCTGGGTAGTCTGTAACGGGGCCTAGGGTGTTCTGTAATAGGGCTTATGGTGGTCTGTGATAGGGCCTAGGGTGGTCTGTAATGGGGCCCAGGGTGGTCTGTAATGGGGCCCAGGGTGGTCTGTAACGGGGCCCAGGGTGGTCTGTAATGGGGCCTAGGGTGGTCTGTAACGGGGCCTAGGGTGGTCTGTAATGGGGCCTAGGGTGGTCTGTAATGGGGCACAGGGTGGTCTGTAATGGGGCACAGGGTGGTCTGTAATGGGGCACAGGGTGGTCTGCTGGTCTGAACTGTTGTCTCCTGTACAGATGCACTGCTGCAGCTCAGGGTAAACAAAACCCCTTAATATCCTAATTAACTTCCTGTTTGGATGTTTCAACGGGTCCTACTCATCACCTCTCCTCCCCTTCTGTTCATGTTTACTCGGTACCAAATGAGCGACAGAGGGAGATTCGAAGAGAGAGAGGAAGACTGATTCAGAGGGAAGGGGAGGAGAGACGGATAGCGTGATGGCTGGAGGGGTGTTGGGAGGGAGGGAACAGACAACAGAGGAGGATTTAATCAATCAAATTAATTTTATTAAGACATTTTTACCTCAGCAGTCAGAAGGTGCTTTTACAAGGAGGGAGGGGGTTCAAAAGGAGAGAAGGCAGTGGGGGGAAGGGTGTGAGAAAGCGATAGAGTGGGATTCAGAGGACAGAAGGAGGGAGGGATGAAGATTTTGAAGGGATGAGGTTTCAGTGGCGGCGGTGGGGATGTTAACCAGGGAAATTAGAACCCATTCACTCTGTTGGTTGTCACCTCTACGGTGGCAGGTCAGAAGAGAAACAGCTGTTAGACTAACAGAGAATGAGGGAGCGGGAGAAAGACAGAGAGACATAGAAGAAGAGATAGGAGAGAGAGAGAGAGAGAGAGAGAGAGAGAGATGGGAGAGAGAGGGAGACATAGAAGAAGAGACAGCGAGAAGTAAACGAGTGTGTTTGGATCTGTCCTCCTTCTCTGTCCCCTGTGGAACTCCACACTACGTCTCTACTTTGAATTCAATCCCGTAATCGGATCGTTCCGCATTCAGATCTGCTCGGATAATCAGTGCTTTTCAATACACATTCTAAGTCCATAATTTGGAGCTACAGCCCCGATATTCCGACTGATCACGTTATAGTCCTAGTCGTTTTCACGGCTTCCTTTCATCTGAACAAGCACAATATGGACTGATTTCTGGGTCCGACAAACAGGCGCCGTGTCTTCCGAGTTGTGGTCATTGCGTCTGTAGCGTCTCTCGCGTTATCTCCAGAGAATCAACCCAGCTGTTTCTTTCAGACACACCACGAGTCCCACCCACGTGGACGTTGTGTTGAGATGCAATCAGCATTTCCGTCATAACGTTTATTGATCATCAAGCCGCTAAGAGCACTCCGTTTTAACCACTTTTGCAGGCTTTGTCTTGATCAGCGCTCAACCCTCGAGGTGATGCAGGTTGGAGTCGGAATACTGATCAAGGATCAATCCCGGGTATTAAACGGGGCGAAGAAGACTGCGGCACACGCCTGAGACTTATTGTGAACGCGGCTCTGTGTTTTATCAATCTCTTCAGAGGAAACCCGAATCCGACTCTGATTCACGCTCCTGCAACAATTGGGTCCGTATGAGCTGTAAAGCTTCTCGTGGAAGAGTGGGTTTAAGGGATGTTCTCGGAACAAAACCGAAACCGTAAAAAAATGTTCGCCTCCTCGTGCTTTACCGTGTAAGTCACTCAGGAGGAGAACGTCGGTTAAATGCTGAGAAATGCAAATGACATCTGGACTGGTTTGGCGGTATTATTCTAGATCGTTGCAGAAATAATGAGGAATAACAAATCTGCACGAGGAATCGTCGCTGCGGACTTGACGTTCCACTTCAAACCACTCCGGTGAACATTATTGTCAGCCTTCAATGTCGCTGTGGCAACGTGTTGGATCGTGTTCGCCTGACATGATCGATCTCTGCATATTTTCCGAGGAGTTCTTTCATGCTGCCGTGCAAAACCTGTTTCTAACCAATTATGTTATGATTATTTAGAATTATGCGAAAGAAACATTGCAGAAGCAGTTTGACCTGCACAGCAGAGAAGCACTTTATTCCTTACGTTTACCTTAAAGAAGGCTCTCGCAGCAGCAGAGTGTTTTAGTCTTACTTAGCCGTAAACATCGTTCAATTAGGATAAGCATGTATTAGAGTAATTCATATCAACACACATCTGTCAAACAGTGCTACGCTGTTTTGGCGATGTAGATGTTCGCCTTGAGTCACTGGCCGAAAATGTTGCGTAAATATTAGAACGTTCCTATTAATTTCAATCAACAAAAAGGTTAACATCTGAATGTTTCAGTAGCTTCGGTAAACCAATATGAATTAATGTTAAACCTGACTCTGACTGTTAAACCTGACTCTGAGTGTTAAACCTGACTCTGAGTGTTAAACCTGACTCTGAGTGTTAAACCTGACTCTGAATGTTAAACATGACTCTGAATGTTAAACCTGACTCTGAATGTTAAACCTGACTCTGAATGTTAAACCTGACTCTGAATGTTAAACCTGACTCAGACAGTTATACCTGACTGAGAGTTTTAAACCTTAGTTTTTCGGACAGGGTTAGAGAATCATCCCAAAACCTTAAACTAGGACATTTTTTAGACTCATAACCAGTTTTACCAGGATTCCAGGGCCAAAGGACATATCAATATTTGGAATTAGCCATTTTGTCCGGTCAAAAGCACCTTGATACCCATGACAATAACCTCTGGTTCGCCGTCGCACCTTACAGGGATAAAAGTCCCAAATCTCTGGCGAAATATAAAACAGGCATCGAAATAGCTGTATCAGCAGCTGCCTCTGAGACGCACACACAACTCCGGATTGCTGGCAGAAATGCTTGGCTCTCACTTTGCTGTACTAATACATTTTATCTCCTGTCTCCCTTCTCTGTCCTGAACGTACACAGAAGCACACATACGAACACGTGAACAACACACACAAATACTGATACATGCATACACGCACGCACACACACACACAGCATGGCCGAGGGAGATGTATTTTATTGCTATTGGTAACTCCTATGGGACTGGGGGGTGTTGTCTGGCTGTATGCAGTGACATCACGCAAAATGCAGGCAGTCCTGAAGGGTCATCCAGAGGGAAGACTTTCTACAGCTATACCTCATCCGGTATGCATGTCCGTCATCCCAAATGCATTATGGGTGGTCACACTGTACCTACTAACTGTGTGTGTGTGTGTGTGTGTGTGTGTGTGTGTGTGTGTGTTTGTGTGTGTGTGTGAGTGAGTGTGTGCAGTCTGTCTGTGTGAGTGTGTGCAGGCGGTGTGTGTGAGCAGGAGCTCTAGTTATCTCATATGTGCAGATGAGATTGTCTGTGTCCGCGGGACGCTGCTCTGTCTCAGGCCAAGGACAAGAAGGGTGAAAAGGATTATGGGTATTCTGATCCCAGTCACGACGCCGGCCGCGGAACATGCTGTCAAACTTTCAGCCATGTAATTAGCATTCTTAATGTGTGCAATTAATACAGCAATTGTTTTTACAAAAAAACACAAGAGGAACTTATTTGGGGAAATTGTTTCGTTTGTTCACATTCATCAATGTTGTAATGAATACTTGGATACTGGGTGTTGGTTTCAAGTCAAGAAGTTTGTTAATAATACAATCCAAATTAGTTGCTAGAAGCCTGATTCAGGAACCAAAATAGGCAGACAAATGTACAGGCTCGGACAAGGCTAGGAATCGAACTGAAATAAGGCTGGGAATCAGAGTCGAACTGAAATAAGGCTTGGAATCAGAGTCGAACTGAAATAAGGCTGGGAATCAGAGTCAACCTGAAATAAGGCTGGGAATCAGAGTCAAACTGAAATAAGGCTGGGAATCAGAGTCAACTGAAATAAGGCTGGGAATCAGAGTCAACTGAAATAAGGTGAAAACGAACAAAACATCACATAGGAAACGATGCACTGAAAAGAACCAAATAGTGGAGCTGATGGGGAAACAGGTGAGTGAACAGGTGACTGGAATTCCAGTGACAGTTATCTGAAGCGTGAGTTGTGTTCACAGGATTGGTGGCCTGTCACCTTCACTGGGTCGGTGACGTGATCGAGGACTTGTGGAGGTAGACCTGACCGACGTCATCTATTATAAAACAACCGAAATAATAGTTCATTCTCCTACAGATCAATCCGTGTGCAGTGCACTACTCACCTCACAAATAACAGCGTCTCAAAAGGAGTTAAATTAAAAGGTTATTGAGTGTGAATTAGATTCCAGTCAGGTAGACCCCGAGTAGGTGAGTGAGAGAAATGTTCTGACTGTGGCACCTTTCTTTTATTAATGCCCGGCCAGGACTTTTCTTTTAATAACATATATTTTGTCCTCAAGCATTTGAATATCAATCAAGCCCTCACTCCCCAGCCAATCTCCTGTAACACTTGCTGACAACTGACAAGAACAGTAAATGTTTGACCTTCACACACACACACAGACACACACAAATGAACATGACCAAAAATGTGCACACACATATTGGCGTAACTCACACACAAACGCACACACTCTTAAAGCCGTTGTGCTGTCGTCTGTTTATTTGCTCAGTTCCTAAAGGATTTCTCTGTCTCCTGTAACATGTCAGCTGAGCTTGAGTGAGCAGAACTGTTGTTTTGGATACAGTGGCTTTGGCTTCTGGTGTCACAGTCTTCCAAAAATCCTTGTTCCCTCTTGCCCAGTCTTCCTTTCCACTCTCCTCTCTGTCTCTCTCTCTCTGTCTCCCTTTCTCTTGTCTGTCTCCCCTCTCTCTCTCTCTCTGTCTTCCTTCCCGTCTCTCTGTCTTCCTTCTCTTTCTCCTCTGTCTCCCTTCCCTCTCTGACCCCCCCGTCTCCATTTTCTTCCTCCCTCCCTCCTCCGCCACACCTGTGTATGAACAAGACACTCTGAAAAACAACAACACGCCTCCTTATCTCCTCGAACCAGGGACCGGATTACACAGCAACTCATTTGCATGGATTTGAATATTACAAAAATAATCATACAGGTAGACAAATAAAGTACAAATGGAGACAAAGGGAGATGTTCATTTATGGAAAGCTCTGTTCAGCTGCTTTTATGTATATTTAAACCTAATCCTATATTAACCCTTTAGACACATACACAAAGGTATATACACACAGACCCAAACTCAGTTTCCAAGCCATCCAACGGTTTCCGACGCACGCACGCACGCACACAGACTGCACACACACACACACACACACACACACCCAGGTTTTGGGACAGAACTGCTCTGAGCCGAATAGAATCAGAGTGCTCCGGACTCGGTGTTGCGGGCCCTCCGGGGAAATAAAGAGGGTGAGGATTTGAAGAAAGAGGAAGAGATTAAGCCAAACTGAAGAAGTGCCATGGAGAAACAGCTCAATCGTAGCTCTATTTATGCTGTCTGGTTACCAGGGCGATGAGAACGGCCAAAGGGAGCAGGCAGGCTAGCAGGCTCTGCTGGCTGTGATACGAGTTCTCCGCTCCTGCGGAAAACCGTTTGGCAATTGAAGATGTCCCGTCTTTTCATTCCTGTCCCCCTCAAAGTCTTAAAGGTTGTATTCAGTCTGTATGGCTGTGGCTTTAAAGACTAAAGGATAAATTAAGCTGAATAGCTGTGGCTTTAAAGACTGAAGGATAAATTAAGCTGAATAGCTGTGGCTTTAAAGACTGAAGGATAAATTAAGCTGAATAGCTGTGGCTTTACAGATTGCTCTTTAGAACCGTTTCGGAAATACCCATTTGAGCCAAAGGCAGAATGCATGAACAAAAATAATCCTGCTAAATAAAGAAATAAATAAACGTCAACGAACTGTGTATTACTGTTCAATACACGGCGTCACAATAACAAAACCATTCATGAAGAGTTGGCTGTCAATGTTTTTGCGTTCTTTTTTTCTAAATCAAAGCCCCTGATATGACATCAACAAACAGTGGAAGACTACGGAGAAAACCTAATGAGCAGATCCTTATAAAGGGTACACCTGAATCGGTCTTTAATGTGCAGGGTACCTCTCAGAACCGACGCCAGAGCGGTGGAATCAGATAACATTGTCTCCACTTGATTAGCAGCTAACATTATGGTATTAACAAGTCAACAAGGCCGACTTTAATTAACTGGCAAGACGGTGGATAGCGTTGCCAAACGCCATTGAGCTGCCACGGAAAACAGTTAATTATACTGCCATCTGGTGGTCATTTTAACGTCAACGGTGAACCATCAAAGACAAATTCTATCTCTGTTCTAGACTTAAAAGAAACAAACTTTTACAGTTTTAGTGGCCAAAGTCGACCTTTAAAAGGCGCTGTAAAGCTTAACGTCAGGGTTTGTATCGAACAGTGTCCGCGTCGCATTTACAGCGCAGCCATTAGGTTCCCATTAAGCGTTCCGGTAAACATACCCTCTAATACATCTAGCAATTTATCTGGAGAGATTCAGCCACCGAGGGGCTCTAGTGTTTTTCTCCGTGCGGTTGTGAGGGCGGAGATTAGCTCCATTGTTGTTGGCATAAATTGCTTTGGCCAGCCTGGCTGCCTCTATACCGGGCAGCTCTCTCCTCCTGTTCATCGATCTAATCCTCTGCCATAATGAGTTTCTCCGCCTGACGGTCTGAGTGCGGTGGGCCGCCGCGCAGAGAAAGCAGTGCGCATGAGAGGGAAAAAGAGCGAAAATGGGGGAGAGAAAAAATCAAACAGGCGAGGAGATTTCAAGTATTCTTTGGAGAGGGTCGGGTTCAAAACGAAGAACATGATGTAGCCCGAGAGAGCGAGATGTCAGGGCCAAGAGAAGGCACACTGGATAAAAAATGTGAACGAAAAGGGAGGAAAAGAAAGAGTAGAGACTGGCGAGATGACGTAGATCGGAGAGTGACGATGTGAGGTAGGGAGACAAAGAGACAGAGAGGGCGAGAGGACAGACCCCCGTAGAGGTGTTTGTGGCGTCCATGAAGGCTGTATGAGATGCGTGCAGAAGGCGATATTGATGAATAGTTGCGCCCTAAATTAATCCCAACTCTATGAAGTGTACCACATTTGTCCACATCGAATCTACTGAAAAACAGGTGTGGTTTGGGGAATAGGCGACGACTCGAACTAAAGCCATTGTGATCCTGGTCTCTAGTTCCACTTGGGACGTGCGTTTAACTTTCTTCCTTTTTTATGTCACGACATCCACCTTGTATCCATCTAGTCCGTCAATTTATTTTTTAATCAAACATTATTGGTCGCTTGCATCTACGAAATGACATGTATGGCATTTCAATCCGGAACTGCTCAAACCAAATACTTGATTTGCTCACACCAAAATCAATAGATCTCTGTTATTTTCTAATTTTAATAAAGCTTGACAACATAATAGCATTGATTGACACTGACGCTGCGTTCAGCCTGTCAGCTAGGATACCGTCCTGACGGGGACACGTGACGTGGACAGGTGAGACCAGAGAGTCGGAGCAGCCAATCTGAGGCTGTTTTATCATTTCCTTTCAGATATATCAAGGCCTCATCCATCACTTCACACTGTGTCATTCATTCTTGCATCAGGGCCATGGTGAATGACAACAGCAACCAGATGCCTCTGGAATTTATAAACACCCCAGTGAATTTGAATGGAAATGACCCCTGATAGAAGGATAAAAATGAAATCAAGCCTCAGGAATATGGTTCTGGTTGGGCTTCTGTCTGGGTTTCTGTAGTTGTCATCCGTCCGTGTGTGTGTATCTGTCCGTGTTTGTGTGCGACTTTGTGTTTCTGTGTAGGGGAGGAGTTAGAAGGAATTGTCACCTTTCTGTGTGTTGAGGAGATACAATATGTAGCTGTTGGATGTAGATTATACTTCTTAAATAGCGTCTCTGTTGTTTTTCGGGACCTTATCCCATTCGAGCTCACAGTTACTATCTACAAGGAAGAACAAAATGTTGTTCCTGGATGTCAGAAGCCCCCCCCCCTCCCCCCCGCCCCGCTGTCACCGTCATGTATCTGAATATAAACCGATTGTTCGTGTCGTTCGATGACGGCGTTGGCGGCACCACGGGTCCAGTCACAATAGCGGCGGCAGACAGAATCAATAACGGCCCTTGTCGTCTTAATAAAATAGCGTTCCCTGCGCCGTGCCGGGCCACAGTGTCATCTCTCTCTCTCAGCACGATCGCCAGGTCCTGTTAGCCTAATAAGCACAGGCGTTCGGATCTGCTGACAGCACATGATACAGCTCTAAAGTAAGGCACCAAGATGGGGGCTTTGGCAGGCAGACGTCTGGGTCAGGATTATAAATGGTGTAATTAAGCACCGTGTTATGGTTCCATGAGGCCATCCGTTATCTGCCCCCGGTTTCGACTTGGTTGCGTGGATTTTCCGTGAAGTTGCGTGGTGGCAGAGTCCACTCTGTCAGGTAGGCCGACTGGTTTGTGGCCTCGGACAGAGACCGTCCCCAGGTCAATATCGCAGCCTCTCAGAAGAGGGCGCTAGTGTTGTCCCACAGGGGAGAGGACCCGCCCACAGGGAGTGTCTCTATTAAACCGCTGTTTGTGTGATAGGAGCGCCGGGCACGTCCTCAACAACAGACCCAATCAAAGACTTAGCTTCGTATCCCCTCGGTGTCCAAGACTCAAGATGAAACAGGTTCGCTCTTGAAAGCTGTTGAGATGTTTCCGGTTGTAATCTTCTAAATGCGCCGTTACCTCGCGTGGCAGCGGTGTTGAGGCGGTTTGTCTACGAACGCCCGGAACGATCTGGACGCTGCTGGGGTTTCTCTAGCGTATCCTGTGCAACCGTGGAAACCGTGAGGTTAATCCACTGTGCTCCGGGGACCAGGCCGCCCCGCTGTGTCATCGCGGAGTCCGTGCCAGTCTTTCAGAGAGGAAAGACGACGGAAAGAGGAGACAGATGCAGCTGTCTTGGCCCGTGCTACAGAGCCGCGCTGAGCTGTGTCAAGCCAAGCCAAGCTGTCTGTTTACTGACTGACAACAGTCCCCGAATAACTAGGAAGTATCAGTGAGCACTAAACAGTCAGAGGGAAGTGAAAGAGCGCCGTTCATAAATCACTCCCGTCCTACCTGTGCATGAGGGCGCACGTTAAAGGGTTCGGAATACACCCCTGAGAGTGTAACAGAGGAAGGAGGACGTCATGCTGATATGGCCTGGGGGGGGGGGCTGTGGTGGCCCCCGGCTCCGTGGCCCTGAGTCTTCAGTTTGCCAACCACGGCTCGTGTGTGTGTGTGTGTGTGTGTGTGTGTGTATAAGACACCCGCCTCCTTGCCTCTCCTAGGTCTCTGAATTAAAGCCCTGGCACCTTATGAATTTTAATGTCCACTCCTGGTCCTGACCCGGCAGCTCGCCTCAAAAATCTCCGGTATACTGAAACATTGACACAGTTCTCCCGGGCTCGTGCGACCGCGTCCAGACAAAGAAGGCGCCGGGGAGCACGGGTGTGTTTGCTAAAAGCGAGCGTTTCTCCTGAATTATTGAAAGGACCGAGAGATGGAGATGGGTTTTGGAGAGATGGAGGGCAGAGGACAGTACAGGATATCACTGGAAAAACTCACAGCAGCCGTGTAGGAACGAATCGTGGTACACCTGAATGCTGTGAAATGTCTTGTCCATTCTACAACCTGACAATTTAAAAAGAAAAAAAGTTTCTTCAAACCAAATCTCATCATGGTTTTGTGTTTTTTATATTGTGCATTGGGTGTTTTTGTATGCACAAAATTATATGAGATAGAGACAACACTATTTGCAGATAAAAGCGCCACAAAATGTAAAGACTATAATCACATTATTAGGGCATCATGCCATACCGTCAAATATAACAGTATATATATATATTGTATGAATTGTATTCACTTCCCCCAAGATGTACTATAGCCACACTTCAAACATTTAATGTGTAGTAAGTTTGTCCATTCTGTGAATTTACACTTGCCATAAAATGCAATTTCAACGGAATGACTAATCAAAAAGTACCAGCAGATAGTAATACCAGCACAAGATAATACCAGAATACAGTAATACCAGCAGAAAATAAAACCAGAATGCAGTAATACCAGCAGATCTAACAACTGGCCAATGGCGTGTGTGTGTGTGTGCGTGCGTGCGTGTGCGCGTGCGTGTGCGTGTGTGTGTGCGTGTGTGTAATAACCACAGCAGGCACGCTGGGAAAGAGATATTGATGCAAACCATCTTGTTTTCCCATCAGGTAGCCCTTTAAGTCTCACTCCACACTCAGACACACACACACACACTCAAACAAACTAATCAATAAGCCTTAGATCATTTTTCTCTCTATTTCCCTACATCACCAATAGGTCAGTAACAACTGACTATAACTTCACCTTGACTTCAGTCAATTGACCAAGAACAGACCGTGCACAATGCCCAATGCATTAATATGGTGCGCGGGGGAACTAATCTCCTTGTTAATTTGACCTCCAAACACACAGCAAATGCATTTACCTGCGATGCTTTTTGAATATAGTAATTCAATTAACTGAAGAAAAAGACTATCCATTTTTTCGACACCACTCCTAAGTTGTCTGGTATTTAAATGGGAAACAAATCAAGTTCTAATGGTTATGATGCTCGTGCAAAAAAGTCACTGCAGATCAGAAAATAGCTTTACCTCACACTGTGTTGGGAAAAAAGAAATGTATTCAGTAAACATGCAGCAATAACACAAAGAAAAGTTCAGTTGATTCTAAATTAAATGCTGTTGTAGAATCAAGAGTAATCAACCAAGAGCCATTATTTAAGTGAATACATATAAATTGACAAATATCACATGCTAGCCAGCAGATAAATAAAAAGTGAATCTTAAAGAAAGACAGGAATCCTTGATTCCTGTCTAAAGATGTGTTATTTGGTGCCAACACGAGCCGTTGTTCCATATTCTCCAAGACGTTAATTCGCTTTTAATAATGTTTTGTGTCAATCAATTACAATCACAGGCAGTTTTTCTTTCCACTAAATGGCCGCATGTCGGACTGCATCGATCAACACACGAGGCACCTTCAGTGCTGGCAGGACTGAGCCAGTGAAGAGCTTTAACAGGACTGAGCCAGTGAAGAGCTTTAACAGGACTGAGCCAGTGAAGAGCTTTAACAGGGCTGAGCCAGTGAAGAGCTTTAACAGGGCTGAGCCAGTGAAGAGCTTTGACAGGACTGAGCCAGTGAAGAGCTTTAACAGGGCTGAGCCAGTGAATAGCTTTAACAGGACTGAGCCAGTGAAGAGCTTTAACAGGACTGAGCCAGTGAAGAGCTTTGACAGGACTGAGCCAGTGAAGAGCTTTAACAGGGCTGAGCCAGAGAAGAGCTTTAACAGGACTGAGCCAGTGAAGAGCTTTAACAGGACTGAGCCAGCAAAGAGCTTTAACAGGGCTGAGCCAGTGAAGAGCTTTAACAGGACTGAGCCAGCGAAGAGCTTTAACAGGACTGAGCCAGTCAAGAGCTTTAAAAGGGCTGAGCCAGCAAAGTGCTTTAACAGGGCTGAGCCAGTGAAGAGCTTTAACAGGACTGAGCCAGTGAAGAGCTTTAACAGGACTGAGCCAGTGAAGAGCTTTGACAGGACTGAGCCAGTGAAGAGCTTTAACAGGACTGAGCCAGTCAAGAGCTTTAACAGGACTGAGCCAGTGAAGAGCTTTAACAGGACTGAGCCAGTCAAGAGCTTTAACAGGACTGAGCCAGTCAAGAGCTTTAACAGGACTGGTTACTGTTGGTTTCCCCTAGGGCGCCGGCCAATCTTGTATAGGCATGTAGGTTTCCAACAATTTCTGCGGGTTCTCAGACTTCCCTGCAGTTCAACTCGCTGCTCCGTAGCCCGGCACTGTGATATTGTAGTGAAGCCGGACCTCACCTGTAAGCCGGCGGTGTGATATTTCTGGAGAACAACAGGGTGCCGACCAGAGTCACATCAAGGTCATTTGCACTCCGTGTGCCACAATGGAGAGGTGTTGGATTGCAAGACGTCAGGGGAGGACGAGCAGCTCTCTGGCCGAGGTCGAGTGAGAGGCGGTGAGTTGCCACCCTGTATTGATGTCTGCTGTGTTGATAAGAGGGAAAAGAGTAAAAGTTTCGGGTGTCATTATTGTAACAATGGAATGACCGGAGAATCCACCTGCAGAAAGGGTGGAGCCAATTGACTACAGAGAAAATCCCTGTGACAAGACCCAACAATGACTCTTGTGGATCACAAAGTTCTCTGTTCATTTTTAATAAAGTTAAGAAGAAGTGTTAAATGTGGAACTCTAAATATAAAGTTGTACTAGACTACAATTACAAACAGTTTGGCGGTCTAGTGGGCTAATGAGGCTTGAGGAAGGTCAGACCAACAGAACCTTGACACAGTACAGTGAGCGAATAACTGAAAAACAGACTGAACAAAACAGCAAAACTAGAAAACTCCATCTATTGATTTGATTGATTCGACTGTTCAATTTATGTTGATTATTTCTTTTGAGCGAAAATTACTAGTTTAGGATAAAAGGTTTGGATTGATGAGTCGATTTGTACATCTCATCTCATCTCATCTTCAACCGCTTATCCGGGGTCGGGTCGCGGGGGTAGCAGCTCTAGCAGGGGACCCCAAACTTCCCTTTCCCGGGCAACATTAGCCAGCTCTGACTGGGGAATCCCGAGGCGTTCCCAGGCCAGTGTGGAGATATAATCTCTCCACCTAGTCCTGGGTCTTCCCCGAGGTCTCCTCCCAGCTGGAGGTGCCTGGAACACCTCTCTAGGGAGGCGCCCAGGTGGCATTCGTACAAGATGCCCGAACCACCT
>CM055752.1:4652058-4834558 GCA_029465975.1 Dallia pectoralis | reverse complement strand
TCAAAAAACACAAAACCCCTGGCAATCACATCCAGCTCAAAGAAATGAGCTGGATTCCATGATTTAGTATAGGCTGATTTAAGTGCTTTTGTCTTTCTCTCAAACACTCAGGGGGTGTATAATATTTGACATTAATTATGTGTTAGCGAGCAGTAAAATGTAATTCTCAGCTTAAGCGTTCAAAATGGAGCTTAGTGGAAGTCAGCAGCGTTAGTGGTCCGTTTGAATGGCTTTTGCCTCAGTGAAACCGTGTGCTGACCAGTCCTCTGTGACGGCACCTCTGTAGCTATAGCAGTGTCTCTGACTGTAGCTATAGCAGTGTCTCTGACTGTAGCTATGACACTGTCTTTGACTGTAACTATAGCAGTGTCTCTGACTGTAGCTATAGCAGTGTCTCTTACTGTAGCTATAGTGTCTCTGACTGTAACTATACCATTGTCTCTGGCTGTAGCTATGACCATCTCTGACTGTAGCTATAGCAGTGTCTCTGACTGTAGCTATAGTGTCTCTGACTGTAGCTATAGCAGTGTCTCTGACTGTAGCTATACCAGTGTCTCTGACTGTAGCTATAGCAGTGTCTCTGACTGTAGCTACGACCATCTCTGACTGTAGCTATACCAGTGTCTCTGACTGTAGCTAAGGCCATCTCTGACTGTAGCTATATCAGTGTCTCTGGCTGTAGCTATAGTGTCTCTGACTGTAGCTATACCAGTGTCTCTGACTGTAGCTATACCAGTGTCTCTGACTGTAGCTACGACCATCTCTGACTGTAGCTATAGCAGTGTTTCTGACTGTAGCTATACCAGTGTCTGTGACTGTAGCTAAGGCCATCTCTGACTGTAGCTATAGTGTCTCTGACTGTAGCTAAGGCCATCTCTGACTGTAGCTATAGCAGTGTCTCTGACTGTAGCTATAGTGTCTCTGACTGTAGCTATAGTGTCTCTGACTGTAGCTATAGTGTCTCTGACTGTAGCTATAGCAGTGTCTCTGACTTAGGGTTGCCAACTTTGTCACTATGAAATGAGGGACAAAAGGTGGGCTGGTTTTGTGCGAAATTAGCCTACAGTGTATGATTTTTAGGCTTCGCTTGCCGCTATTTTGTCAGTTTCCACAGTAGTTACCCCGAAGAATCCACAGATATTGCTTGTACCTCACTCACTTAAACATATTTGGTGTTTTATACACATGCCAAATCGATTATCGACTGAACAACGTTCATTATGTGTGTGTGTGGAATTGACCCTTCGCTAAGCCACGCCCTCCTTAGTTACTGTTGCCTGCCTGTCAAGCTTTCTAGCCTGGCACGTCTATTGCAGTATGTATGCACCGGTGTCAGACATTCCCAATGAGATATTTAGTCATTTTTGGCAAACAGGTGAAATATCTGAAAGGGCAAGACAAAAGGGGCTGCATTATGCATTCGAAGGATATATCCACGACATAATATGCAACCGATTAGAGAATAACGTCTTTAAAATTGAACCTAAAGCCTAGGTCCCAGCGCAAGCAGCAGCTGCATACGCTAACCATTCCAAGTGGGAAACACACAAATTGAGGAACAGCTATGTTCATGCACAACAGGGTAAGTGAATATAATCTAATAATTGTAAATCAAGCACCTTATCCACAAATCTTGTGGAATAAGCCATTTGCTTGACCACTTTACAATGCTAACATTCTACCGCTTATATTTTTAGCGCGCCAGGGTACTGCTTACATATCATCGGTAGTTGTCCCTAAAAGCAAATAAAAACCGTATGCGGAGACCAATATAAAGTATAAAGCATTAGAGCATGTGTGTTCTGTAATACATCTCGCTGCCCAAATAAAGTGTACCTATAGTGAGCACATGACTACTGTTAATGAACTGATTAAGTTCGCATACCAACCTTTTCCTTGGAGATCTCCGGCAAGCCCCGTGATGTTCGGTCCTTAGACCTAATACCGGGGAGCGGCGATTGGATTGGGGTACTCACGAGTATTTTAAAGTATGTCAGTGAGCCTCCGTCCACGCCCGGTATTTCTCCCCTTGGGTTTTAGGTTTTGGGAAAGTAAAAAATTCCACCTCCCCGTCCAAACTTTTAGGATATCGAGTATCATATTTACACAATCCATAAGCACAACGCGTTGGCATGTTTCCCTTGCTCGAAAGCTTGACAGACCACCTGCGCCTAGTTACGGTTGCTAAACCACGATTGGCCTGTGGCGATTTTCGGGCGTGGCTTAGCGAAGGGCGCATTTACTTAACGTATACTGATAAGCGTGAGAGGTGGGCTGGCTGTGTGATATGTGATTGGATGATGATGATAGGTCAGGTGTGAGGTGTCGCCCTGTCAGTGATCATTCTCAATATCAAGTGTCGTCGTGGTCTGATTCAGCACTGCTGATGTTGAATCAGTGGTTAGATCAGCGTAGTAGTCAAAAAACGGGACAAGGGAGGTCCCGTGCGGGACAAATTAATTAGGCTCAAAATTCGGGACGTCCCGCCTAATTCGGGACAGTTGGCAACCCTACTCTGACTGTAGCTATAGTGTCTCTGACTGTAGCTATAGTGTCTCTGACTGTAGCTATAGTGTCTCTGGCTGTAGCTATAGTGTCTCTGGCTGTAGCTATAGCAGTGTCTCTGACTGTAGCTACGACAGTTTCTGTGACTTTCATTGAGTCTGTTTTATTGACAGCTGTGTAGCTCGTACATTTGAACACCCTTTAAGTGTTTGTGACTGGAGGTTTGTGAGGAGCTGTATAGGAGCTGAGGAAGACTGTGGCGGTGGTGAGGGGAGATCAGGCAGTGATTGGTCGGATTTCACCCGTGTGCCAGTCTTCATTAGAGGGTGAGATCGGGTTCAGCCATGGGTTCTGGTGTCGCTTGACTGTGAAGATCTATTTGCAGTGAGCAGCGGTGGCTCCATCACCGCCATATTGGTCATCATTGGCTTTTGTTTTGGAGAAGGTAAATACGAAACAAGGGAAGCGGAAGAGGCAATCAACACGGGGAATAGTAGTTTTACGGTTTGATCGATGTGTCCTCGTCCAATCTTCTCCATTTGTTATTTCAAAAGATGTTCAAATGTAAAACGTTCTGGAGTTGTCTGGCTAAAAGCGGAAGCCACTTTAATGTTTGCATCGTCTCGCATGTTAAAAACAACGGTGGCATCTGACTGTCCTATGTCTCGCTGTAATCCTGTGGTTTTTTATGTTGTCAGGGTTAGATTTATTTCAAGCTCTTGATTTGTTGTGTTTTGTCAGGCTGTTATTGTGTGTTTGTGTTTTGTCAGGCTGTTATTGTGTGCTTGTGTTTTGTCAGGCTGTTCTTGTGTGCTTGTGTTTTGTCAGGCTGTTCTTGTATGTTTGTGTTTTGTCAGGCTCTTATTGTGTGTTTGTGTTTTGTCAGGCTGTTATTGTGTGTTGTGTTTTGTCAGGCTGTTATTGTGTGTGTGTGTTTTGTCAGGCTTTTGCCTGACTGTTTCGCTCTGACTGTTCCACAGTGTTCCAACGTCAGAATGTGGTGTGTGTGTGTTGCCTGACTGTTTCGCTCTGACTTTTCCACGGTGTTCCATCGTCAGAATGTGGTGTGTGTGTGTGTTGCCTGGCTGTTCCTCCGCCTCGCGTTTGGATCACTGTCAGGCCTCCAGAGAGGCGTCCGGGCGGGCAGTCCTGGCACATCTCAGTGTTTATGAGACAGCGGACATGTGTTTGGTCCCACCTGGCAGGGTGGGAGGGGGGAGGGAGGGGAGAGGGAAGGGTGGAGGGAGGGGACAGGACGTGTGAATGAGAGGCCTGTTCTGACACCGCGGGTGGCGGCTGGGCATATTGCAAAGCAGCAGGTGCTCGGCCAATCTGGGAGGATGCCTGTTCTGCCGAGGCAACGCCCTCGGCAGCTGGAAGGCTCCTGATTGGCTGTCGGACAAGATGGACAAGAGGCAGCGCGACCAGGGAGTTTCGCCAAGGACCTAGTTGGGGTGCACCTGGCCCTGTGTCACGTGACCGGAGATTGTTCAGACTGACTGACTTCACACACTGTGTGTGTGTGTGTGTGTGGGTTTGTTTGGCTTTGAAGTCATTTGGTTCTGGTTTTGTTTCTGCCGTCCCCACTGGGGAGTTTGGGCCTCTGGGGGATTGGGATGTGTGGACTTGATGTTTTGCCAGGCGGTGTAAATAACTGCAGTTGGAGGGGGTTTGGACTGGACTTTGTCTCTCTGCTAATTTGATTTCACTCTCACATCCAATATCCCTCAGGAGAGGAGAGGGGCTACTGTTCTGTCTTTGCATTGCATGAAGTCCTATAAATCTACTCATTTTGTGCAACGCATGTCTTTACTATGTATCTATTTGCACAACAGGCATGTAATATCTATATGTACGATAGGCATGTAATATCTATATGTACGATAGGCATGTAATATCTATATGTACGACAGGCAAGTAATATCTATATATACAACAGGCATGTAATATCTATATGTACGACAGGCATGTAATATCTATATATACAACAGGCGTGTAATATCTCTATATACAACAGGCGTGTAATATCTTTATGTACGACAGGCATGTAATATCTATTTCTATCAAGAAACGACACAAAGAAACACACACGGTTAATGACGCAACGACTGTATAATGATCACTAACAAACACACCCACATTAGACGACACGAACTCTCCCAGGCTTAATGTTTATATTTCACAGTGGATCAATGATTTCCCCACAAACGGGACGCAACATGTAAAGGTGGGCGTGTACGATTTGGACTCAATGATCCAGCTGTGACTGGAGCGCCACATGGGGGTTGGCTCTCACCCCTCCTCCACCCACACGTCACAGCCGGGAATGAGCCTATGTCCTGTGTAGAGGTCAAACGACTGGTTCAACCCTACGGTATTCACTAACGGTTTGGGGGTTTGATGGTTGGGTTTTCGATGTACACTGGTCACGGCGTTAATGCTTCAGAAATCGGTTTTGAAGAGTAACCCCACCTGTATGATGTACCGCAGAAGGCTGGGTCTGTACTACGTCAGATTGAAGTGATCATTGCACTGGTGGAGCTGTACAGCTGGAGTACATGCAGAAACATATATTCACTATTTATTTTAACATTTATTTAACCTTTATTTAACCAGGTAGGCCGATTAAGAACAAATTCTCATTCGCAATTGCGACCAGGCCGAGTGACCGGTGTGCCAAATCTAATCTCCAAATCCAAACCCGGTGTGCCAAATCTAATCTCCGAATCCAAACCTGGTGTGCCAAATCTAATCTCCGAATCAAACATGGTGTGCCAAATCTAATCTCCGAATCCAAACCCCGTGTGCCAAATCTAATCACCAAATCCAAAGCTGGTGTGCCAAATCTAATCACCGAATCAAACATGGTGTGCCTAATCTGATCACAGAATCCAAACCGTGTGTGCCAAATGTAACCATTGCAGCTAATCCCTGGTGTGTGTAATGACAACAAACTAGCCACCCAACCGGAACTAGCCGCGTGCACCCCACTAAAAGACCTGTAGTGAGAACGAAGGCTCCCACTCGTGACTTGTGTGTTCTGCTCTAATCGCGCTGTTCGCGTACGTTTCAAAATGTGTGTTTCAAACGGCGCAGCTAGGGAAGTAATTTCTCATGTGTGTACACAGACTTGGCAATCAAACCTGATTCAGATTCTGCAAACACTTTCTGGTCTCTTCTGTGGCGTTCCTGATGTTGCACTTTAGGACTTTATCAAAGTGTTTAATCCTGCCGCGGATCAGCACGCAGCTGTTTGGGAACCGACTGTTAGACGGATCAAATCCCAGTGGTAGAGAGACGGCTCAATGGGAACGGCAATTATGTCTGGCTGCAAGACAGATTAAAAAATGTACTTTAAATCCAGAAAACACGCAACCACACAAAAGGAAGAAACTGTACTATGAAAGAACCGTTTATAGTGTCAAGGGGTATGGTGAAATGCTTCGGAGTGCCTTTTAAAGAACATATTTGTTGGCGAGAACGTGGAATCAGAACCGTCCAACGAAACTGCTTGATATTTTCGCAAACACTTTGCCCGCACTCTTTTTAACTCTTTGTTTACGTTCAATGTGATGCACTGCAGCGTGATTCGTGACCGTGTAATAACAGCCGATATAACTCCTCCCATATTGTCACATGCATTGACTCGTTGTGTGACATATGACAAAATGACTGCCTAAAAGCTAAATATTGTACAAGTTTGGTGTTTAATAATGAGTATTATTTATCCTGGGTGGTACATTATGTACATCTGTATTATGACAACATTATGACAGGTTATTAATTGTTATGTCAGCTGTTCCTGTTTCCAGGAACAGCTAATCACCCAACCAGGGACTAACACATACAGATGGCTCTTAGTTTCAGAGACTTAAATCATATTCTATTTCTGAGAAAACATTATTTTGCCGTATCAAAGATTGAGAGTTATAGTGCACATCTGACAGAAAAACAACAAAACAAAACAATATAAGATCCCATCAGGTGAGCATTTCACTCGCACTTAAAAACATGATGTCATCTTCCTCTGGTAGCACTGGGCGCAGTTGATAGGTGTGTGTCGCTAACAAATATTTAGGGAAGAAGCAGCCAGCTGGAGCAGCTTGACTGTATGGTACGTAAGAAGTGCCTATCAGCCCAATGCAACTTGTGGAAAAGTTAATGTTTAATTAAAAATCATTATTTCTAACATGTTAATTACTAAATTTGCTATTTAGTTTGTGAGCACAGACTTTCAAATGGCAGTGTTAAACTGAGGATAGTTGTCAAAATAAATAAAAGCATTTCTTGTTCCTAGAAGCTCCACTATTGTGAAAAATGTAGGCAGTTCAAAACTACCAATACTCTTCATTATGTGATGTTAGGAGGAGGCCCTTGTACAGGGAGGTGCCCAAAACCCCAAATGGCTTCCTAAAACGAGCTTTACAGATCCTGCCCTCAGGCTTCATCAATCAAGCTTTGATGATAGAGTGGCTAGATGGAAGCCACTTCTGAAAAAAGGCATACGACATGCTGCCTGAAGGACCCAGAGAGCATGAGGGAAAGTATATGGTCTGATGAGAACAAATTGGATCTATTAGGCCTGAATGTCAAATGCTACATCAGGCGAAAAAACAAGGTAGCGGCTAATACCATTCCATTGGTGAGTCCTGGAGATGGAACCATTGTGCTATGCAGGTGCTACTCAGTGGCATGGACTGGGTCTGATCAGGGTTTAAAGAAGAGGGTTTATCCACAAGGCACCTAAAACTGGGATAACGAGTCCTCAGGACCTCAGACTGGGTGAAGAGTCCTCAGGGCCTCAGACTGGGATAAAGAGTCCTCAGGACCTCAGACTGGGATAAAGAGTCCTCAGGGCCTCAGACTGGGATAAAGAGTCCTCAGGACCTCAGACTGGGTGAAGAGTCCTCAGGACCTCAGACTGGGTGAAGAGTCCTCAGGGCCTCAGACTGGGATAAAGAGTCCTCAGGACCTCAGACTGGGTGAAGAGTCCTCAGGACCTCAGTCTGGACGAAGAGTCCTCAGGACCTCAGACTGGGTGAAGAGTCCTCAGGACCTCAGACTGGGATAAAGAGTCCTCTTTCAGCACGTCAACAACCTGATGCACACAGATAACACTGGAGTTGTCAGGATAAGTATTGGAATTTCCATCAGTGGCTTGGCTAATGCCAGGACTTGAACCCTGTTGAACATCTTTTGGGAGAGACCCAAATTAAAGAGGTCTGATTACTTTCTGATGCCACTATATGTTGTCATGTTGTCATGCTTGGTTTTGATGTCACGACCCATGGGAGAGTAACTGCTGCATTGGTGCGCTCCAATGGGGAAGCTTAATAATACTTATGTTAATACACGCTCAATAGCGATTGGCTGATGTCTGTGACCCTGAATGACTTCTCTTCCTGGAGATGGACAGGCCTTTGACCCCTGAGGCAGATACAGGAAGTGACCCATAGCAACCTACCTACAACCCCTGGACATTGGCTTTCATCTCCCCCCGGAGAAACGTCTGTGAATATCTCAGGCCCCGTGATACACACGGAGAAGAACAAAAAAGTGATAAAATTAAAACGGAGACGAGAGGGAGAGGAGAGAGATAGTGAGCGCGAAAAGAGGAGAGAGAGAGGGGGGGAAAGATAAATAGATAGTGAGAGAGAGGAAAAAGACAGAGGGATGCCAGGTGTTGAAAGAAACGGAAGAAACGATGAGAAGACAGCAGAGAGAGGGAGAGAGGATGGGAACAGGGCAGAATATTGTAAGAGTGACTGAACAGAGAACAGTTGACAGCGAGGAAATAAATAAATAACGAAATAAAGCAGCCTTTTGTGGCATAATTTTAAGCATTGTATGAAGACATAAAGGGAATGCGATATCCAATATTGAAGTTTTTTTCTCAGAACACACTTGTGTCGAGCGGGAGTGTGTGTGTGTGCGTGTGTGTGTGCGTGTGTGTGTGTGTGTGTGCGCCGGAGAGGAAAAGGAGACGTTTTGAATTTGTATTCGTCTGCGAAATGTGTTTTTGTGTTCGTGGCATACTGGAATCGTACCCTGCATCTCCGATAGGACGGCAAACGAAGAGACCTTTTGTGTAACACATGAAAAGAATAACAGTCCACTTTTCTCCGCGAGGGCTTGTGCGTTCACATTAGCCTGTCAACAAGGTCACCGAGCTGCTGCCCCGGTGTCACTAAAAGGGTCTTTTGATTGGGCCTCGGTCTCAGTCACTGCTTTGACCTCTGACCCCATGGGCGACCACTCTACTCTCCTGGAATGTGTGTGAGACTTGTGTCCATGAGGTTTTGTAGGCTCCCATTAGATAAAAGCTATTTTTGTTTAAGGTTTAGGTTTTGGGTTAAAGTTAAAAGTTACCGGCATGTCTCTAGTGTGTGTGTGTGTGTGTGTGTGTGTGTGTGTGTGTGTGTGTACCGGCATGTCTCCAGGTGTATGTGTGTGTGTATGCCGGCATGTCTCCAGGTGTGTGTGTGTGTGTGCACACAGATGAGTCATCAGATTCTGTGTGCAGCCTTCTTTAGCTTCAGTATTAATCTGCATCTTCTTCTCTGTCCTCCTCTGGATCTTCTCTCTTCGTACGGCTCTTCTGTCCTCGCTTCTTCACGTTGGGTGTTCGTCCTAATCTCCTCTGTGTCCTGTGTTGTGTTGTTGTCACGGTTACATATGTAACGTTGTGCCAACACACGTACACCACACGCACGGATAAAAATACTGTTTCATAGAGAGAGAGAGAGAGAGAGAGATTATCTGTAATGTCTGCCGGAGACACGCAGACTACACCAGCTTAACATGTTTCCATGCTATCATTATCCTTGTCACACACACACACACGTGTGTTAAACAGAGACATACCCACTTTGTGTGCGTGTGTGTGTATGTGTGTGTGTGTGTGTGTGCGTGTGTGTGTGTGCGTGCGTGTGTGTGTGCGTGTGTGTGTGTGCGTGTGTGTGTGTGTGTGCGTGTGTGTGTGTGTGTGTGTGTGTGTGTGTGTGTGGTCCCATGCATATGTGAATAAAGACACACAATTATCAACTCCAGAAACGTTAATTTCCTTGGCAACGGCCGAGTGCGCACATCTCCCTCCCTCCACAACTGGCCCTTTAGCCCCTCAGCCACCGTCATTGTCTTAGGAAGAGGAGGAAGGGGAGGAGGAAGGGGAGGAGGGAGGGGTGGAGGAAGGGGAGGAGGATGGGGTGGAGGAAGGGGAGAGGTGGATGGAGACTGAATCTGAAGGGGCGTCAGAGTGGGGGGAAAAGCGGAGAGAGTTAAGTGTGAAAGAAAGAAACACGGAGAGAGAGGTAGATAAAGACAGAGAGAGGTAAAGATGAAGAGAAAGAGGGGGTTGAGGGAGCGAGAGAGAGAGAGAGAGAGAGAGCCTCGTGGGTTCTAGTCCTGAAACAATCTTTAATCTGCTTCATTTTACTCGCTGTTTAAACGAGGCGTGTCTATTTTTAAACACACATTTTTCTGTGCAAGCACACAAGTCTTTCCGGATATTAGAGACCTGTCCCCGCCCGTATTACTGTCTGAACCCACAGCCCTCAGCGACCCGGAGACATGGAGAGAGACCCGGAGACATCTGGCTGGGCAAACAGCGATTTCTTCATCCATCTGAGCATCCAGTTAAAAATATCCATTCGATAAACAGCGTCTGGGCCATCCTGAGGGAGTGACAGGGCCCAGTCAAATGGACTCCAACTCCACCTGTTATAACTCTGTTATAACCCTGTTTAAACCATGTAAAGCCACACGGGGAGGCTATCCGCCCCCTCTCCCAATTTACAGCCCCTGGGGAGATGCAGCGTATACAGCGTAAACGAGGCTTTTTGATTGAGTTCTGTTATACCGGGTTCACGGGCCAGACGATCTGTGAGTGTTCCCACTGTTATGAGTATTGCTCGTAGTCCGATTTGATGTAATCAATCAACCATCACTATCTCAGTTCACCTTGATCTAATTAATTTCCGACTGTACTGGCGTGACAATAAACGAGACACGCTGTCCTGATTGGCCGGTCGGTTGGCTGCTGACAGGTGATTGGTGCAATCAGGGTTTTGTCGTGTTTACACTCAATCAGGTCATTATTGCCTTCTCTGTCATCCATCTCGCCGTCTTAGTCTCTCTTCATAAACATTTAAATGGCATTGCCAAATCGTATAACAGGAGAAATCTCTAATACATATTTTATATGTATTTATATATAATGTTATATGATAAGCTAAAAATTATGTTCAACCAAACACTGATGTCCATTCCTAATGGGGACGAAGGCAGCAAAATATACTGCACTACTATACCACACGACAAGACATTCTATCACGAACCAGGGTGGTGTAGTGCAGGTTGAAGCCAATTGCAGAGTTTGAATATTCGTTTCGTGCCATTTATTAAAATAACACAAACACGACAACAAACGGTGGAACAAACTATACACTGTGTGAAACAAAAGTGCGACAACTACAAAACTAAAACAGCGACAAATCCACATAGACAAACACTCCCCTACCAACATAACTGTGTGACATAGAAATAATGAACAGCAACGAGTGACTTCCTATCAATCCCTTTATAGCCCAGTGATTACCAATCCCCAACAGCTGTAACCAACAAAACCAGGAAGTGGTGCACCCGAAACCAGACAGTGCAGTACCCTAACTCACCACTCGTGACACATTCTCCCACAGTAAAAACACACACGCTAATGCATCAACACACACACTCTCACACACTCTGTCATACACCAACACACACACTCTCACACACAAACACACATTCTCTTATATTACACATGTACAGATGGGTTTACTTATTAGACAGGTGTATTAAGTGGTCTCCTGCAATTCATCAAAGACATTGGCAGGAGCTAACCGGAATGAATTACAACCCCAGTGGGAGAGTTACGCATGCAGGTTAGTAAAAGGAGCATTTACATGAACTTTATATCGCCAGTTGATAACCGTAACCGTGGCGTTGCCGAGGTAATGGCAGGGTAGAGGCCCTCTTGTCATTAATTTTGGTGGTTCTGTGGGTTACTCTGTTAGCGGGCGCTACGCCGTTATGATGTTCTTGATGGCCTGAGCACTTCTGCAGACAGGCAGTCAGGCAGACAGGCAGACAGGCAGACAGGCAGACACAGACAGACACAGACAGACAGACAGACAGACACAGACAGACAGACACATACAGACAGGCAGACAGACAGACAGGCAGACAGATAGGCAGACAGACAGACAGGCAGACACAGACAGACAGGCAGACAGACAGACAGAGACACAGACAGGCAGACAGACAGACACAGACAGACAGACAGACACAGACACAGACAGACAGACAGACAGACACAGACAGACAGACACATACAGACAAGCAGACAGGCAGACAGACAGACAGACAGACAGGCAGACAGACAGACAGGCAGACACAGACAGACAGGCAGACAGACAGACACAGACAGGCAGACAGACAGACAGACAGGCAGACAGATAGGCAGACAGACAGACAGGCAGACACAGACAGGCAGACAGACAGACACAGACAGGCAGACAGACAGACACAGACAGGCAGACAGACACAGACAGACAGACAGACAGACAGACACAGACACAGACACAGACAGACAGACACATACAGACAAGCAGACAGGCAGACAGACAGGCAGACAGATAGGCAGACAGACAGACAGGCAGACAGGCAGACAGACAGACAGACAGACACAGACAGGCAGACAGACAGACACAGACAGACAGACAGACAGACAGACAGAGACAGACAGACACAGACAGACAGATACAGACAGGCAGACAGGCAGACAGACAGGCAGACAGACACAGACAGGCAGACACAGACAGACAGACAGACACAGACAGGCAGACAGACAGACACAGACAGACAGACACAGACAGACACATACAGGCAGGCAGACAGACAGACAGACAGACAGGCAGACAGATAGGCAGACAGGCACGCTCCTGGTTTAAGAGCTTCCTGAGTGTCTGATCATGGCTTCATTGGCCTGATTAGGAGCAGCTCAGTGCTTCCTTCCGTACCACTGAAATTCTCCCATCTACATCCTTGTCTCCAAATCCCTATTTCTACATCCATGTTTCCACACCCCAGTCTCCACATCCATGTTTCCACATCTCAGTCTCCACACCCCAGTCTCCACATCCATGTCTCCACATCTCAGTCTCCACATCCCCTGTCTCCACATCCATGTCTCCACATCTCAGTCTCCACACCCCAGTCTCCACATCCATGTCTCCACATCCATGTCTCCACACCCCAGTCTCCACATTCCAGTCTCCACATCCATGTTTCCACATCTCAGTCTCCACACCCCAGTCTCCACATTCCAGTCTCCACATCCATGTCTCCACATCCATGTCTCCACATCCATGTCTCCACATCCATGTCTCCACATCCCCTGTCTCCACATCCATGTCTCCACACCCCAGTCTCCACATTCCAGTCTCCACATCCATGTTTCCACACCCCAGTCTCCACATTCCAGTCTCCACATCCATGTCTCCACATCCCAGTCTCCACATCCATGTCTCCACATCCATGTCTCCACATCCATGTCTCCACATCTCAGTCTCCACACCCCAGTCTCCACATCCATGTCTCCACATCTCAGTCTCCACACCCCAGTCTCCACATCCATGTCTCCACATCCATGTCTCCACACCCCAGTCTCCACATTCCAGTCTCCACATCCATGTCTCCACATCTCAGTCTCCACACCCCAGTCTCCACATCCATGTCTCCACACCCCAGTCTCCACATCCCCTGTTTCCACACCCCAGTCTCCACATTCCAGTCTCCACATCCATGTTTCCACATTTCTTTCTAGTTATCGCTCTACCCCACGCTTTCTTGAAGTATAATGGTATTATTTTACTGTGACTGTGCGTGCGTGCGTGCCTGTGGCTTGTTTGCCTGCGAGTGCGCGTGTCTTCGCGCTTACCGTCAGCGTGCACGTCTCACCATGCCAAGTTCATCTGCATTCATTAACATTCTAGAACATCCGCTCGTTGGTTACCGTGACGTCAGCGTCTCTGTGGAAACACGCTCCGGCTTCAGGGTCAGACAGACACTCGTTCTGGACTTCACCTCGCCTCTGACTCACAGACTGTTTGTGTGTATTCCAAATCTGCGCTGCGATTTTTAATGTGGGTTTGTGTCCGTTGTCGTCACTATTTATGATTAAACATTAGGCGCCAGGACCTGGGTGAGTATTGGCCAAACGCCATGAACCCATAAGGTGTGTGAATGCGTTTAGAAACCGCACGCCAGCGCATTTCAGAAAAGTAAATAAATAGCTGTATTGCAATAACCGCTGTATACCGTCTCAAGCCAATGTTTACAGCCAATCGGGATTCAGGGCAGGGGAAACACAGGTTCTGATTCCTGTGGCATCACGTTGAAGATGATTTGTGTGATCCATGGTGTTGTTATGACGGGCTCAGGCGAGTTCACACAGCGCCATGTGACACAACAGCTATGGGAAACACAGACAGCTTCAGCTCCACGTATCTTTTCTTTTGTTTCATCGTCATGTGTTTTTTTTGTGTGGATCCCTGCCAGAACAGAAGCCCGGGTGACCTAACCCAGATGACTAATCACAGAGGGATGGTCTCACTGGGACCAGATCTCCACTGTTACTCCTCACAGAGGGATGGTCTCACTGGGACCAGATCTCCACTGTTACTCCTCACAGAGGGATGGTCTCACTGGGACCAGATCTCCACTGTTACTCCTCACAGAGGGATGGTCTCACTGGGACCAGATCTCCACTGTAACTCCTCACAGAGGGATGGTCTCACTGGGACCAGATCTCCACTGTAACTCCTCACAGAGGGATGGTCTCACTGGGACCAGATCTCCACTGTTACTCCTCACAGAGGGATGGTCTCACTGGGACCAGATCTCCACTGTAACTCCTCACAGAGGGATGGTCTCACTGGGACCAGTTCTCCACTGTAACTCCTCACAGAGGGATGGTCTCACTGGGACCAGATCTCCACTGTAACTCCAGTGCGTATACAGTCATGTGGATCGGTACAGTTCTGAGGATGCTTCCATAATATTCACCACGTACCACATAGAGGGGCGTGGTCAGCGGTGGTGGATCAGAAAGTTAACTAAGACGCCATTTTTTCGAAGCGACCGACCCACCAGTCAGGGAGCACGAAGTGGAATCTGTCCAGTTTTCCGTTTGTACAAATGCTTCGCTCGCGCCTGTTGTCATTGATCCGTTTGCCCTCCAACACAAATTTGTTCATCCTATTGATCCGTCCTGACACAACGCCGTCTCACACAATTAAAGTCCGTCCCAAACGCTCAGTCGCTCTGTACCTTAATGATGAAACAGGAAGCAGTATTTCATTAGATGCTGGAGTGAATGGCTCCCCAGGGCGAAACACAACAGATTACATATTGAAAAATCTCGGGCAACATCCCCGTCCCCACCCCCTCCCAGACAACCAGCACCCAACCACCAATTCCCCACCACGTCTTAATCACAGACGCAGCTAATATTTAGTCTAATCCTCTAAAACAACGCGTGTGTCGGCCTGTGTTTCTGTGAAACCGTATAATAATGACTCTGCTGCTGTTCGTTGTATTGTTCAATGTCTTGTGACCTTCGGCAGGTGAGAAACACATGTTTTAGTGATGCAACACTTGAGATGGATCTCATCTATACATACACACACACACACACACACACACACACACATACACACATACACACATACACATTGAGAAAAGGCCTACAGAATATTCATCAAAGACATAATCCTCGATGCTGTTCGGTCGTTCGAACCCAACCTTGCTGTTTCAGATGAAGGCAACAAGGTGAAGTCAGACCCGGAATGGTCTCCAAGGTATTTTAGTAATGAAAATACAGACTGTGGAGATTAATTAGCCCGTGCTTAAGAACCTGGCTCTTCCTCCCACCAAACACAATCCTGCTAATTAAAAATGAGATTGTATGTGTGTGTGTGTGTGTGTGTGTGTGTATGTGTGTGTGTGTGTGTGTGTGTTTGTGGGTTGGTGGGTGTGTGTGCGTGCGTGCCTGTGAGACACTGCTGAAATGTGCCCTCACACACTTTCGTGATGTACCAGGTTTCCCTGAGGACCCAGTAGGCAAATTGGGCGTAGACGGGAAAGTAAACTGGCCAATCAGATTACACCAGGCATTCAGCACAGAGACCAAACCATTGATATTGGGCATGTTTGTATGTAGACGTTGTCTCTGTGAATAATGTCAGATTGCCACGGTAACTACAGCAGCACCTCTACATCTAGCTGTAGCGGTTACTAACCAGGTGTTGTGGGAGGGGGGGCGAGCTGCCACGGTAACGCTATTGGGGGAGGGGCGGCAACCACAAAAGGCTCCTGTAATCCCCCCAGTGTCTCCGCGGTAAAGGCTAAATGACTGATCAGATTGCGGAAATAGATACAGGAGACATTCTCAGGTAATAAACCTCTCCTTCGCATCAACAGCCTGTGAGAGTGGGCGGAGATGTCAGCGATAAATTTAAAGCAAAGTTTCCTTTGAGGGACCCATGACGGAGCCGCTTTATGTTGATCCGTTCTGGAGATGGGAGCGCCTGTGTCTGCCTGAGTGTGTAGATGAGCGCCCGATCTGATTTGTCCACAAGCCGATGTCACCGCCGGAGAAAGGCAACACAGCCCCTGGTCGTGGAACACAGACAGCGGTGGAGAGATGGAGATGGAGAGACTGGAAGAAAGAAAGAGCACGTTTGAGTTGAAAAAGGTGTGGTCATAACAGCAGGTGGACTGTGGGTCCAGGAGCACAGAGAAATAATTGTTGTCGCCGGTGCCAACACTATTTCCTGTGCTTGTCTCATTTAACCCCAATCTAGCCCCAGTACCCATCTAACCCCAATCCAGCCCCTGTACCCATCTAACCCCAATCTAGCCCCAGTACCCATCTAAACCCAATCCAGCCCCTGTACCCATCTAACCCCAATACAGCCCCTGTACCCATCTAACCCCAATCCAGCCCCTGTACCCATCTAACCCCAATCTAGCCCCTGTACCCATCTAACCCCAATCCAGCCCCTGTACCCATCTAACCCCAATCCAGCCCCTGTACCCATCTAACCCCAATCCAGCCCCTGTACCCATCTAACCCCAATCCAGCCCCTGTACCCATCTAACCCCAATCCAGCCCCTGTACCCATCTAACCCCAATCCAGCCCCTGTACCCATCTAACCCCAATCCAGCCCCTGTACCCATCTAACCCCAATCCAACCCCTGTACCCATCTAACCCCACCCTGCCCCTCCTGTGTGTGCTAGTTGTTACATTTCTATGTGATTGTGTTCTAGTCATTCTGTTTCTATGTTCATATTATAATCATTTGCTTTCATTGCATTTAATTGAGTCTCATTGTCACATTATTAACATCCCCCTATTTAGATTGCATTAGATTCAACTCTACTGTAATTGAACAAGACAAGTACAGTACAACGAAATGAGGTTTGCATCCCACCAGAAATGTGGACTTCCAAGTCACCTGTTGCCCTCGTTTTGCGTGTTCTCAAATATAAAGTCCTTCAGAACCAGGGGCGGAGCCAGAGGGGTGTCCGGGGTGGCACTGGACACCCCAGACATCTGATTGGCCACCCCGGGTGCCACCCCAAAAATTGTATTCCCTATTGGCAGTTTGATGATGATTGACATCTCATTTGACCGCTTGTTGTAAGAAACATTTAATTCGATACGTTGCGGCAAGTTTTTTTTTAAATCCAGGACAAAGAGAGATCATTTCCACATTTTCGCGATTGAAAAATCATATATTTGAAGTAAGTATTGTAGTGACCTGGGACCTGTTTATGTGTTAACGTTCCAAGTGTTTAAGTTGATAGTTCTGTGTTTGTAATCTCGCGGGGTTTTTGGGTGATGCATATTGTAGCGATTAAATAGTGTAAAATGTATGTTCCTGAGTCTTTAAATGTATTATTATTATTAATCATAATGATTTATTATACTTGACTAACCAATAATGTCAAATTATTCACATTGCTAACACGTTTTTGTAGCACATGTGCCTAGCAATGCAATGACAGTCCTTCATTAAACTGGTCACTACCACTGCTATTTTGATTGAAAAAGATCTGTATGTCCCCTTTTTTGGGTGGCATAGCTGACCTACAAAGCACAAAAAGGGGCAAACATGTATATGCTGAAGGGCAAAGTGAATGTTAAAAAGTTTTACTCTTTTATGGGGTATGTATTAACCATCTGCTACATTGAAGAAATGTGGGTTGAGGGAATTATTACTTCTATCTCTAATCATCAATCATAGGATTTATTCATTCTACTTTTATGCCAGGTTATTGTTTTAAATACTAACTTTCTGTCATTGTCTATGGACCCCCTGAAATAGCCTCGGACACCCCATGGCCACCCCATGTATAAAAGTCTAGTTCCGCCACTGTTCAGAACATTGTCAAATCAAGTAAATCTTTGGAAGAACAATTCTGTTAATGTGCTCTGTGATTGTGTCTTGTTATCTCCTTGAATATCGGGAGCACAGTGGACTCGATCGTTCTAGCTAGAACAAAAGAGGTTTGGAACCACAAACACTTTATTTAGAGCAGATCAATGGTCAAACCACGTAACCAGGCAAGAAAGGCCTTGGTCAGACAGAGGACCAAAACCCCAAAGGTTCTAGCAGGGTTTTAGAATTTCTTTGTAATTGCTGACACATGTCAATGTCAATAAAATATTTTCTATTTGTAATACATTTTGGACGATATCGAGATTTCATTTTTTTCTTTAGAACTTTTGTATTTATCAGTGGCGAAAAAACAATTATTCGATTGTTGTGTGTGTTTGTCAGCAGTTTGATCTTCCTTCCAGTTAACACGTGTACCGTGGATAGTGTGTGTTAAAGCTGTTCTACAGTTTATCTTCTATAACCGTTCAAACCAACCTTCAAACTTCAGAGATTGAATATCTTCTTTGGCGCTTTACACAGTTTGTGGCCACAAATACAATACAATGAGTCTGTGGACTGCACTGTTTAGCACCTCTTCACAGTAGAATACTTATTACATGTATTTTTGTTCCTATTTTTAATCAGGGAGTAACAGTGTGCTTGTAATCTATTATTTACAGGATATTAGCACATCTGAAAACTGTGGCCAGCACAGTCAGATCTGAACGCTTTTGTTGGGGCAGCTTGATCGTTTGGTATGTAAGAAGTATTCCGGTGTCTCTATGACAGTGCTCTGGTTTCCATCCACCAGTGCTCTACCCGTTTTCATGTGTTAGGCCCGTGTATTTCCTCAAATCGTTTATGTTTTAAAGATGAGTGTTGAATTGCTCGGCCTCTGAAAGCACATTTGAAAGTATCCCAGACTATCAGGTTATCAACTTCTCCGTGGGCACAACAAATCCTGTTATATGAACAGACTGTAATCCAGTAAACTTATGTGGCCGGGTGAAATGGAAACATACACACCGGAAGCAAACTATGCTTTTTTTTTAAATCTAGGATTTATTCTGACTGCTGTTTAAAATAAATGACAGCGGTCGATGGGAGCACCATTAGACAGATAACCGTCTAATTCAGTCAAAACTGAAATACAGCGTAATACACTGCAACAGGTCAGATTTAAATTTATTTCCCCAAAACAAAAATGTGTTAGACCTGATTGAAATACAATAACCCAACTGGAATACGGCAGTGTCTGAGGCAACAGAGAAATAAAAGCACATTAACAAAGCCACAACCCACGTTACACATATTAATCATGCAGTACCAGTAATGTGCATTAAACCATACAGTTATACTGTATAATCACAGGATATAGGTTAAACACATTGACAGATTTATCAAATAAACATGGCATCAGTATTTTACCACATAAATCACCAAAAGTACATACCTAATCCTTTACCAATCACCACGAGGTTCACTCGTCACACATGTGCTCCAAACAAATCTACAAGAAATGTACACATCAAATGTTCTTTAAACTCCACATCAAATGTTCTTTAAACTCCGCTTCCCAACATATTTGTGCATATTAAAGATTGAAGTAATATTTACCCAGAAAAACGGAAGTTTAAACACGTCAATCAGAACGATGCACACGCAAAAACACCGAGCTTTTCTGTACACTGAAAAAGGCTTCTCTAGCCGCGCTCACGCATCCAAACCCAGTAAATAGTATCGCGAGAAGAGAGAGATTTCTTAAAGGGGCCACAAACATTTTTAACACAAAATAGAAACCAGGTATATGTATACCACTTGGCCACACTTATATTACATTTCTGATATGCTTGCCCACATGGACATTCTGTTAGATATTATCTGCATTCATTCATACTTCATTTGATTGAGGTTAAATGTCAAGAATTTCTAACGACCGTAAAACGCCACATTTGTTTCTCGACCTGCCAAATCTTGATCATTATGTTTGGTCCGTTGACACGTACCGGACAAGATAATTTGACAACCTAACTGTTACTTTAAACCATGACAAACGAAGACATGTTGCTGCCAGGAGAGGCAAGAAAAAACAAATCCAAGCCACTCTGACAAGAGTGTTTCAAGTTTCTTAATGGCAAATATTCAATCCCCGGAGAAAAAAACTAGGAGAAATCAGAATAAGGCTTAAATCGCTGTGGCGAACCGAAATCCTGTGTTTTACATTATGAACATATAGTATGTTAATAACACTTAAAGGAACGATGGGAAAGAAAAGAAATAGCAGATCTGAACCTGTCCTTTTCATTTCTGGACTAATCATGTGATTTGGTTCTGATTGAAATACGGCTGGAGGAGAGCATGTCAGACTACAGACTACAGATTCCTTATCTAAGTAACTTTCAGTTGCTTTGGTTAAAAGCAAGGGGGTTGAGCTTGTGTCCTCATCGAAAACACTGTGTGCAGACGGAATAACAGGTTCTCCAGCCAACCCCTCCCCCCCCTGCCCCCCCAACCACCCAGGGCCCCAACACCCACAACCAGACCAATTTTCTTACAATTATTCAAGTCTGGACATTCCCAAGTCAAATTATTTCCTAATGACTCCATTCGTGGCTCACACTACCAACTCCAAGGTTGCGGGTTCGAATCCCACGAAGGTCAAATACAAATCTGTAGCCTTAGGGTTGGGCTGGGTGTGGGAATTTGGGGTGTCGGGAGTAAAGTGGAAAAATACCCCAAACATAACAAGAAACCAACTGTTCAGCCACCAACAACACCAGTTGGTTATATTAATGCATCTCGCTTGGCCCGTAAACCAGTTAGAGCTCGAGTAAATGCATTGAGATGTTGAGCTCTCCTCTGGTCTTTATCCTCTCTTTAACAACCCATTTTCTTCAGTTGTTGTCTGTCCTCGCTTAATATAATAAAGGGCACTGAATCGGAAACAGAATAATTGCCTCACTATACGTCTCTGTTCAGCGCCGCGTGGAGAACCTAGAATCCACAGGTTTCGATGACTGTTTACAGATTGCTTGATTACGCCGCCACCATGTCCCTGTTCAGCTCGGTACAAAGACACTTAAAAGTACATGTACCGAGATTCGTCTTGGAACTAATTAGATGGCAAGAGCCTGGTGTTTTCTGTTGTGAGCACATCTCTTCCTCAAAACCGAAGGATTTCACGCTCTTGTGCATTTCTGGGAAATTGTGTGTCTCTAGTCAAACAGGCAGTAAACCAGGGGGACGCTAATAGACTTTAATCAGGAAACAATCAGGCTTTTGATACATAATTAGGTTCTCTAATGGAGTTTATGCACAGAACACGATAAAAACAATTGGGATCAACACTACTAGCCTAGACATACATCCCATCTCTGCACGTGTGTGTGTGTGTGTGTGTGTGTGTGTGTGTGCGTGCGTGCGTGCGTGTGTGTGTGCTAGAGCCCCGCTGAGAGAGGTTCCAGAATTCGCTATCACAGTCAGACGTCCACTGACGTCTGCGCGTACTTTGAGTGCGCGTCGTCCGTCTTCGCTTCGTCCCTTCTCTTCCGGTCTGTCGCGTACCCACGCACACGTTCGCCCGTTGCCAAGCGCGCCCGTTTAAAACATTTCCCCGCGGCTCTGCTCGCATCTGTTCAGTTGATTGTAATTCCAGTCATTCCCAGGGATGCAATAGGCCTTTGTGAACTAACATTTTGCGCTTTTAAGGAAAAAGCATTTCGCTTTATTTTAATTGCATGAATGGTTTCAGGGTTTAATTTTTCTTACTTTGTTGACATTATCGAATAATGTTTTTTTTAAATCCATTAAAAAAAATCCATGGCCTAAATAAGTATACAATGTAATTTAAATATATATTTTTGTGGTATGTACATTTTCAAGTGACTGTAGGTCAGTATAAAACTTTTTTAAGGATGTTAAGCTAAGTCAATGATGAGCTATGGTAAGATAATATGCTAACTGTGTTTACCATCCAGTAGCATTCTTTTAAAGGATCCAATTCCATGCCAAATGGTTTGGGCAATTTGCACATTTGAATCGTACATTTTATTAATTAACACCTGCTAAAATGTTCTTTCTCATACCAGAAATACATTTCTATCTCGCCTACCGTTTCCCCGTATATCAAGTCATCTCCAGATGATCTCTGTGATTTTCCATAAATACATTTTTCCTCGTGAATTTCAAACGACTTTTAATGACCGTGCACACCAGAAATATCCTGTTAACATAGATCACAAGATCGGGTCAAGATCGGGTCAAGATCAGAACAAACGGACATGCTGGGAAGGATCAGGTCGGCCGACCACAGAGGTCAAGGGTCAAGCGGATGACAGCACATTTCCCTGGGAGAGCAGTGGTTTCTGTGGTCGTCCGTCTAACGGTGGTAGTTTCTCACCCCAGGTTAGCACACAGCATGCGTGGACTAATTCAATTGTTCGGTTTTGTTTTGAGCCGTGAGACGGGTCTCTTGTCCAGTTAATTACCTTTATTAATATTTTCACCCTGTCAGTCCAAGTCACCTCCGAGCTAGCGTCGCCATTTGAGTTTCTGATGAGAAAACTGTCCAATGCTATTGGCGGCGGTAACCTTGACAACTGGACCACGTTGTGGACTCTGCCGAATAAAACCCGCAGAGGTTCAAAACATTATTAGTGCCGTATTGTGGCTGTTAGAGGGGACTCCTAAGACCGGGCTGACCTCCCAGCTAACGTTCATCCGTTTGGACTGAGCTGTAACAGGTAAACACACGGACTGCCTGTGAAACGTCAGTGACTGACAGGACGTTGGTCTCCTTAAAAACAAAATGAAGAGACAGGGGTCAGACGGACGGTCTCTCCTCCATATAGTGAAGCGGTTGTTTTATTTGACACATTTAGAGTTGGTGAAAAACACAGCAGAATAGCCCTAACGTTGTACTGCCGTATCCCACACAAAATAACATCTGAATACAGCAACGACAGCAATAGTTTCAGTGAGTAAAGTTGACGTGATCTGAGATGACACACAGAATTATGTTAAATAATTACTAAAACGGATATGTAAAGTGACTTTTTCCTAGAAAGCACTTGCGGTTCGAATAATCTGAGGAAAACTCCACGCACTCTTTAACCCCGGGTTACAAAAGCAATATCAAAATGGCTTCCTCAGGTCTGTCTGTCCCACTGCCATCAACTTCCCATTTAATACAAATCCCTCATCAGCATTTATTGGAGCACATTTCTATTCTGACATTTGGCAACAAGGAGGAATCATAAAATAATAGCAATTTGTCCATAGTCCACTCAGCATTTGTCCATTAAAAAAAAAACGAGTTCCTCAGTCGATTATCCTGAACTCCTCCGGAACATTCTCCGCCGGCAGATAGTCTCCGCCGGGAAACAACTCCCACACCCTACGGTGTCATTTGGACCACAGTTGTTGTGCACCAGGTTGAGAAGGTAAGTGGTCCTTCCCCAGATTAAACCCATCCTGTACGCTCTCCTCCTGATGTTTCTTCTCCAGGAAACCAGTCCACAAGGTCCTCCTCACCAGTCAAACAGCTTAACCCGAAACAATGTAAACAGCTCCAAAAACTTGCGCCCGCACCAAAAAAAACATAATTTTTTTCAGGTTTGCACTTTCTTTGTTCCTCTTTTGTGCTCGTTCCTCGGCAGTGCAAAAAAAAACGAGAATTATTGAGGATTTATTTTTTCAACAAATAAATAAACTTGCTCTTTCTGCAATATATTTCTGTAAATCCTCATAGTGTACATTGTGTGTGTGTGTGTGTATATATATATATAAACACACGCACACACATGCACACATATATATAAATGTGTTATCGATGGGTCACTACATGAGCACACAGCTCTTGGCCCGGTCCTTCCTCAGGACAGGAGCCGGGTCCTGGGTATCTGTCCGACTGGGCAGGGGTACCAGGGGCAGCTGGGACACCCGTTTGAGGCCCCTGCGGGAGCTGCTGCGTTTCAGCTGAGGCTTGTGAGGCCGTCGCACCGACGCCAACGTGGTGATGTGGAACACGTCCCGTACGCTGTTCTCCGACACCTTGGAGGTGCACTCCACGTATGCCACGGCACCAATCTGACGGGCCAGCCCACTGCCCTGTGGGACGGAGACGGAAAGGGTTAAAGACAGGCAGGAGACAGAGAGGCAGGACAGAGACAGGAAAAAATGTGGACAAGGGAGAAAGATTGAGAGAGAGAGGAAGTGAGGAGAGAGAGATGAATCTGACAGGCACCAATGCTGGATCAGATTGTGGGCAGATACGTGTGAAATGTGCCGTGTTCATTGTGTGATCAGGTCGCACGACTCTGGCAAATTTGAAACCCGATTTCCCCATAAAACCCACAACAGGATAACCGATCTAGGGCCAATTGGATTTAATTGGCAAAACTTGGTTGCCTGTCTGACCAGGATGTGTGACACAGGATCCCCGGCAACGTTCTACCGGCTGTAACGCTACGGTGGCTGTCTGTGACCAAAATTGTGTACGACGAAAGTAAAAGAACAGCAGTAACAGGAACCTTTGAAACAATTTCACCGTCGGCATGTTGTATGAGATCTGTGTTGCTCTCCACTTCCACTTTGTGTTTGTCTAGGCTGTTTACATCTTTTTCTTCTCTGTTATTTTAGTTTTGGGGGTTGGATTTGATTATGCCCCCCCCCTCGGCCAGCTTACCCAGGCTTGTGTGTGTGTGTGTGTGTGTGTGTGTGTGCAGGGTGAAAAAGCTTTTGTGCGTGTGGGGGGGGTCAACTTCCACACTCTGTGGATGTCAGACACGGAAAAGCACAAAATGAACACGGGAAAAAGCTGATTAAAATTTTGGGGATTTACAGACCCATTTATCACCCCTCCCTCATTCCCTCCACCCCTCCACCCCTACTCACACACACACACACACACACACACACACTCACACACACATTTCCATGGCGATAAAAGGCTTCACTCGTTAATCAAGGTCTGTTTTGTATTTATTCTGCCTTCTTAAATCCCTAAATCTGCATGAATATTTCAACTCGGGGTAATGTGTGTCCCAGCCCCCGGGACATAAACCCAATACCCCCCCTCAGCCTCCCCTTTCACCCCCTTACAATAAACAACCTCTGCCTCCGTCAGCATTTTACGGTACGAACGCAGACCGACACAAAATTGTCTGCTTCGGTGTGTTTCTGTGTGTGTGTGTGTCGTCAGACGTGTGTGTTTCTGTGTGTTTCTGTGTGTGTATCGTCAGACCTGTGTGTTTCTGTGTGTTTCTGTGTGTGTATCGTCAGACCTGTGTGTTTCTGTGTGTGTATCGTCAGACCTGTGTGTTTCTGTGTGTGTATCGTCAGACCTGTGTGTTTCTGTGTGTGTATCGTCAGACCTGTGTGTTTCTGTGTGTGTATCGTCAGACCTGTGTGTTTCTGTGTGTGTATCGTCAGACCTGTGTGTTTCTGTGTGTGTATCGTCAGACCTGTGTGTTTTTGAGTCCAGTAGGCAACATTACGGTGATGTGGGTGACTGTACCATCCCTGTAAGTCTTTCCTCCTGCGTCCTGTTCTGGTCTCTCTCTGACTCTCTCTTCATACAGTAATGGTATCTGTAACTCTCTCCCCCTGCGTCCTGTTCCGGTCTCTCTCTGACTCTCTCTTCATACAGTAATGGTATCTGTAACTCTCTCCACCTGGTCCCGTTCCTCTCACCTGTTCATGAGTTACAGGAATGAGGCGCTGTTTGGACAGCTCTCTCAGAGTGCTCAGGTCTGTCCTCATGTCCAGCTTGCAGCCCACCAGAACCACCTTGGCGTTGGGACAGAACTCCTGGGTCTCTCCCTGCCACTGTGACACACACAAACCCAGACAGGCAGACAAACACACACACACACACACAAAGTGATTAAAATAGTGAGACAGAGGTAGAACGTTCATACAGGGTAAACTACTTTTTTATTCCTGTTCTTTTTTTCCCCGGTACAACAATGAAAGCCAAGAATGGAAAGAAACGCCTGTAACAAACAGCCAGAGACAAAGTGTCAGGATATAGTGTTCATCAGTCAGGCCTTCCCCATCCAATAGGACAGTAAAATTAGTCCACAGAGAGACCAAAACATTCACCTGACCTGTGACCCACAGAACTACCCAGGGCCTTCAGGTTGTAGGCGGAGTTTGACCCCGGACCCTGAGGACCCAGATGATTAGCCAGGCTTTCTCGGTCTCATCTGATTTGTTAAAATACATTAGACTCTCATCACCTCATTAGTCTGAACGAATGGACATGAACGACATGTACCTGTGAGAACTCCGCCCCCCCAAGTCAGTTACATGAATATGTATATCCATGATTAAACCTCCTAGGGATCTATCATTTCTCAATAAAAAGGGAAAGTGCCTCAATCAACTCCCGTTGAATCAGATCTCTGCCAGTTGAATCAACTCCCCGGTTGAATCAGATCTCTGCCAGTTGAATCAACTCCCCGGTTGAATCAGAGCTCTGCCAGTTGAATCAACTCCCCGGTTGAATCAGAGCTCTGCCAGTTGAATCAACTCTCCGGTTGAATCAGAGCTCTGCCAGTTGAATCAACTCTCCGGTTTAATCAGAGCTCTGCCAGTTGAATCAACTCCCCGGTTGAATCAGAGCTCTGCCAGTTGAATCAACTCTCGGTTGAATCAGAGCTCTGCCAGTTGAATCAACTCTCCGGTTTAATCAACTCAGAGCTCGGTTGAATCGGTTGAATCAGAGCTCTGCCAGTTGAATCTCCAACTGCCAGTTGAATCCGGTTTAATCAGAGCTCTGCCAGTTGAATCAACTCCCCGGTTGAATCAGATCTCTGCCAGTTGAATCAACTCCCCGGTTGAATCAGAGCTCTGCCAGTTGAATCAACTCCCCAGTTGAATCAGAGCTCTGCCAGTTGAATCAACTCTCCGGTTTAATCAGAGCTCTGCCAGTTGAATCAACTCCCCGGTTGAATCAGAGCTCTGCCAGTTGAATCAACTCTCCGGTTTAATCAGAGCTCTGCCAGTTGAATCAACTCCCCGGTTTAATCAGAGCTCTGCCAGTTGAATCAACTCCCCGGTTGAATCAGATCTCTGCCAGTTGAATCAACTCCCCGGTTGAATCAGAGCTTTGCCAGTTGAATCAACTCCCCGGTTGAATCAGAGCTCTGCCAGTTGAATCAACTCCCCGGTTGAATCAGAGCTCTGCCAGTTGAATCAACTCCCCGGTTGAATCAGAGCTCTGCCAGTTGAATCAACTCTCCTGTTTAATCAGAGCTCTGCCAGTTGAATCAACTCCCCGGTTGAGTGGTTCGGATGAGGCAGACAAATCCACTGGAACGAGAGGAGACGGATGTCCCTGGGATATGACGCAACAGCTTGAGATTCCTCATATTGCTTTACCTCCTAGCCTCGAGTCAATAGAGCTATATTAGGTGGAGTACGAAAGAAGACATCCCTACTCTCTCCTGTAAAAACAACCCCCTGTGAGATGAAATGTCATCGCTGCGACTCGGCTGGAAAAACACGGCGCCAACGCGAATGCCAAACACCCGCCATGTTGGGTTACGTCCAGGAGCCATGTGTGAATGGCACCCAATAATAGTTAAACCACCTCTGACCCTATACCAGCCAATCAGAGTGCACCCCCCCACTCAATCCCCGCCCCCTCGTGTCTGAAGATGACCCGGGTGTCAAGAGTCTAATTCGGCATGGTGATTGGACCAGGCTCTGAAGATTATCGGTGAGACAGCTAGGGGTCGTGGGGTCAAGGCAACCCTTCACGAAAAGCTCGGTGGGAGTTCTCCTTGGTTTGGATAGACAGGGGAACAGGGGCCTGAGTGAGAGAGGGGCGTGTCAAAGCAGGGTGTTATGGGTAAAATCCGTCCAGCCAATGGGAGGATACATGGCACCTCCCTCAGAACCACCAGACACGTCGACACAACAGAAATGCCTTTAAAATGTCCTGAACTCCCAGGAGTAGACCTTTAAAGACTAACACACATGTTCTCCAGATGGAGATCTTCTGAGGAACACACACACACACACATGACATGTTACACACGTCGTAGAGTCACACAACACGCCTCCCATGAGACGGCTGTAAAAGTGTTTACCGCTCCGAGCAGATCTCGCCACAGTCTGAGTGGTTCCTACCAAATTCCTAACCAAGCCACCAATCAGCACGCATCAAACCCAGAGGTCACCGTTCACGTGTTAAAAACACATCTGTTCAAATGCAATCGCTAAACACCAGTTCTCCGCTGCAGCCAGCCTTGGATCGGCTGACGCGCAGCTAATCAGGCTCCAGTCGAAACCGTACCCCTCGTCAGCTCCTCATTCTTCTCCCTGACGTCCCATTCATGTAGGGTTCAGAGGTCAAGTAGCTCTGGTTGTTTTCAGGGGATGAAAGGGCGAAGGCCTCCCTGACCGACTGTTGTTAAAGGATCAGAATGTGAGCTCGGCCTGCGTCAGCGTGGAAACTGGACGTTTGGATCAGGTTCTTTAGAACAAAGAGAACCACCGTGTTCTCTGCCGTCAGGGCCAGAACGGCTGTCCTCTGGTCGTGTGACTTGTGACACACAAGGAGGAGGAAAATACTGACCTTTTTGAGGACACTATCCAGAGTTTCTGGGCGGCTGACGTCGAAGCAGATTAGCACTGCGTCTGAGTCCGGATAGGCCAGCGGTCGAACGTTGTCGTAATACGAGGAACCTGTGAACACAAACATGCAGTACTTTATATGAGGTTCCCACACGGCTGGTTAAACAGCGGGAACGTGTTAAACAGCGGGAACCAATCCAATGGGCACGTGATCACCACGGACACCACGCGATCACCGCGCGATCACCACGGACGCCACATGATCACCACGGACACCACATGATCACCACGGACACCACGCTATCACCACGGACGCCACATGATCACCACGGACACCACACGATCACCACGGACGCCACATGATCACCACGGACACCACGCGATCACCACGGACACCACGCGATCACCACGGACGCCACATGATCACCACGGACGCCACATGATCACCACGGACACCACGCTATCACCACGGACGCCACATGATCACCACCGACACCACGCGATCACCACGGACACCACGCGATCACCATGGACGCCACGCTATCACCATGGACGCAACGCGATCACCACAGACAGTATAACCGACCTACTAATGGCAACTGAATGACTGTCAATCATCCTAGCAGAGATGTAGTTTCACGGCACAAACACACACACACACATACACACATACATACACATACACACATACACACATAAACATACACACATACACACACACATACACACACGTACACGCACACACACACACCCACACATACACACACGTACACGCACACACACATTCACACGCGTACACACATACACACACACACGTAAACACACACACGCCCGCACACACACATACACACACACACACAACGTGTGTATAAGCATGGCTTAGTGCGGAAGCAAACTTGTTTTGATATAAACATCTCTGCAACTGACAGTCCTTCACATAACATACTGAGATATTTGGCCAGCTGTTCCCTCCCCGCCCCCCTGCTTTCCACTTCACACAGCTTAAGAGATGTGTGTGTGGGGTGTAACATTATATACAAATACGGTGACAATGAAATAAACACTGAAACAGTCCTAGTTACTGAGGTTCCGTCAGCAAACTCCTCACAGTCATACAATACAATGTGTGATTAAACATGGACAGGTATGTGTGATTAAACATGGACAGGTATGTCAGATTAAACATGGACAGGTAGGTGTGATTAAACATGGACAGGTAGGTGTGATTAAACATGGACAGGTATGTCAGATTAAACATGGACAGGTATGTGTGATTAAACATGGACAGGTAGGTGTGATTAGATAATTAGATAATGGGCGATGGCAGCTAATAGACAGGTGACGTCGAGCACTGGAGCAAGGTCTGGCCAGCAGGGGGAGCTGGTGTAGCGGGAGATTTAACACCTCAGATGGGACCTAGCCTTCCTCCACTCCGGAACTTAGGTCAGAACCTGGGCTGGTTCGGTCGGTCAGCAGACGGGAAGTGCCTGAAGCGGAGCGGACAACGGAGCAGCAGAGAAAGCATCACATCTCCGTGCTACTGACCCACCTGGTGTCAGTAGTGTATAAACACTGTTATTACACCCCAGGGAGGCCTCTATACCCTGGACACACTGGAAGCCCTGAACGCCTCTATGGTCAGGGTTGGATGAGGCCGGCACAATGGATGGATCTGGTCCAGGGCTCAGCCCATTCAGCTGGCTGCCCTCCCGATCTGACCCGACCTCATCCATCGACCGGCAGGAACAGGTCACAAGCGCTGTGTTCCAGGGTCAAAGGTCGTTACACTTCAGTGGGAGTGAGAGCAAGGACAGGCCTTCTGGACGACTGGGTGCGTGCGTGTGTGTGGCGTGAGGCTATGTTCCTGTTTTATTATTTGTAAGTTGTTTATAAGGTTTGTTGAACGATGGGTTAGTTGACTTCCTGTCTCTCTGGACCTCCTCCAGGAGCAGACTGCTAGCAGTGGGCTGACAGACAGAGGTTATCTGAAAGAAGGAGACTGCAAGCAGTGGGCTGACAGACAGAGGTTATCTGAAAGAAGGAGACTGCAAGGAGTGGGCTGACAGACAGTTAGGACCTGTTACAGACATATTATCAACACAGACAAAATATGACCGCAGTTTACAGGATGACTGCTGTTTAACCCTGAGAGTTCCCTGTCCTATTTTTCGCTAACCTCTAACCCAAATCTTCAAGCGAAGCTGCGACCACTAATCCTAACCCTAAGTCAAAATGTAACTTTTAACACAAACCTAACCCCCTAAGGTGAAAAATATATATTTTCTTCATGGAGACCAGGAAAATGTTCTTACAAGCATACATTTTATTTGGATAACAATCCTTGCAGTTTAGTAATACGCCTTGTCACACAAAAAGTAGCCTTTTCTACTGAAGCAGAGTGTATTATAACACAGCAGGTCCAGGATAAGAGAAGTGAGACAGAAGAAAAGAGAAAACACCCCACTGGTATGATTTTAGTATTTACTAACTTATATAACATATTATTAAGTATACATTTTTTCTTTAGTTCTCACTGTTAAGATACATAAGTTAGTATTCTCACTGTAATAGTGATTACATTGAATATTTTTGTCAATATAGCTCTTTAAATTAAAATTAAATGGTTTGAAAGAAGTTGAGATCCTCCAAGCAGAATATAAAGGAGGAGGGAGGAATTGATGGGAAGTGCTGAAGGGAGGAAAGTTCCGGCAGAAGTTCTACTTTGACTTCTAAAGTGATAACAGCGTTGATCTAGGCCAATGGGGATTAATCAGTCAGTCCCACAGATCAACCTGATTGACAGACGGTCGGCACCAGAGGCCCGGTTGCAGAACCTGGGAGCGACAGACCCGCCTCCTCAGCACTTTAAAAAGTCCCAGAAGTCCCCTCCGAGAGAGAGAGAGAGAGAGAGAGAGAGAGAGAGAGAGAGACGGAGAAGGAAAGTAGGAAAAACGCTCTGTATTAAACAGGCCGGGCGGACACAAATAAAAGGCAATCTGTCTAACCATCAACTGCAAAACGTAAAAAGCCTCCCTGCTTCCTGCCACAAACACAACGTGATTGGTGTAAGAGTTGGGGGGTTCTGGGGAGGGCGTTATGGCGCATTGATACGGGATGAAGTGGGTTTCCATGGAGACTCCAACGTCTAATGACTGTGCCTAAATAAAGATTAAATAAAAGAGAGTTACGACAGCGACGGGTAATGGAGGTGAAGAACGCGACGAGGAGCGAGGCGAAGAGCGAGACGAAGAGAGGGTGTCGGGAGAGGGCGTGAGCGTGGGCTTACGCCGTGACCTGGAAGGTAGAACAAAGGGTCAATTGAATTTCCGTCAGGGATGGGTGGAAAAACGGGACGGAGACACAGGATGGATGGCCAGAGGGGTTAAGGACTGACACGGCCAATTCCACCCTGAAAGGGAATTAGAGAGGGACCCGGCCACTTGCTGCCAAAAACATAAAACACCCCAAACCAAACGTCTAGCGTTAGCGTTATTAGCCTGATTTGTCGCCCGCCACCTCGGGCGGCAAGAGAGGATGGCTGCCTTTACTGTACTGCCTGGAGGGAAGAAAAGAGGACCGCTGAGAGGAAAAAGGCCTCTGTCTCAATGGGAAACAGAGAAGCACAAGGTCAGGCTTCTCAAAGGCCACTCACGTCCCAGGAGACGTTCAGTAGCGTAGCAGGAAGCGGGCACAGACGACGACGCGGAGCGCTAATAAAACAGAATTCGCCGCTGGAGGCCTCGGATATCCCAAGTCCCGGCCGGGAGATTGTCGAGTCCCTGTGAGACATTCCTGATCGCCGTAATGACGAGAGTGATAATTCTGCCCGGTTTAGGAGCATTAACAAGCAGCAGCTGGCTGTGTGCCTGATGGAAATGTCACGAAGGCGGCCTTGATTGTTGTTTTCGCGAACAGCGTGCACACGTCCGATTCCCCTCACAGCGTCTCAGAAGGAAACACTTAATCACATGTAATGCCTGTTTTGGGTGAGAGTATAAAAACATAATTCCATATAATTTATTTGTCTGTTGAAAATGAGCAATATAGGGCCATTACCAGAGGATTAGGCCTCTCTGAACGCTGTCCACTTAATTCCACACCTCCTTACTTGTGGAGACATGAATCACGTTTTAATGTTTTTCAACCGGCTACAGGAAAAAGAGGTGGGGGAGGAAAGGGGAGAGACAAAAAGGGGAGGAAATGTGTGAGAGAGGTAAAAGGAGAGAAGGAGGGAAGGGAGTGAGAGAGGGGCAAGGGGAGGTGGTGGTGCTATATACTGTATAGTGGATCAGACTGGACATATAATGTATAGTGGATCAGACTGGTATATACTGTATAGTGGATCAGACTGGTATATAATGTATAGTGGATCAGACTGGTATATACTGTATAGTGGATCAGACTGGTATATAATGTATAGTGGATCAGACTGGTATATAATGTATAGTGGATCAGACTGGTATATAATGTATAGTGGATCAGACTGGTATATAATGTATAGTGGATCAGACTGGTATATAATGTATAGTAGATCAGACTGGTATATTATGTATAGTGGATCAGACTGGTATATACTGTATAGTGGATCAGACTGGTATATAATGTATAGTGGATCAGACTGGTATATAATGTATAGTAGATCAGACTGGTATATAATGTATAGTGGATCAGACTGGTATATAATGTATAGTCGATCAGACTGGTATATAATGTATAGTAGATCAGACTGGTATTTAATGTATAGTGGATCAGACTGGTATATAATGTATAGTGGATCAGACTGGTATATAATGTATAGTGGATCAGACTGCTATTTAATGTATAGTGGATCAGACTGGTATATAATGTATAGTGGATCAGACTGGTATATAATGTATAGTGGATCAGACTGGTATATAATGTATAGTGGATCAGACTGGTATATAATGTATAGTGGATCAGACTGGTATATAATGTATAGTAGATCAGACTGGTATATTATGTATAGTGGATCAGACTGGTATATACTGTATAGTGGATCAGACTGGTATATAATGTATAGTGGATCAGACTGGTATATAATGTATAGTAGATCAGACTGGTATATAATGTATAGTGGATCAGACTGGTATATAATGTATAGTAGATCAGACTGGTATATAATGTATAGTGGATCAGACTGGTATATAATGTATAGTGGATCAGACTGCTATTTAATGTATAGTGGATCAGACTGGTATATAATGTATAGTAGATCAGACTGGTATATACTGTATAGTGGATCAGACTGGTATATAATGTATAGTAGATCAGACTGGTATATAATGTATAGTGGATCAGACTGGTATATAATGTATAGTGGATCAGACTGGTATATAATGTATAGTAGATCAGACTGGTATATAATGAATAGTGGATCAGACTGGTATATAATGTATAGTGGATCAGACTGGTATATAATGTATAGTGGATCAGACTGGTATATAATGTATAGTAGATCAGACTGGTATATAATGTATAGTGGATCAGACTGGTATATAATGTATAGTAGCTCAGACTGGTATATAATGTATAGTGGATCAGACTGGTATATAATGTAGTGGATAGACTGGTATATAATGTATAGTGGATAATGGTATAATGTATAGTAGATCAGACTGGTATATAATGTATAGTGGATCAGACTGGTATATAATGTATAGTGGATCAGACTGGTATATAATGTATAGTGGATCAGACTGGTATATAATGTATAGTGGATCAGACTGGTATATAATGTATAGTGGATCAGACTGGTATATAATGTATAGTGGATCAGACTGGTATATAATGTATAGTGGATCAGACTGGTATATAATGTATAGTGGATCAGACTGGTATATAATGTATAGTGGATCAGACTGGTATATACTGTATAGTGGATCAGACTGGTATATAATGTATAGTGGATCAGACTGGTATATAATGTATAGTGGATCAGACTGGTATATAATGTATATTGGATCAGACTGGTATATAATGTATAGTGGATCAGACTGGTATATAATGTATAGTGGATCAGACTGGTATATAATGTATAGATCATACTGGTATATAATGTATATTTCTATATACCATAACGAGATTTTGCTGATAATGTTGTACATTGTGTTGGGCAGCTCTCTTTCCATTAGTTCCGGAGAATGAGAACTGCAGGTATGGCACTTTACCATACACACATACACATACCTTATACACAGGCAAACACACACACAGGGTCTGGTGGTTTGAAATAGAGTACTTTTACAGAGGCGCTAAAGCGCAGGTGGGACAGAGAATGGGACAGTAGACTAAATAGCCATTAACCTCCCAAATGTGGTCCCTTAGTTGGGGATATTGATCACAGCTACAGTCTGGGTCCCTGTGCTTCTCTGTCTTTCTCTGTGAAGGGCTATGTGCTGACAGAGCAGACAGGGAACCCAAGGGTACAGACAGGGAGGTGGGGAGGGGGTGGAGGATAACAGGGAAGAGATTGGGACACGGAGAGAGACAGGGGTGAGAGACAGGGAGACAGAGAGAGAGAGAGAGAGAGAGAGAGACAGGAAGTGAAACAAGTAGTGAGACGGGAAGAGAGACAGGGAGACGGAGAGAGACAGGAAGTGAAACAAGTAGTGAGACGGGAAGAGAGACAGAGAGACAGAGAGAGAGTCAGGAAGTGAAACAAGTAGTGAGACGGGAAGAGAGACAGAGAGAGAGAAAGGGAAGTATGTAACGTCTAACTGTATTACTGTGTGTCTTCTCTTTGCCTCTGGGGATATGTAGATGGCCTGCTGTCGTCTCTCTCATCTCCACCCTCCACTGTCATTACAACAGGGACACTTCTCTGTAGTTCATCGCCTGCTGATTGATCTCTATCTCTTTCTCTCTGTATATATCTCTGTCTCTGGTCTCTGTCTGTGTCTCAGTCTAGTGTAGCTTTCAATTGCTCACTGTTGTTCTCAGTCTGGCTATTACACCCCCCCAACCCCCACGCCCCCACCCTCATTCCTCCACACCACATTCCCCCAGCCTCCATGACACCACCTCCCTGCTATCCATGGCACCACCTCCCTGCTCCTCCAGGGTGTAGGGTTCGGTCTGGGGTTTGGGGTCTGGTCTGGGGTGTGGGGTCTGGTCTGGGGTGTGGGTTCTGGTCTGGGGTGTGGGGTTTGTTCCAGGGTTTGATCTGGGTTGTGGGCTTTGTTCCAGGGTTTGATCTGGGGTGTGGGGTTTGGCTTAATGAAGACAAAGGATATATAGAGACACATTTCCCCCATTGTTTAGTCGTCTGTAGGGGAGAGCATGTGTAAAGTACACTATGTGTGACAGTTAGTCAATGAATGTGACCGGAAATCCCTCCATCAAGGTGGTAAACAAGCCTGACCCAGGAGGAGGCGCAGCCCCATGCGTGAGGAGGGAGGAGCGGGCCCAGGATGAGGGGTGGTCCCAGTTAGGAAGAGGGAGGAGGAGGAGCGTGAGGTACTGTTTGTATCTCCCAGGGTGCACTGCCCCTCTCCACTCCAGTCTTCCCATTCCGAAATGAAGCCGTCCATTCAAACACAACGGAAGCGATTATGCAAACGATGATAAGTCTATCTAGTGTTGCATTCAGCTAATGTACACAACCCTCTCCTCCACACTCAGCCTCCAGACACCCCAGCCAGTCCCAGCTGCCTGTACTCCCCATCCTGATCGTGCCCAGGGCCAGGCGTTCTCCCGGCCAGCCCCCGCCACGCTGCGCTCCTCCAGTCAGGCGAAAGAAAATGTCAGGGTGGACGGAGAGCAGGCGGGGAGGTCGGCATACCAATGCACTCGCGCACACGACATGAAGGCAGAAACTAGCTGCAGCTCTGGGTTCCGGAGACTGAAGATAAGGCCAATATATAGAGTCCCAGATGTGCCATGAAAATATGCTCCCTAAAAATCCTTATTTGAGGCCGTACATACCGGTCCCCACTGGGAATTGAACCGACAACCCCGGCGTGCTTTCTTATCTGTGTGCGGGGGGGGGGGTCAATCATTTAGAGCGTAAATATGAGCACTGAATATAATATCACCGGATAACAATACCACAGAAATACAACACCACCCGAAGTGAAATGAAGATGAGTTAACGAACGTTTGCAGCACGCCACCGCACTCAAGACGTGCTTTCACCGAAACAAAAGGCAGACGACTCTGTTAACACCATCTGCTATCAGACATGCTCACTGAACACAATGCTAAACAGCACTTGACAACCTCTCGTGCATATTAGGGACGTCTCCCTGACAACGCACAAATGTAGAAACACCACCACTGTGTGACCCGACAATGGTTCAGCTTTGATCAAACTTTATTCAACTCAGTTCTGCTGAACTGCTGGTGTTTACATGTCAGTCTGTCTGGTGTTTACATGTCAGTCTGTCTGGTACTTACATGTCAGTCTCTCTGGTGTTTACATGTCAGACTGTCTGGTGTTTACATGTCTGTCTGTCTGGTGTTTACATGTCAGTCTGTCTGGTGTTTACATGTCAGTCTGTCTGGTGTTTACATGTCAGTCTGTCCATGTGAGTGCCCGTACGCCTGTCAGTCTGGACCTGATAAAAGCAGGCTTATATTTCCAATCAGTCTGAGTCAGTTCGATTGTACATTAGTGCCAGTTGAAGTGAGTTAATTTTGTCGGCTGCCGTTAGTATTATATTATAATTTGACATATGATTTCTGAAGCTGTTATGTGAGTGTCAGGATACGGACAGAATAATAGTCACCATTTCTAAACAGCGGAACCGAGCTGTAATGAGCTCTGATGTACGGCTGGGTGTTTTACAATGGCTTCTTTTGACTACTCATATGTTAAGAGCTCTGTGATGACATGTCCTGGCACGTCCTAAATATAGCCCGGGGGGCATTGAGAAACAATTTCTCCACTTTATAATGCATCCACCTATTCTTCATTATGGTGAATCACCGAAACAACAGTCATTAGACCAACATTTTTCAGCGTTCGACATTTTAACGGCCAAACCGCGAGTGAACCGATCATAAAGAGATACATCGGTGGAGGGCAGACGGGTGTAAATCTAAAATATGACAGCAGGCAGAAGACCTTCACCGGTGTAATAAAAACCTGTACCAGAGGACGATCGTCGGTTCTCACGCTCGCGCGCACGCACACACACACACACGCGCGCGCGCGCTCGTGCCCGCGGGTTCGCCGTACCCAAACTGTCTGGCACTCATCACCGAGGCTAGGCGTGCCCGCAATGTACCGAGCATTGTGAAAAATGTCCTGTGTTCTGCCATTCCTACCCCTAGGCTGGTCTGACTGACGAGTGCGATGGGAGAGCTCTCTGCCGACCGGGGTACAATAACAGCGACAGACAGGTTACACACACGCACAGACACGATAACAGACATTTACTGCAGACATTATGCAGACAGCGAGACCCTGACTCAGTTGTGCAGGTACGATTTATAGATGCCGTCTGGGACCCAAGCTGGATGTGTAATATGTTGTTTATATGTGCATAATGTGAATGTAGAATCACCATCGTACCTCTGTTAGCCGTGCATTTTCGGGTTTTGAAGCAGCTGGTTTTGATATGGGCCATGTGTTTGCAAAGTGACACATTTGAGACGTTTTGGCTCTAAAGAGACACTTTCACAACGGCCAGCGAAATACCCTGGAACGCCTCTTTAAATAAATGTAAAAGTCTAAGCAAAACAAAATAAGTGCGCACATAGTAGAAATATTCCTCATCATTCATAAGAAGATGAATAGGAGGTGAAACTATGACCAAATAGCAAAGCATGTCACTCTTGAGTTTCTCCCAATCCTGTCTGTATAACATTGAGACATAATGATTACCGGGCAAGCTGCTTTTTGTTTTCTGTGCCACCTCTGGCTACAGGAGGCGGTTGGTTTATTTCATCTCTGTGTCAGGGTCATAGCTCACGGAGTTGCTATTACAGATTTGATAAAGTGCAGTTGAGGAAGGGAAGAGCCGGAGAACTAAGCTTGTTGATACAGGGCTCTGGTTTCCCTAATGGTCCAATGCACAGAGAATGTCGGTTAAAACAAAGACTCCGGGAATGTTGAAAAGTCACCAGGCATATGTTGGATGTGTGTATAAACAGGTTTTACCAGAGCTACCAAATATCTCATTTAAATGCCCGGGTACATATTGCCAGTCCTTGTAAGGGAAAAGTCTAATTTTGACCTCTAACATCTTATAACGCTTTTAACGAAATCAGAAATATTCTAAACTCAAATGTTTTCAGAACAGCTGCATAAGTATATTTTGTCGAGCCCGTAGAACATCAGGTCAGAGGTCAGACGGGAATGTGTCGCGGCCGTGAACCAACCACCGGGAACACGAACAGAGAATGTGCCCGGGGAATGTGGAGGACGCCTGACAGACTGTCGTAACGTTCCCAGGGACAGTCGAGCATTGTGAGGGGGAGAACGTTCCGGCCCGGGAGAGGGCTTTTCTCATGCTTTGGCACCGCCTGTCTGGGAACGGTTCCCCCGGCTGGGCCAGTTGCTGATCATACAGACAGACAGTGTAGCATCCTAACCCATATGGACACCCACTGGGTCACCCACCAGGGACACCCACTGCTGGTCACTGATTAGAGCAGAGACCCTTTGTGACTGAGTACCTGGTGTCAGCTTAACCAATCACAGCCAGGAGTGGGCTAAGGAATGGTGACAATTGAACACAGTGTCTTTTGATAAAACAGCCCATAGCTATAGAAACACACTGATACATCCACGTAAACAGACATGTACACACTGATGTTTCCCTCCCCCCCCCCCCCACACACACACACACACACATTCTCATTTGAATTCCACTCAGTGCGTTTGTAATTTACTTAAATCTCCAGATGGTCTGTGGCTGACGGCAAGCGGGCAGGAATACAAAACAGCTAAAGGTTAACCTTTAGACACAAAGTGCCATAAAAGCCCTGTTTCTGTTTAATGCCTCTTTAAGCGTGAACATTAAAATCATTTAGGGCCCCACAGACCTCACACACATGCGTTCACACTTGAGGTTGAAGTAGCCCACAACGTGACTGGCTTCAATCTGGATGGGTAGCCAATGTCTCCACCGGGGGCTTGGGATATTACGGCAGCCAAACAGACAAGGTGTCTGATATACTCTTCATCTAGAGGTCCTAGACAATAGCAACCAACTCTTCATTTAAATTATATTGATCGAATATACAATTTATAACAAAGAAATTGGCGTAAATCAGTCTAATTCTTATGGGTGGCGCCTATGACATTATCCGACTTCCCAGGCGGATATTCTGCTTTAATGGATCGAATGTTTAAACCCATTCTCCCCATTCATGAATCTAATTAAATCAACATATCACAGTTTCCGTGTATCCTGTGATGACATAGAAGACGTGCTGGTCTGGAGAACATCAGATCAACAAAGTTTAACTGATCAATGGTCCACTTGTTGTTTTTCTGATCCCGGAGTTGTGTCACCACTGTTGGCGTTGACACTGTGTTTGCAGGTACTGTCCAATTAAACTGCCAGTCGAGGCGTCTGTTTTCTCGAAGTAGACACATTAATGTATTTGTCCTCTTGCTCAGTTAGGCACCGGGGCCTCCCACTCCTATTTTTATTCTGGTTTGTGATGTCAATCAAAAATTACTCAATAATACATTATATTAAAGGAGTACACTCCATATTATGGTCCTTGATTAATGAATTCTGAGAACACCCCATGCAAAATGTTATTCTTTTCCATTTAATGTTTTTCATCCGCTAACTCATTTACACTGGGTGTGAAAACATTTGCATCTGTGTTTGCTAAATAATCCAAGCAGTAAACAGGTAGGCAGGCGAGCCAATACAATCTCCGGTTACACATGCTTTAGGCTGGAGGAGCGAGTGGGTGAATTCCTGTTTGTAGTTACAGTAAAGGAAGGGGGCAGGTTTACTACAGATTAAAGGCTGAATCTCCCATGGCCAGAGGTCATTAAAGTGTCTGGAGATGGACAAACACTGCCCTGCTACAATTACAGAAGCCCCCAGCCTAAACTGTCGGAGATTAGGACACCCTGAGAACCAGTGAGAAGCTACTGACCTCGACGCCAGCGAGACCTCTTCGCCCCTCCCTGACAAAGTAAAGTAGATTTACTCTCAGGGTCAACACCACGGCGTGCCCACACGCAGACAATCCCCTCTAAAGAAAACAATCCCAGCTATATGTCTAAGTTACAGAAAAATACCCACCAGCCCCTCTTCCGTTGTGAGGATTACTTTAGAGAACAGGAATGTTTTGGGGAATGGGTGGGAGTTCCCGTCAGCCAGACAGACAGTCTGTTAGCCAGTAAGGCCATCAGTCAGTCTTCCAATCAGTCAGTAGGCCAGTTAGCATGTCATTGGGTTGTCAGTTAGCCAGTCAGTCAGTTTGTTAGCTAGCCAGTCATCAGTCTGTCAAGATATCTGGTTGTCATTCAGCCAGTCAGTTTACCAGTCAGTCAGTCAGTAAAAAATGTGTATCGTGGGTCGGCCAAGCAGCGCTCTCTGTTTCCCAGACAGCCCCGGGCAGAGAGCTGAAAAAAACAGAGCATTCCACCACCACCCTGTATCTAGTTTGAAAACGTAGTCTCAGGGCAGCTAACACAAATTGCTTTCCAAAACCTGGAGCAAATCCATGTTTGAAACCCCACAGACCGTTGACCCAATATCCCTCGACCCACTGAACCAAAGCCAAGTTAGGAGAAGCACGTACAAATGGAAACCTCCGGAAGGACTAACTGTGTGTTGTTAATGTCAGTTTTGCGTTCACATAGTTGTGCGAAGTTCACCCGTCTCCATGTGAACTGAGAACAGTTAGCCCAGCCAAACATATCTGAAACTGAGTGCTTGGGAAGCTTTTTATGGGTCAGTCGTTCTGCTGAAGCCCCCGTTATCGGCAGACGGCCCTAGCAATCTCCAAACTCTCCTATAGCAGTCTCAGGACATATATAGGAACACACACACACACAGTGTTTCCGCACAGAGAGAAATGCAACCCTAACCCAATCCTGAGAAAAACGAGTGACACAGGATTTTCTGCAGTGATAACAATCATAAATGTTACAAGCAAAATATGTCCGTCAGTTGTAAGTTGGCAAGGAAATTTGTCAAAGAGATATGTGCCGGAAAACTCTGAATTGATTAAAGGCTAGTCGTTACACCATGGCAGACTGCGTGCCTCCTCCACCGAGAGGAGCAGGTAGAGGTTTGATTTCCCTGTGACCTTTAGGAGATAGCCAGGAGAGCGGAAACAGTCTTACCTGATGTGTCCCACATGTTCAGCTCAATCCTCTGTTTGTCGATTTCAAAACTGGCTGTGTAGTTTTCAAACACTGTGGGGACATAGTTCTGGGGAACAGAAGCAATCTCTCATATAGTAAAGCTCTAACAACAAAAGCATTACATAGAATTATTACAGTGTATTTATGCAAGTGGCATGAACCAAATAAGTGTCACTGTACACTATGTACACTATATGTGCACTATATACAAAATATCGGCCAAAGAAAAATGCACTTGGACAATATATAATAATCAAATTATATAGTGCTATTTCCTAAGGTAGACTACACCAACAATATTATGTCAGGGTTCAGGTGGACAGGCAGAGACGCGCTCAGTCAATAAATGTCAGCTGGAATTACTATAAAAAATAAACTGATGTTCAATTCGGTCCACTGTCTCTCTGAGACAAATTGTATTTTAGTCAAAAGCTGAACTTGAGTTTCTTCTCATGCGCCACTTCAGTTACCCAGCAGCATGTTTTCAAGTCTAGACAGTCATGTTCATAATAACACAGTGTATTAGTAATTTACGGGCTGTTTAGGGCACTCACCTCCGGGTAGCAGTCCTTCGCAAACACATGCAGGAGCGCCGTTTTCCCACATTGCGTGTCCCCGACCACCACGATCTTACAGCGGCTGCTTTGACTTTCCATCTTCGCCCGTCAGTCAGTCAGTGATTCCGTGGGCTACTGGACGCGGATGCGTTTGTATTCACCATCTGATATGGATAAAGTGAGCCGGGCAATAAAGACAACCATGCGGATGCATGCGGCGTCTGATGCGTGCTGTGCTATGCGTCTGACCCCAGGTTTCCTCCCCAGTCCATCGGGCGCAGTCCACGGTTCCCACGGTGCACTGGCTGGCTGGCTGCCTCTGACTGCCTCTTTGACTGTCTGGATCTGTCAAACTCTAGGTACTTCTCATTTGGCCACGCCTTGCCCATAAACTCGCCTAACGAGATGGTGAGCTGTTCTGGGTGTTTCTGCGTTTGACTTGTTGAATAGCTATTCTGTGTGCAGTGGTGACATGCATATGACTGTAGTGTAGAGTGTGATTGGAATATATTTCCCTGGTAGATGCGTACAGGATTCAGGCTTTTCGTGTTGTATTCATATTAGAACTAATGTATTGTGTTCTGACTGTTTATTACTGAGTTGTAAACAGCAAGGCCATATGCCTGCTTATTAACCTTATATGTATGACGTTGTGATTTTGCTATAAAACCAGTACACGTATACAGAAAGAAATGTTAAAATATCTACATAATCAGATTTAATTAAAAGGATAGAATTGCTGTTATCGTGTGGAGCAAGTTCTGTGTTTTATATATAGGGAATCATTTTGGCTCAAGGTCCCAAAATACTTCGAAAATTGAGTGCTCAATTATTTTCTAATTTCCACTTGTTTAAACAATTTATTTTATAAAGAAGAGCAGAACAAAGGGACATAATAATGCCTACATACCTCATCTATCTGGCTGCGTTAATTACCCCGACCCCCAAATAAGAACCCCTACTCCCCCAAATGGTTTGGTCCCTAATGTTTCAGATCATGTCCCTGTTCTACCTGTGTAGGGTAGTGAGAGGTAGGCGACTATAGGGAAATACAGAACAGAAAGCTGAATGTAAAGGTCTATGGATTCATACATTCATTCCTATATTGAATAGCTTGACTAATCAAGTTTGGAAAGCAGAAAGGTCAGCCTACCCCTATCTGCCCAACCATGTCTTAATTTAAATAGGATCTCTCCCTTTTTTCAAAAGTCGAATTGCCTAATTTGCAAGCCGGTCTATTGAAACCGCTTTGTTTCAAGCTTGTTTTGTGTGTGTGATAATATGTCACCAGGCTGTCCAGGCGTAGGCCTATACATTGGTGAAGCCACAATTCTGTTAAAGGCTTTTACTGCCTCCCTTTGGTCATAACTTGAATTATTCTTTAAAAAAAGCAAACAGCCTCGAATAACCAGCGTTTGAGTACTTTTGATAGACCTGTTTGGACGTGTCCGTCTGAAGGACACTTTCTTTGGTAAGATGATGTTGTTGTCTAATCTAATGTGCTATGGGTATTCAAAAGGCTTAAAAATATATATATTCCAACGAGAAATCGAATATAAAATATAGTTTAGTTTCTCTCGGCGTACTAATTTCTATCGGGCATCAGAAGGCCCCATTTTTTACTTAAACATACTCGGGTCGGGTACCATTCCGTCATAACAGGGGTCGACGGGCTCCTAGGAGTATGAGCGGTCAACCCTAGATGGCACCGGGCTTCAGAGGGTGGTGAGAACCAACCTCATGTTGACATCTTTGTAATCCAAGTTCATTCTGGTTAAAGGTAAAACATGCCATTGTCTAAAAGAATGTTATCTTTTGTATTATTTTATTTGCAATAAAACGAATACATATTGAGAAAAAAAGAGAACCACATGGGAGTCCCTCAACCGGGACAAGCTCAGGACTAAACCAGGCCATCAGTGTTCAACTTCAAAATGTTTTAGGATTTTCAGCCTCCCAAGTAATTTTGTACATGACTGCATGCCAGGCGTTGTAAGTTATAGATCCACCAGAATTTGTAAACAGTATGCCTGTCCTCTTTTTCTAAATTGTGTTAACTGTATAACTGTATTATTGGTTAGGGTTCTGTATAAGTGCATTCCATTGTTGGTTAATGAAATATGTGTGTACTTACTTTACTCTCCGGCTGTCTGACATTAACCAAAAAGTGGTGCCGTATATCATCTGAGCAGCAGGGGGAGCTAGAGCGCTGTCGAGTTTATTTAGTTATAGTGGCTTGTCTTTGTCCAGTGTTTCAGACTACGAATTGACATGAGTTGAATCGTTTTCTATACAAATGAATAATTAGGTTTGTTGGAAAGCAGATTTTCTACCGCAAAGGGCACTGGTCACAGATGGTGATTAACAATGTGGCCCTCGTTGTTGGAGACCCTCAGATCCATCTCTATGCAGATGATACCATCCTGTACACATCAGGCCCTTTGTTAAATACTGTGCTCTTATATCTCCAGGAAAGGTTTAATGCCATTCAGCATTACTTCTGAAACCCACAGTTATTACTAAACTAAGGTAAAACTAAGTGCATTCTTTGCAACTGATCTCTGCCCACACCTGTCCATCTAAATACCGTTGCCACGCTAGATTGATCTGAACTAGAATATGTTGATACAAATATCTCGGTGTCTTGTTAGACAGCACTCTCTTCTTCCAGTCGTACATAAACAAACTCAAGTCTAAAATTAAGTCCAGAATCAGGTTCCTTTTCTGACACAAGGCCTCCTTCACTCATGCTGACAAAATTGACTTGGTGAAAATAACTATTATACCAATGTTCGACTTCAGCAATGTTATTTATAGAACTTCCTCAAACTCTCTCTTGAAAAAATGTGTGATGTGGTTTACCATAGTGTCATACATTTTGTTACCAATGCCCCAGAAAACACTCACCATTGGCTGGCCGTCATTAATCACTCTGCGTTTAACTCATTGGTACCAATTTATTTACAAATCTCTGCTAAGCAAAGTGCGGCTGTACCTAAGCTCTCTAGTTACCATAGCTCTACCCACGTTAAAGTAGGTACATTTCCTTAGTCAGCCCGAAAGCCTGCTCAACATTTGACCGCCAATCCTTCCAGTTTATAGCCGCCAATGACTGAAACGAATTACAAAAAAAATTGTTCATTTAATCCATGCACTCAAATGACCTACCTGCTAGACACACTTTAATCTTTGTACATCCTGTATATAGATACGCAAAGTATTTTATTTATTTATATGTCATTGCCTTATCAATGCTGCTTAACTAAACTACATATACCTCATCCTGTATAACTTCATCCTGTAATATAGAATTGTGCAGACATAACCAACCAATCAGAAAATATAACAGGCACAGTCAATTTTTATATATATTTGTATCTTTTCTGGGTAATGCCGCCATCAGCTTTGCACCCTGGTATTCGGGCAGTGATCGTGCGATCGTCAGGTCTTCACAGATGTTTAATAGGGTTCAAGGCCATTTACCGACTTGTCCCCAAGCAACCCCAGTAATGTCTTGGCTGTGCGCCTCTGGTGGTTATTGTGCTAACGGATGATCCACGGCGAGGATGGTATGATCTCACCCAACCAAATAATCTTTTCCCTTCTTCAGGCAGTGTGCTATATGCCATTTTCTCAGGAGTGCCATCCATCTCGACACTACCCTAAAGCCCTGATTGTTGGAGGACGGCAGAGAAGATCGTCATTCCGGCAGTTTCTCCCATTTCTCCAGAGAAACTCTTAAGCTCTATTAGAGTGGTCTTTGGGTTGTTGGTCACCTCTCTGACCAAGGCCCTGTTGCACAGTTATGTAGTTTGGCCGGAAGATCCGCTCTAGGAAGAGTCTGGGTGGTTCTAAAAGTTTTTATTTTTAAAATGATGGAGCCCAATATGCTTCTGGAATTTTTCAAGGGTTCAGCATGTTTTCAAATAACAGATGAATGTGTCTACAGAATTCTAAAATTAAGTGTGACACATCATGTTGACACGCATTTATCTTTTGTGAATCATGTCCAATTCATTGAATTTACCACAGATGGTTTTACTCATTGTGAGTTAGTGTGTGTGTAGATTTTAGTATAAACCAACCAAATGTATTACAAAACAAAAGGAGTTTGAATACTCCCCTAAGGAGCTGTATATAGCATTGTTTTCTCAGTTAATCTCTGTAAATACTGCGTATAGTTATATTGCCTTCAAGAATCTTTGTAATAAAGAAACTCAGCATTCTTAAAGCCCAACACTCGACTAAACAAGTCCTGCAGGCATTTGTTTTATCTGGTGTTGACCAGTCATGTGATCGTGGCACTGTGAAAACAAACCTTGGAATCGGAACAAAGCTACACGTCTTGTCCTTCACTGTAAAAATCAAAGGGCCAGTGTTAAGAAAATTGTTCAGTGTTAAAAAAATAGTTTAGTGTTAGGAAAAAGGGCCAGTGTTAAGAAAAAGGGCCAGTGTTAAGAAAATTGTTCAGTGTTAAAAAAATAGTTTAGTGTTAGGAAAAAGGGCCAGTGTTAAGAAAAAGGGCCAGTGTTAAGAAAATGGGCCGGTGTTAAGAAAATGGGCCGGTGTTAAGAAAATGGGCCAGTGTTAAGAAAATGGGCCAGTGTTAAGAAAATGGGCCGGTGTTAAGAAAATGGGCCAGTGTTAAGAAAATGGGCCAGTGTTAAGAAAATGGGCCAGTGTTAAGAAAATGGGCCGGTGTTAAGAAAATGGGCCAGTGTTGTGAAAATGGGCCGGTTTTAGGAAAATGGGCCAGTGTTAAGAACATGGGCCGGTGTTTAGAAAATGGTTCAGTGTTTAGAAAACGGTTCAGTGTTTAGAAAATGGTTCAGTGTTTAGAAAATGTGCCGGTGTTATAAAAAAGAGCACATCTTAATCACCGTTATTTGTTCAGAGGTGATTAAGAGAATTGCTTCCAGTGTTGTTATAAATGTAAATGGGTTCATATTTCAGACCGTCTATCCTGTATTCTCCGTTAACATGCAGCCATGACAGACACACATCCCCGATAAGACAAACTAGAGTTCCATAAAAAAAAACATAAGGGTCAAATCATACTTTAAAACACTTGACAAAAAAACTCCTCCGGTTTGAATTAAAAATACTATGATAAATTGACTACCGTGAATCGACTATGGCTGAGGAAAACAGATGAAAGGTCCAGGGGTGGTACACAGCAAGGTGGTCCAATGGAACCCCTGTTAATATTCATCAGAAATGTGTCTCAGCAGAGCATTGGAATGCAGGGCTGATATCACTGTAGTCTGGGATACTGTGGGCCTCAAAGCCCTAGTCAAATGTATTCTTCCATGAGATCACAGCCATATATGAGATTAGGATACGCAGGTCTCCTCTGGAAGCCCCGGTAGACATCTCCTCCGACTTCTGTGCCACAGATGTGCCCCTGTCGCTCTGTTTAGGATTAACTCAAATTCCTGATTTACTTTAATGGACATTTCTACTATATCTGTATTCTTTATGTTATAATCTCAGGTTAATTGTCTTGTACGTGTCCGTGAACACACATTTTAATCTGAGGTCAGCAATTAAGGGCAGACACTAACTCACTGACTGAAGCCACATGCAGTCCAACGATGAATTAAAATGTTTTAACACAATGTGGTGTTACGTGAAAGGCTCTGAATACACTGATAAACCGTCTAACAGGGAATGAACACTGGTCAGAGTTTTCGGGGGTTGGCTACATGGTGGTCAGATTGGTCATTCTGTCATTGGTTTGAATGGAATGGAAGCGGTTGCCTCAAGACTCAGTGGCCTCGGAGGTCTGGGAGAAATGGGAGTTGTCTAAAATCATCCGTGCCTTTGTGGTCTAAAATCATCCATGCGTTTTGTAGTGTAATATCATCCATGCGTTTTGTAGTCTAAAATCATCCATGTGTTTTGTAGTCTAATATCATCCATGCGTTTTGTAGTCTAAAATCATCCATGTGTTTTGTAGTCTAATATCATCCATGCGTTTTGTAGTCTAAAATCATCCATGTGTTTTGTAGTCTAATATCATCCATGCGTTTTGTTGTCTAAAATCATCCATGTGTTTTGTAGTCTAATATCATCCATGCGTTTTGTAGTCTAAAATCATCCATGCGTTACGTAGTCTAATATCATCCATGCGTTTTGTAGTCTAAAATCATCCATGCGTTATGTAGTCTAATATCATCCATGCGTTTTTGTTGTACCCAGAGGACCAGTCCACCAAGGGTCCCAGTCCACCAAGGGTCCCCACAGCCTCCAGACCTAAGATCCATGTCTCATCCAGGTGCCGTTTAAGGGCCCCTACACAGCCTGACACAGTCAGTCATAACCTACTCAGCCAATCAGGACGAACTCTCCGGGCAAATCATGGCTTGTTCTCGAGGGAAGACCGAGGACAGGGCTGAGGCAGTCCTATGTTGCTTTTTTGATTCTCCGGGTTTGCAGTGATATTAATTATGCAGTGTGCACTACGTGAACGAGGCAATCGGAAAAACAATTCATTAGGATTGATGATTTCATCAATCTTAAATTAGCCTCTTTGGGGGTTTCACGCTCAGGCGTAACAGAGGTGCACTTTATTATTCCTGTTCATTTGGATGCAGGATTTGACCGCCCAATGATTTCCTACTAATTATCTGACTTCCCTCGGCCCCTGAATTACTTCCAGTAGCCCGACACTTCGTCCGCTGGATATGAAGTAGACAATATGGAAGCGGCTCATCCGTCTGAGCTAATAACGAGGTTGTGACAACCTGACGCTGGAGAACCGGTCGGGCACCCCAGCCCGGCCCAGAGAGGTAGTGCCAGCCATTGCTTCAAGCTGGTTATGTGTTGTGGTGCTCCCGGCTCACTGTCCCAGAGAAACGAGGTGGACCACTGTGCCAAGCTGCAGACTAAGAGGGGCAAAACAACTCAGACATTGGACAGAGGAAGGACTCTGCCTAAAAGGCCGGCATCCAGGAGTCTCCTCGTCAGGTTTAGCGTTGAGACTGGTGTATTGTGGGTAAGGGCAAAACGCACAGGGGCAACATGAAGGAAGAAACACTGTAGGCAAGGAGAGAAGCAATGAGGGTTGGGAAATGGAGAAGGAAATTATTCCATAAAACAACCAAAAGACCTTTATTGTTATGTTTCCTTCGGTGACCAAAACCTGTCTAATAATACACGTCTTGGACCAGATGACCCTCAAAGAGAAGGATGTGTAGGATTGCGTGTAACATTCAGTGAGCTGTGGGATATAGGATTGCTTGGTGAAACGTGTTAATTAATGAACAAAATGTCCTTAATTGCGTTGGCAGCTCTCTTGAGTGTAAACGGAACACGTTTAATCAGAGGGACTCTTGCAGGGACGCCACCTGAACAATTCTATTTCTTACCGTCAGATTTCAGTCCTTAAATTTAGATGAGGCCCGTTATATGTGTCATCTGACTGTTGGTCTCCAAGCCGCCACTCCATTTCAGGGTTTTTTGTCGGTTTATCTATTGTCAATTGTAAATCAACAGCTTCCCGAAAGGGAACCTCTATACAGCCGCAGGCTTTGGATAAATAGGCGGACATAATCAGTGAGACTGGGCCTATGATTTAGCAGATCGTGAAGACCAGGTGTGCTGAATTCAGGGCAATTACTGAACAGTGTACCGTTTGGGCAAAATCGTGCAGTGGCAGCGGTTCTCCATGAACTGCCTGAACCCAGCATCTACAAGTAATCCATTAGATGTTGGCTACTGGACGCATAGAAATAGAACGGTGTGACATGGAGTAGCTGTTACAGTCAGCAAGGTTGATCTATTCATTCTATTTCTATTCTATGCCTATATAATTCCGTCCAATAGGCGACATCTAGATTGCTCTGGTCTGTAAATTGCACGTGCTATGCCTCCTCCTCCTCCGTAACGCTGCTCTCCGGGTTTTATAGCTCGCCTCTTTCGAGTCCCACGCACACATCAGCCTCTGCGAGCTATTGACAGCCTCACACCGCCACCGTAGTCTTTTCGAGGTCGCTTGCTCTCTGTGACTCGGGTCTGCCCACTACAGAAAAAGCTCAGAAAATCTGCGTTTCACTTCGGTTTCAGCTTCCGATTAATTCCGACAGCGCTCTTTAATTAAAGCCAGGGGAAACACAAGCCAAGCGGTGCACTTTTAATTTCAAGTTGCCACTGTCCACTAATACTAACCACACCATGTCTGGCGAGGACGCACCTGCCCAGCAGCAGAACGCCGAGGAAACCAAGCAGGAGACCAAACCTAGCGAGGAGCCGACCGCCGCGGAGTCCAAGCCCGAGTCACCGGTGAAAGCGGCAGAGGCGGCGGCCACCACATCCGTGGCGGCGCCCGAGAAAGCCCCGGAGGAGGATGCCTTCACCTACCGCTCCCTGGTCCTCTCCGGGTACGGGGGCTACGACAAGGTGAAGCTGCAGCTGAAGAAGGGGAGGCCCACGCTCAAAGCCGGGGAAGTCATGGTGCGCGTCAAGGCGTGCGGGCTCAACTTTTCCGACCTGCTGGCCCGGCAGGGTCTGTACGACCGGCTCCCGTCACCGCCCGTGACCCTGGGGATGGAGTGCTCCGGGGAGGTGGAGGCCGTAGGAGAGGAGGTGACCGATAGAAAAGTAAGCGCATCGCGTCCTGCTCCCTCGTACCACACCTGCCTCCTAAACACGGTCTAGGAAATGGTTCCAACTGTAATTTAAAATTTCACAATTCAGTTCAAATAATGTTCCAAGTGTTTCCTGTTTCATGTTTTTATTAGTCACATTTGTAGAGATATTGTGTGAACTACAGGGCCTATACTGTTAAATTAGGGCGTGTCATGCTTTGATGTCGATTTGGACTGACAATTATTTCACATTTTTATATCAATCTTATCGCCCTCCCTAAAAGCCCAGGAGAGACTTCATTTGGTTTTTGTTATTAGCACGATTCTATAGTCGTTATAGTAAAATGTCCAAATAGCTGGAACAATGACAGCCCACACTATATATTGGCTATAAAAAATTTTCTGACTGCATTTGATAGTTGCTGCCAAGCCCCATCGGGCATAAATCGAGGGCACACAGTCTACTTGATCTGTCTTTTGAGTGGAAAGTTACCAGTCGAGCGTTGGACGTCTTTTACTTGTTGATATTTCCATCCGAGACCCGACTGTCTAATTGCCCGCGGGTGTGATAAAGCCAGCGCCCCTCGCCTATATGGGCGATCAAAGAGCGTGTCTGGGCTCACTGGGGGTTGACAGCTCCAGGTTGGGAGGCGCGTTATAGTGGCCGCAAACCGGATGAATGGAGACTGGCATAGTGGTGTGGATACGGAGAGATTATTAGGCTGTTTTGGTGTCTATGTGTTTATGTGCGAAATATCCAGGTAATTACGCCGGGTGAGGAGATGGTAGAAAGGTGTGTGGGTGGGGGGGGGGGTTGACGCTACGCACTATAGTGACTGTCACGGTTGCCTTTGTTACCGAGAGGAACGGTGGCGCACGCTGAGATCTAACGGAAAGGGCGAGGCGCGACGCACAAGACGCACATGTGAATGGTGAGATGCGCTCATGTGCGGGGAAGACACACACACACTCACATTATTTAAATGCATTTCGTTGATGCATGATCTGCATGAAGGCTATAGGCAAGGCAGCGTCTTTTTGCAGGGTGATATGTTTCTGTCTCGAAATAAATGTCGTCATTGGCCAAATCTGTCTCTTCATATGAATCAGTTTCTATGTAAGCGTTAGTATTGGTGGTAGTATAATAACTTCGCATATTCATTGATCATCTCATGTTCCCTCCTTTTTGATGGAGTGATGAGTCATGTCTGACTGCCTGGTGCCATGGCAACCGTAACCTGTTTCAATGGTTTTTCCTGCACAATGAGGCCAATTCTTTTAGATGAATTATAAACATTTCGCAAAAATGTTGACTAAATACTATTTATTTCTGTTATCTTTAACTGTGTTCGAAACCTTAAACGGTCTGAGAACACATGTTTGCTGTCCCTATGGTAAAAATCACTGACCATCAACAATTTTACTTCTATTAGCTGACAGGACGCCTATCTTTCCTGATGGAATTAACCGTTAATTCTCTGAGGCAGTTGACTAAGCTCAGTCTAGGTCGCCAAACCCGTTGGCATGGAGACAAATTTAACTCAGTTCTAGACTAATTAAAATAAGAATGCTTTGCATCTTTGCCAAGACTGCGTTTGGACCCTGTCAGCAAGAGCCACTAAGGCAGACGAGGTGCCGGACCCGGGCCAGAACTAATGCTCTAAGGTGAACAGGGTGCCATTTGCGATGACCCTAAAAGACCATCTCTCTCTCTCTCTCTCTCAGAAGGGAGTGGTCCTGACCTTTAGACAGTAGCTGAAGATCTGTAGGGATGGACTGAGCATGTAGGATTGAGTGTCAATCGTGGAGGGTTATTGGTTCTGCAAAAGGTCCGGACAACATAATGTGACATGACTTGTGACCCAATGGATACTTCCCTGTGTGGTACTATGCCCTGGTCATGCAGATTGGATCGAAATGTCACAGACACACACAGACACACACAGACACACTTAAACTATCCCTGCCCTGTAATAATCTCTTAAATGATCTCAAATTAAGAGTCTATCTTCCTAATAGACAGAGACCTGCCCCTATTCGTCTCAACTCTCTTAACGAAGAGCTGGTCTTGCTGGATAGAGATCTGCATATTGGCAGTAGGGAAGCTAACCGAGAATCTGCTGACCTGTTAGCAGCCCTTTATTTTTTTTTGGGGGGGGGACGCTTCCTCATAGTGTGTATCTTTATCGCTGTCGCGCGCACGCACGCACACGGCAATGTGGCTTAATACTGTAATGACTCATAACGCACAGAAAGGGGAGTGTGTGCAAAAGACTGACTACATGATCACTTTCTCACTGAACCAATTTTTTTTAAGTGTTTTAAGCTCTGGTCTCGGACCCATATGTTTTCAATTATCTCCCTCCGGCCCACATTGTCAGTCTGGTATTTCCTCTGTCCCTCCCCTCGCTCGCTTCCTCACTCCCTCGCTCGATCCCTCCCCTTGCTCGCTCGCTCCCTCGCTCTCTTGCGTACTCCCCCCTCTTCCTCCCTCTCGTCCTCTTCTCTGCCGAGTCATAACGTTTAGTCTGCCCGGTCTGATTTGACGGTGGGCCATAAATCACGAGGAATGGCGAACGACGCCGGGGAAGTTAGACTGACATTTCAGAGTTGTCGTTTCTTGGGTTCTATCTCTTCCTAGTGTGTGTGTGTGCGTGCTTTCGTCAGTTCCTGGAATGATTCTTTTTTGAAAGAGGAAATTACTGCTGGTGGTTAAGGGTAGTTGCAGTGCTAGTATAACAACCATTAATGTGTGCCACTGTTTGCCAGAGGTATGGCACAGCACAGCACAGTGATCCCCGGACACGAAGACCTTCTGCTGAAGTCATGGTAACCGCTGCAATGGTAGAACTCCCAGGTTGCAGGTAATATGGGCAGGTGCGTCCATCCCTGGACAGGCAGGTCCCCGGGGGAATTGGTCTTGATACCTTACCCAGTTCACATGTCCGCTTATGAAAACACTGCTGACACAATGTAACCTGTGACTGACACATTGTGTCCACAAATCTAATCTTGGCCCCACTGAATCCCCTAGTGCTGTTCTGGGTTCACTGTTTCGTTTCTCCTCCGGCTGACCAATGGCAGGCTGTCGCTAAAACATTCAAACCACAGAGCCTCCGACTTGTTGCCCACATATGGGGGGGGGGGGTAGTCAACTCGTGAGGAGGACTTGTTTGGCCTTGACTGAGCCAGAGACTGACACTCATGTCTTGCGTGGGTTCAATAGTTGCTGCTGCTGCTGCTGTTGGATGCTACGGTTGAGTCATCGATGTGCCCTCTGCTTGGGCTGGAACGCCTCCGTCCATTGATCCTGCCTGACACACTGGAGCGCCAATTAAACGACTGAGGGGAATGAGTTCCAGTGCACACGGGGAGGGGAGGGGTAGGTGGGGGGGATCGGTGGGACCGAGCGGAGGACGGGGGAATGGACGGAGTGAATAAATGAGTGGGTGAAACGCGTAAGCGAGTGAAGAAGGGGGATCCGGAGGCATCAGCTTGAGACGGAACATGGAGAGGGAGATCTCTCTAATTAGAGGGGATGGAGAGACCACAAAGCACATCTCCCTCCGGACCATTAGAGGAGCTGGCGAGCGGGAGGTGTGTGGGTTTGTGTTCCCAGGAGGAGAGAGCTTGTCTTGCACTCAGCCATGAGGATGAATCTGGCAGGGCGGATGAGTGCAGAGCGGCCCGGGTTGAAGATGGGACCCATTGTCCTGTCTCGCTGGTGAGGAAGAGTGTGAATTGGGCCACTGTCTCGCTGTTGAGGAAGAGTGTGGACTGGGCAACTGTCTCGCTGTTGAGGAAGAGTGTGGACTGGGCCACTGTCTCGCTGGTGAGGAAGAGTGTGGACTGGGCCACTGTCTCACTGGTGAGGAAGAGTGTGGACTGGGCCACTGTCTCGCTGGTGAGGAAGAGTGTGGACTGGGCCACTGTCTCGCTGGTGAGGAAGAGTGTGGACTGGGCCACTGTCTCGCTGGTGAGGAAGAGTGTGGACTGGGCCACTCCACCCAGGGAGGTAGAAAGGAAATAGAGAGACTGTACAGGGAGACTGAGAGAACAGAGGAAGAGATACTTAAGAGGAAGCAACAAAGAGGGGGGGAGTGAGAGTGACGGGGGGGGAACAGGAAGAGGATTTGAATGCAGTGGTAGGCTCTGTTTCCCGTGTCCCCAATGTGTCCCTCCTTGATTGGTCAGTACTGGGGTGTGGGGGATGTTGTGGAATGACAGGAGAGCCAGAGGATCCTGTGTGTTTGATCAGGGCCAAGGTGGCATGGTAGGCTGTCGATTGGGGAACTGGAGACGGACCAGAATGCTGTTGGCGTTGTAAAAAAAAACTGCCTCAGAGCCAAACCACAACAGCGGATCCCTGGTTTTGCATAAACCGTTCCGCTTGTCTGACCCGCGAACCGTAGTGTGCCGACGGCACGAGCACACCGTCCCAAACAACGACGCCCCGGTTACCTCAGCTAGAGGGCACAGGTCCAAACTAGGGCACTACAGGAATGGCAGGGAGACGTGGTAACCAGGTCACACCACTCTGGTATGTGCTGTCTCCCTCTGACACCGCTTCCTGTCCATGCAGGTCGGGGACAAGGTGCTGGTGCTGAACCGATGCGGTCTGTGGCAGGAAGTGGTCGTGGTGCCGGCGACCCACACCTTCCTCATCCCAGAGGGCATGACCTTTGAGGAGGCCGCCGCCCTCCCGGTGAACTACATCACAGCCTACATGATGCTGTTCGACTTTGGCAACCTGAGGCCCAACCAGAGTATCCTCATTCACTCTGCCGCAGGTAAGGATGTTGGGTTTCACGTTTAAGTACTTCTAATATTATTTGCCCTGGAATAATGAGGTGGTGCTACTTTAATTAATCCTACGGCTTTAATTCCTTTTCCTAATTAACATATAGGCCCGAATGTTTCCCTATTGACTCCTCCTATGATGGCTTACTCTGTGATTTACAACTGTACGTTCGCCAGGCGTGTGTGGCGTGATATATTTGTCTTTAACGTGCCACACACACACACGCACTCCTGTTTACAGAGATGTGATTACAGCGGCGTGTCTAAGGTCATTCAGAGCTGCGTCTCTGTGTCCTGTGAGTTAAGGTCACAAGGAAATGCCTCTGTGTTGTTCGCTCCTGCCTGTCTGTTCATTGTTGTATTGTTTGTAAATCATTTCGGACCGTCGCTTAGCGTAGCTTCGTACTGTGTAACTGTGTAACTGTGTTCCTCGAGGAGTAGCATTGCAGATGCCATGTGTACATATTGCATATGCCGGGCCGTATGCTAACCCCCCGTTTAGCATGGAGCCAGTCAGCGGTGGAGGTCGGGATGAAGCACCTGGCGCTGGGGTTTAGAGTGCACAGTGTGGGAGTGGAAGACATGGGGTGAGGGAGGGAGGGAGGGGTGAGGGCTGAGGCACCTGGGTTTGGGTGTGTGAGGAGGTTTTGACTCAAAAAAGCGAGTGCCTCAGAAGACACGTTTATGTCAAGGACAAGGCCGGCTGGTCGAAATGGAAGACGTTTTTTTTTTGCTCCTCCTTTTGCGGACACTACTGTGTACGTTCTATGTTGACACCAACTATGCAATATGACCGCTTTGGGATACAGAGGAATTGTATTGTTTGGGGGGGTGGCTATGTGGGCGCAGACTAATGTAAGAGACACTGTTAAACCACCTGTATGACATGAGAACCGCGGGAAAGCTAGTGCAGCTGTATATCTCATGGCACGGAAACGCAACTGTCAGGGGAGTCGATATGTGATTATTTATTCATGTCAGTGAACTGTTATGCGTGCACACATGTATATCTCACACACACACACCCACACACACACAATAAGCGTTTATATGGTGCTTCCCCTCCATACTATCCACTGTAACCGCCTACACTCTTCTGGAAAGTCGTTTCACGAGGTGTTTGAGTGTTTCCGTGGTAATTAATGCCCATCCATCCAATGGACATTGTTGAGGTCCGACAGGCACCCGTGGTGGAGATGAAGTCCTGGCTCCCGGTTACCATTCCAAGTCATCCCAAAGGTGTTCTCTGCGCCGGCCACTCCAGTTCGCCACTCCACTCTGGTCAAACCACGTCTTTAATGACCCCCGCTTCCAGCGATGCCAGAACAGGAAAGGACCTTCCCCAAACTGTTGCCACGAAGTTGGAAGCGGCCGATTGTCTAAAGTGTCCTTGTATCCTGTAGCATTAAGATGACGCGCCACTGGAAGTGAGCAGCCTAGCCCAAACGTGCGTGTGTGCGTCACTCGTTGAGATGAGAAACCCCAACCGCCCATTTCAACCCACAATCGGCTTCTAGTTCCATTCAGTGGCTCGTGCGGCATGGCAACAAGGCTGTCATTCCCATTGGCCGGGACACGACCAGATGGGTGTGACTAGAATCATTACCATCAGTGAATCAATACCCGGCTGTGTCCGTTGTTGTTTGATGTGACGTCTTCGGTTTCCTGCTGTCATCAGTCCATCCATCAGTGCTTCCTGGAGGACGTTGCGTTTGACCCCTCAAATTGAGCTCCGTCTCCGTAGAGACGGTCCTGGTCCTTTAGGGGTGTGGTCAGCGTATCGCCTGTCACTGAGGACCCCGCCACGTGACGGAGATGTGTCTATCTGGCTGTCTGCTGCAGCACTACTTCTGGCCTGACTCACCTCAGCAGGGACCTGTTTTTTTTTTTTCCCTCAAGCATAATTGTCAATTTCTGTCGCCCGTTTTTGAAGCGGTTACCTCGTCTGTATCTCTCAGTCTAAACAGTTTGGCAACTCTGAGGGGGACACGCAGTGCAGGGGAGACTGGCCTCCTGACGGTATCCGCTATGTACCATGTGACACTGAACCTTCCACTCCTGCCCCTCGGCTGGTCTCTCTGCTGGTCTCTCGCGAGGTCTTCTCGTCGTCCCCTCCAAACAATGGTGTGTTGTTTCCCGCCCCCCCCTCTCGTCCGCTGGGCTTGCACATCTGCATCCTCCCCCCTGCCCCCCCGCCCACCAAAGGTCACAGTCTTGGCGTATCTGTGCGTGATGTGTCGTCATCTGGGAGCCTGCGTACGTTTTCCCCTTTGTCTTTTTCCGTGTGACAGGCGGGAGTTGGAGTGCAGTGACATTTGGGTATGCGAGAGGGGGGGGGGGGTTGGTCAGTTGGCGGGGTTGGCCCACTCTGGCTCGTGGTTCCTGCAACGTCTACATAAACGGTACAGTGTGTTTATGGGTCTGCGTTCAGCCATGCCCGTATATGTGTTATATAGTATGGTGTGAAACTCACCAGCTCAACTTAACTCTGTACCGGGTCGGATTTCCTTTTTTCAGAACGGGCTTGATTCTTCATGGGGTAGATTCAACAGTGTGCTGGAAACGCTCCCCTGAGACTTTGGTCTGTATTGACAATATATCAACATGCAGTGTCCGTGGATTTGTCCACTCCCGTTCCAACCTCACTTCAAGCACCTTCTTCTCCATGGTGCTCGGTTTGACCCTCAGCGGATCGTCTTCAACGTGTCTATGTGCCTAAATGCGTTGGGTTGCTGCCACCTGATTGGCTGATTGGCTGCTTGTTAACGCAAATATCTAAAGGGGTACCTAACGAGGTGGCCAGTGAGTGCATGTTCCCTCCCAGTGGGACCTACGTCGGCACTTCAACCCAGAACACTCTCGAGTCCAGTTTTAGAGTCCGCCATGGAGATGTGGAATGATTGGCAGAACGGAGAAACCAGAAAATGTTGCCACGGCCTTCTTTTGTACGATCTAAACGTATGTCTCGTATATTTCTTGCATATCGTACATTTATATATTGTACGTTTTAATGTGTATCGCACATTTCTCGTAGATTTTTTAGATCGTTCCTGCCCTACGTCGGGGAACGACGGCTGACTGTTGTACGGTTTGTTTGTTTGGTGTTTTGTTTGGTTGGTTGTCTCCCCTCCCCGCCCAGCCGGTGCTGCCCAGGGGCAGATCAGCTACACTGTGAGCACAGAAAAACCAGGGCACACCACCCCCCTCACCCCTCACCCTGCTCCTGTCGTCAACCTCCAATCAGAACTGTTGCCTCATGACCCCATTCAACCACACACTCTCACATGTGCACACACACACACACACACACACACAGGTGTCTCTCCTACATTTGATTTGGTGTTTTTCTTTGTATTATGTCTGTTTGTTGAAATGTGTTTCTCGAGCATGGCTGTCAGTCTCCGTCTGCGTTTGTGTCTCTGGCTGCTGTGAGCATATAAATTGTCACAGGGTCTGCCTCATTCACAAGGCCACAGGATGTTTTCCCATTCACTCACCCAGTAACTAGAACTGTGCCTCTCGTATGTGCATTACATAGATGTGTTTATTATACTAGAACCTGTAACACTCATCCAGGGCCAGGCCATCGCTGTCCAGAGCTGGAGAGACTAGATTCTACGTTCTAGATATGTTTTCCCTCCACAATCGACGCGACACCCCGCCTGACAATAAAAGACCTGGTCAAGAAGCGACAGCATTTTTGCAGCGTGTTAATTTATCGGAACGTGAGAAACACAAATATTTGCATACGCTTCATAGCCATAGTGATGACATTCCCTATTGAGCCCAGAAGCATCATTGGGTTGGAGAATTTGGGACACCCGATTGGTTGAATGTCCCAGAGTACCCGGCCAAATCCCGGACTTGAACCGCGTTTAAGGTCTATGGGGGAGACCTGAAGATCACAGTTCACGAGCGATTTTTCTAATGTCATAATCCCCGCCCACCCCCCACCAGAGACTACAGTCACTCGCTTCCGTTAACTGAGGCCTGATTTTAATATGAGCATTTCACAAGTAGACACTTTGCATGAGCTACCTTCCCTAAACCCGCTGTAGAGCGTTTGACTGTTTTGAAACCACACGTGATTCACTCGTGATCTGTATTTTATCCTCTGTTGTGAAGAGGACCATTTTGAATTTAGTCAAAACGTCAACCGAGTTCTTTAGGCAAAAGTCACAAGGAGGTGTGTTTTGATAGTGATGGCTGTTTATCGAGGACTGTTTTTGAGCGATGCGGTTGAATTGGACCATCCATTCTGGTTTTCATACGGTCAGGTCTTAGAGACCTGGTCGGGAGCTCTGACGTGAAGGGAGCGCACCCACCCATCTCCTATTGGCTGGTGTCAGGCAGTGCATCAATAACCACCGCCTATATAGGACAGATGTCACGAGGCACGGCACGAGGCGAATTGGCATCTCCGTGGGAGAACTGTGGAAAATCTCTCTGACTGAAGGGGCCAGGTAGGACTGTGAGAACGAGCCCCGTGTCACGGCGGGACTGTCCAGGCTAACTGGAGCCTGGAGTGTCCTCATTCCCCTTTGTGAAATCTCAACAACGTTTTCCAAGTCTCCACCCTCCCCTCGTGTTGAACTCTGGGTGTGGATGCAAATTATTCTGGACTGAATAGCCGAGCGAATTCCGCTGTGTTTTGGACGAGATTCCTCTTCACTTTGCGAGTGTTATTGAGTGTGTGTGTGTAGGTGTTTGTTGTGTGTGTGTGTGTGTGTTTACTATGCGCTCGTTCTGCCTACATAACTTCGTTAATGGACAAGACAATTCAATCTAGTCCTGAGGAGAATTGTTGGAATTGGATGCAGGAATTTGCTTGTGTTGCCCGGGTCTGATGGTCCAGCCTGGTGTTGACAACTAGATTTGACACTCTGTTTTTGTTGTTGCTATTAGTTGTCCATCTGCCCTGTCCTATCAATTCAATAAAAACCGAATATGTCGTGTTGGTGTGTAAACAATTCAAAACAATTGATCTGGTTATACTGATCAAATCCACAATGCTTATTTTTTCTCTTGACAAAAACACATTCCTCTATTCAGTCGAGAGAGAGTGCAGTTCTCAATTTGTGAAGAATGAGACACTCACCTCCATACCGAATTCCTCCAAAATCAAACCCGTGTCCTGGTGAATTTGTCGTATTCTGTTTTCACTGTTTGTCGTTTTCGAATGGTGAAGCCACGGGATCCGTCACGAGCGTCGCTAACCGTTCCTGGTTCTCGGGGCCTCCAGCCGGGGGACAGGGACCCGGGGGGGACAGGGACCCGGGGGCGGGACAGGGACCCGGGGCGGGACAGGGACCCGGGGGGGACGGGGACCCGGGGGGCGACAGGAAATGGACCCGGGGCAGTCACGGACCACTAAACAACGTGCCTTTCACTTTCTGTTTGCCAAACCACATTAAAGGGTTGAGAACACCGCTGTCTCTCTCTGTGAGGAGTCTCATTTGGGGTTGTTCAGGCGAAGCGTGTCCCATGTGACACACACACACACACACACACACACACATGCTGATACTCTCAGCTGACTGTAGGTGAGTGACCAGGCAGGAACACCCATCTAATTACCAGGCATATTAGGCCCTGGACGAGTCTCTTGATTGCCACCAAATGTCTCCCGCAGGCCTCGAGGAAGAACAGTCAACGAGACAAAATGGCTACTTTGCTCAGTCAGTGCTGCCAATTTGGCTTGGGTTTCCCTGGCAACGCAAACTTGATTTTTCTCTGAGGGCACAGAGAGAGAGTGTGAGAGAGCCAGAGAGGGAGGGAGGGGGGGAGGGGGAGATGGTGCAAACTGTCAAAAGGCAGACTGACTCTGACGCCGTCGTTCAATTGTAACACCATCACTCTTGTTCTTTCATGTCCTCGGTTGCGTTCCAAACTATACCCTATTCTCTTCATAGCTGTATATGTATATGTGTGTGTATGTGTGTGTGTTGTTCATATTGTGGATGCATGCAGTCTTCTTTTTGACAGCCTGTTTACAGGGAGAGTGAACCATGTGTCTAGCGGTGACGGCGACCAACCTTCAGCCCGGCATGTGACATGTGACGGCCACAGTCGGTCTGTGCCGGATGACTATGCCGGCATCTGTTCCAATGGAAATGGGCTTGGGTGTGGGAGCTCTTGTTTGCTCTGCTCTGCTGGCTCTGGCCTTTAGTTGATCAGGCATGAGTGACCTTTATGGGGAGTCATCGGTTCACGTCCTCCATCCAGTCTGCCCCCTGGTTCTCTCTCTGTGGCCATCCACTTAGCAGTAAGCTGTCAGTGCTTGGCTAACCTGGTAGATTAATGTTGACACACACACACACACACATACAGCCCAGCAATAAAACACACACTTTGAGACAATCAACAATGTATTTATTTTTCGCCATGACCTTTAGAGACATCACTTTATTCCATAGGTGAAGGCCTGGTTTTAACTGACAAGGTTTTCAACAGTGTTTTGTGCAAAAAAAAATTATCCCACCCATTTCTCACACGGTTAAAACAAATACCCACACTAAGATACTTATTCTGAGCGTCTTCCATAAAGCTCACTACAGACAATACTCTGAGGGACAAAGACAAATCTCAAAATTTTGTGTGTCTGCATTTTCGTGAGGGGGTCGTTTGAATCTCCAGGCTGGAGTCGATGTGATCGTATTGAATGCTCTCCATTCAGCGCCGCTCACTGACGGGCCAGTCACAGTAAACGAAGCACTCATTTCCCCGGAATGGATTCATTGTAAATAATTGGATGTATGGATGCCTCGGGACGTGTTCAAATCGGCCGAGCGTAATTTCTTTGACAGCGTCTCCCTGAGTGAATATCTCTGTGGAGATAATGACTTTTGACGCTCCGATGGAATGGATCCGCGAGCGTCTCTCTCTGTCTCATCTTATGGACACGCGTAGGTGTATAAAGAACACAGAGTTAACCAGCGCTTTCGTTTCCCCCTCCCCGTCTCCATGTCCTTTCCCCATCTCCTCTCCAGGTGGCGTGGGCATTGCGGCCACACAGCTGTGTCAGACCGTGAAGGACGTGACGGTGTTCGGCACGGCGTCGGCCAGTAAGCACGAGACGATCGGCCAGGGCGGAGTCACGCACTGCATCGACTATCGTACGCGGGACTACGTGGAGGAGGTCCGCAAGATCAGCCCCAAAGGTGAGGCGTCAGAACACTGCGTGGCCATTTCTCTCGGGTCAGAGCACCGGGTGACGGTGGATGTTAGTTTCACTTGCATGTTACAAATTGGTTTTCTCCACTAGCTGAGTCACGGCACACGTGGTGTGTTTTGAGCTGGTTTGGCCACCAGGAAATGTGGCTTTTAATTTCTGGTGATTTTGAGAAGGTTGTGTCATCTATGTGTGGCTCCGGCGTACACCGAGTGGGTGGGGTGGGGGGGGTGCTCCAGGGTGCTTGGGTCTCTTCCTCTCACTCTGTAAACATTCATTTAATCGCATCCCAGAATCCTCGTCTTCACTCTTGTCACTGGGTTTGGGGAGATTTGATGCCCGGGGCTGATTTGGGAGTCAACCTCCACCCAGCAGGAGGCGGGGGGGAGGCGCAGGGAGCGTGTGATGGCTGACGTTTTTCACAGGAGAACATGCCTAATTAGTGGCAGGAATTGACGTGAAGCATGTCAGTCTGTCTAGCTGCCCGTCGTCAGTCTGTCTAGCTGCCCGTCGTCAGTCTGTCTAGCTGCCCGTCGTCAGTCTGTCTAGCTGCCCGTCGTCAGTCTGTCTAGCTGCCCGTCGTCAGTCTGTCTAGCTGCCCGTCGTCAGTCTGTCTAGCTGCCCGTCGTCAGTCTGTCTAGCTGCCCGTCGTCAGTCTGTCTAGCTGCCCGTCGTCAGTCTGTCTAGCTGCCCGTCGTCAGTCTGTCTAGCTGCCCGTCGTCAGTCTGTCTAGCTGCCCGTCGTCAGTCTCTCTAGCTGCCCGTCGTCAGTCTGTCTAGCTGCCCGTCGTCAGTCTCTCTAGCTGCCCGTCGTCAGTCTCTCTAGCTGCCCGTCGTCAGTCTCTCTAGCTGCCCGTCGTCAGTCTCTCTAGCTGCCCGTCGTCAGTCTCTCTAGCTGCCCGTCGTCAGTCTCTCTAGCTGCCCGTCGTCAGTCTCTCTAGCTGCCCGTCGTCAGTCTCTCTAGCTGCCCGTCGTCAGTCTCTCTAGCTGCCCGTCGTCAGTCTCTCTAGCTGCCCGTCGTCAGTCTCTCTAGCTGCCCGTCGTCAGTCTCTCTAGCTGCCCGTCGTCAGTCTCTCTAGCTGCCCGTCGTCAGTCTGTGTGGGTCTGTGGTTTCACAAGCATCTCCCTGAACTGTCCAAATCACAAGCATCTCCCTGACTAACCACCCTGCTGTAGAGAGTTATGTGGAAGGAATGATATTAGGACGCGAGGCTGTGAGCGCAGATTTATCGCATTGTAACAAACCTGGATGAGGCTACAGTTTAATATTAATTAAACTGCTAATTGGATATAGAAGGGAGCTGTGGTAGAGTTTATTAGTCTAATGAGTTGCATTAAAATTAGTAGAATCTCTGTTGTTCTCTACTCCGGCAGTCATATGGCATGTATAAATGGCCAATTTGCATAAACAGCCCCCCCCCCCCACCACAGGCATTCCGGAATGTGGAATTGCACTAACCAACTGGGCAACCTTGTTCACCACTGCTTCCTCTGTGCTCTTCCTCAGGGCTGGACATTGTGCTGGATCCCCTGGGCGGTTCGGACACACACAAAGCCTACAACCTGCTGAAGCCAATGGGGAAGCTCATTACGTACGGTGAGACCGGAAGGCCTTAGACCTCCCTCATGCCTCGTTGTATTCTTCATTAACACGTGCCGGGCGCACGACATGTACATGGGTGTTCCGGGGGCCTGGAAGAGGCTGGGGTGTGTCTTTGTTTTGTTTTTTTTGACAGACAGACCAAAAAAATAATGTATTGTTTAGATGACCCAACTGCTGGGCTGCAGCAGATATTACGTTTGACAAACGACAGGTTTTTGGGTCTTTCTGGTTCGTCCACACTGTCGCATTGATCAGGTTTTACACTGAGACTTTTTCATTATTGTTGGTGCCTACCCGTAAAACGTATTTGACAAAGACCATGAATGGCATCAACTCACTGCTGGACAGCGGGATGAAACCAACACCACTACAGGAGTGACAACGATGCCCTGTCCAGGGGCCCGAGCCAAGATGGCGCTACGCACTATCCACGATCGGTGTAGCCGTGGTGCGCTCCACCAATGCCTTGTGCGAGATGTGCGTCAGAGGACACGACTCCATCTTGGACTCTCTCGGTCGAGCCGGTCAATAGTTAACTGTGCGTTGGGCCCGAGACATTGAGAGTGGAGAAACACAGGCTGGTTTGTATTTTGTGTGGTGTGTGTGTGTGTGTGTGTGTGTGTGTGAAACTGAGAAACCTTCCTACAGATCTCAATGTGAATATGCTACAGCCACATGGGTCAGTGGGCTGGTTAGGCACGCCTGGAGAACAAGGCATTGCCTTTTTGCATGTTGCATAAAACGAGCACCCAAGTAACCCAGCATGGAGCCCCCCCCCCCACCAACAGCACACTGCAGCGCGTCTTCCAGCTTATCAGAAGTATGCATGGAGGAACAATGGCCGTTCTATCCACACGGAACCTGGAATGTGTCTGAATGTAGCAGACTGGGTCCCTCTCCACTCCACTCTGAGCGTGCTTTGTGTCTCCCTTCACAGGAGAGTGAGGGAGAGCAGGGCAGGGGGGGGGGTTATGAGAACAGAGAGATTGTGAGTGAAGACCAGGAACGCAGCCGAGAGCGTGAATCGACGGCCGAATCGGGGAGCGAGAAAACGGGGACGAGGAGAAGCGGGAACTGATGAAGAGGGGAACACGAGAGTGGGGAAGAGGAATGTGGGCTATGTGGTACCGAGCCGAGAGGGAAAGACATTTTGTCCAAACACAACATTGTACGTTTACATCTCAGTCGTTTTGCAGATGCTCTTACGCAGTTGGCAAAGAAATGTTGTCAGACCGAAGAAACAGGAGAGGCACTTACTTTAAAATATCCTCTCGAAACCGCAGAACGTTTTGTTTGGCAGAATGAATAAACCCGTACTGGCAGAACTGACGTCCAGGAAAATGGCTGCCGATGGTGAGTAGAACTGAAAAGAAACTGCATAGGTTAAGAGATCGTCTGGACTCGGAATGCACTGATCCGATATTTGGAACCGGAATCGGTCCAATGCTGGCCAAAAACGCTGGATTGGATATCGCCCCGAAAAAAAATAAATAATCAGATATACGATCCATTGGCCTGTGATGTAAATGCATTGTGGGACATGTCGTTATGGGAGAGGTGTGTAGTGAGACCAGCAACACGTGTCAGGTGAACGTAGCTAGCTAGAACGTGAGATTAGAAACAAATGTATTTTTAACTGCTTAGTTGTTTGAAAGAAGGGAACTGGTATCGGATTAGTATCTATATGGGCAGATACTCAAGGTTGTATCTGTATCGGACATGAAAAAGTGGTATCAAGCCGTCCCAACTATGGGCGTTCTGGAAAAAGACTTTGCGAGTTGAGGCAGTGTGACAGAAAATGAGACGGACCTGGATACTATCAGTTATACACTGACCCAAATCAACCCGCATTTTGTTAGAACTGTTTTAAACTGAACCCCTAATGATCATGGCCTTCACTGGGCTTTCTAACCTGACAGGGACCGCTAACATGCTGGCGGGGCAGAAGAAGAATCTACTGGCCGTGGCTAAGACCTGGTACCACCAGTTCTCCATCCACACACTCAGCCTGATCCAGAACAACAAGTCTGTGTGCGGGTTCCACCTGGGCTACCTGGAAGGAGAGGTGGAACTCATCCAGAAGGCTATGGGGGCCATCCTGGATCTCTACAGGCAGGGCAAGATCAAACCACACATTGACTCCACCTATCACTTTGAACAGGTAGGCTGGCTGGGTGGGGTTCTGGGGCTGGGTGGGTGGGGGGGGTTCTGGGGCTGGGTGGGTAGGTGGGTGGGTGGGGTTCTGGGACTGGTTGGGTGGGGTTCTGGGACTGGCTGGGTGGGTGTGGTTCTGGGGCTGCCTGGGTGGGGTGTGGTTCTGGGGCTGCCTGGGTGGGGTGTGGTTCTGGGGCTGCCTGGGTGGGGTGTGGTTCTGGGGCTGCCTGGGTGGGGAGAGGTTCTGGGGCTGGGTGTGTGGGGAGAGGTTCTGGGGCTGGGTGTGTGGGGAGAGGTTCTGGGGCTGGCTGGGTGGGGTTCTGGGGCTGGGTGCAATAAGCCCTGTGTCTGTTTGTGTAAATAATGATTCTCTAACAGCAGATCATTGAATAAAGGACAGAATGAGATTGTAAGAGAGATTCTAGAGTGACTGGGGGAGGGATCAAGGGGAGAGTGACGCGTTCATTGGTTAATATCAGGACGCGTCAGTCGGTCTGTGTCTGTATTCGGCAACGCTCTCTCTCTCTTCTGTTTTCCACACTCTCTTTCACTGGGGATGGTTCCCGTTTTCTCTCCTGTTGCCATGGTGACCAGCCTGGTTCTGCCTGCGATGGTTATTTGGGCGGGGCTGTGTGTGTGTGTGTGTGTGTGTGTGTGTGAGAGAATGAACGCTATAGAAGGGCTGGAGGACTGAAGGATCAGATTAGATGGAGGAATGAGGACAGGATCCGGGTGTAGATGAAGGAACAGAAACTGGACTTTCAAAAGTGCTCTGTTAAGTGGTTGTGGGAAGGTCTTGGTTAATGAACCCTTTCAGATGGAGATGCTATGGGCTAATGCCAGCTACCACACCCTAACCCTACCAATCATCCACACCCTAACCCTACCAATCATCCACCCCACATGGGCACCACACTCTAACTCACCTTATGGTCAGTGACCTCGTTAACAGCCAATGGGACAGAGCAGTGTTTTATAGATTTATTATTTAGAGCACATCAGCTCTAACACACACACACACACACAGATTTTCAATGTGGTTAGTGGTGCATTCACAGCGGTAGGGTGCCCGCTACTGTGCGATCACACTTTGAGGCTGAGAGAACGTGCATCAGGAAGGGAGGTGGAGGGAGGGAGGGAGTCAGGAAGTGCAGGGATGAATTGTGGGTATATAGAAGAGTTGCGCTGCTGCTTTAGTAATTGGCCTGGTTGTATTTTGTCACACGCTACACTGAGCCCCGACCCTCCTCCATTTCTTCCTATTGTTACTCTCTCCCTTTTCTCCTTCCACATCTCGCTCCTCCACCCCCTCCTTCTCCATTTGAGCGCCAGTAGCTCGTCCTCTAACTCCTCCCACACCATGTGCGTCTGCCTCAGTCGTCAGGGCCAGGCTTCCACTAGGCTTTGCGTTGCTAGGTGATGGCCCACTGTTGCCGTGGCATTTGTAGTTAGTTTTTTTTTGCCTGCCTTATGCGGGTGGATGTGGATGTGGGGGGGGGTGGAGGAAGGCAGATATTAGGCCGAGCCAAGTGGTCATTGAACTGAATCTGTTCTGTGTAAGCCCCTTCATTAAAATTGACAAGCAGGAAAGAGCGATGGGAGTCGATCAGCTATTTAACTGTGGTTGTCACAACCAGGGGACATGCTGTGGGCTGTGGGCCCTGATTGCTGGGGGCCGGCCGCCTGGGTACCGGTTGGTCTGTGTTGTTCGTGTGACACGGGTCAAAATGTCGAACACCTCAATCTACATATTGAAAGGGGCACGGGGTTGACTTATTAACAATTGTTTTTCCAGGTTGTGGAGCACGGGGACTTGTAAATGGTAATTGAAGGTGCCTTCTCTCTCGATCGAGATGATTCTGCTCCATCCAATTCCTGCTCACATTTACGTCACCTACCACTCTCTGAGTCGCTCTCCTATTCTCTCCTCCAGTGTGGTTTATTTATATATCCTCCTACTAAAGTTAATGGCAACGCTAACACTCATGTAATCGCTGATGTTCGCCTGTAGTTTATGGCTAGTGAAAGGCGGTGTGTTTGGGAGGCCTGTGGGGTATGTTGGGGGGGGATGGGTTGTGTCTGCCTGGGCTAGCCCACCCTTCCACATATCGTAACGTTCACATCTGGTTGTCTCTGTGTAGGTCGGAGATGCCATGCGAAGGATGCAGGAGAGGAACAACATCGGCAAGGTGATCCTCACTACGGTCCCCATGCCCGAGGAGGAGAGAAAGGAGGAGCCGAAGAAGGACGACAAGAAGAAGGACGACAAGAAGAAGGACGACAAGAAGAAGGACGACGCCAAGAAGGAGGAGAAGAAGGACGACAAGAAGAAGGAGGAGCCTAAAAAGGAGGAGCCCAAGGAGGAGAAAAAAGAGGAAAAAAGAGGAGAAAAGAGAGGAGGAGAAGGAAGAGCCCAAAAAGGAGTAGACGTGAGAGCGAGGAATGAATGGATGAGCGGATGGATCGGCAGACAGGCCATGGGGTTGTCATGGGAGCAGGGGTTTGGTTTTGAGGGCGGGGCCCCGACGTGGGGAGGGAATGTGATTGGTTGGGGTTGTGTGTGTGTGTGTGTGTGTGTGTGTGTGTGTGTGTGTGTGTGTGTGGGGTGGGTTCTTTAGAGTCATTGCACAGCAGTCAGTCCCTGACATCATCTGTCTACTGTGACAGCTACCCCTATGGCCTGGAACCCCCCTAAATCTCTGCCATTGGTCACTGTATATTCCAATCCCCCCGCTCGTCATTTTCCCCTTGCGCTCGAATGACGGCCGAGCTCTTAAAGCGTCTCCAGGCCTCACCTCAACACAATGGGAATGTAACCACTACTATATTCTTCTTTATTTTTACTTGGGATAACCGCAGAATACGGACGGGTTGCCCAATTGGACTCCAGCGACAGACCGGAGACTGAATGGGACGTAGGGAGCGTGGTCCTGGCCCGGGGTTCCTCGCTGTTGCCTAGCAATAATCAGGCCCACTAACCCACACGGCTCCCATGCCCCTCACGTCCCGCTCCTCTCTCGATCTGGACTCCCACTGGGCTAGATTTGACCACCCGCTTCTCCCCAACCCGCTACTCTGTCAGACGGTCAGAACGGACAGCCGGTCCAGGCTGGTGGCATCTATATTTGGGGAGGATGGCCTTATATTTAAAGCTGGAAGGGTTTGATTCCTTGATTCCATGAATTCCTTCCGGCCTTTACGGAGTTGTCCTCCCCTCAGCAGCCGCCGCAGATACACAACCATGCGTATTAAAGGAGAATCTAGCTTTCAACTCATAGATTGTTCCTCGCTTTGAAGCAACGCGATTGGCTGATCGTAGCCGTTACAGAGTGTAGCCTCTCAAAATCACCTGAAATCAACTTTGTACTTGGAGAATTGGCTCACTAATACTTTGTGAAGACTACTGAATCATTGATTACGTTTTCCTTGCCCATTAACTCCTTTCAAAGAACAATCAAGTTGGCAAATGTTGAAATTCCCCTTTAACCCAAATTAACACTTTAACTTATAGTATCTGAGCTAAACATAACAAGGTTTCTCCTTAAAGAATCATTTTGAAGCGGAGTGCTAATACAAGATATCTACTGTCCCCAAACAAAATGAATACATGCGTGTCCTTTTTTTCGTGAAACGTGACAAAAAACAACTGTTCTAGAACACTGCGCCCGGTAGGAATGCCAAGATGGCCGCCGTTGTCTTTTGCAGCCATTCACTGGCCAAGAAATGACTTCAGCAATCCAGGGTTTATAAACAATATTGTGAGCCACACCCACTCGTCCATCAGCAGCTGTGCGGTCCAGTGCTTTGTCACTGTAGAAGTGTTCGATCCAGCTCTGTTGGTGACTCGCGCACGGCTGTCCCCGTTTTAATCATTTACATGCAGCACTTTCCCTCTGTGCGTAGTCCACAGGCACTGCATCTCCCACAATCCCCCGGGGTGACCCACTAGAGACTGACCCATAGTTTCTGACAGAGACGGACAAGGAGGTAATGAGCGATTTAGTCTGTGAGAAATCAGGGCTTGGTTTTCTACATAATGACTGGGTTCTAACGAACCGGCTATTGGCAAGCGGTGCACGGTGCCAATTAGGAGAGAATGGTTTCTCTTCAGAACGTACAAACCCACGGAACGATGCGGTCAAAGGGGCAGTGTTGAGAAGAGAACGTCTGAACCGAGTACGATAAAGAGGTGAACGTTGTCCCGTCTCTTGGCCCCATTTCTCTGTGGTTCTTCCCTGACATTCCTCTTCATGGGGGGGCTCTCGCTGGCATCACTTCTTTTCTTTCTGTGTCTCTCTTTCTCTCCGTCTCTCTCCCACTGGTTGGCATGGCAACAGGTGTCAGGCTCGTCAGATGGCTCTCTCTCTCCCTCTTTCCTTCACCTGATGAGGGTGTAGCGTTCCGGAGCAGTGCAGTGATGGGTTAGGGTTTGAGTGTTTACGCTGTAGGCTGCAGAACATCGGCGGGCTGTAAAATGTGTTGTAACATCCGATTTCCTGTTCTTCATAGTCATATTTCAATCCTGTACACACTCTCTGGGGACACACCCCAAATGAAGGCACTGCTGCCCCTAGTGGACATGAGAAAGCACGGCAACAGTTGGTTGAGAGAGAGGAAATAAGAAGGAAGTCACAAAGTGGGGTGTTGAAGGACCTCCGTAGGATGATTAGGATAGATTTATCTGTTCATATCAGCAGTCTAATGAACTAGGAACAAAAACACAATGTCATTTGCACGCCAGTCTTCCCATTTAGAGTTTAGGAGCCCCCCCCCGTCAAAACGGACACTAATATGATTTATTGAGCAATGTAACGATCTATACACTTCACAACCTGTCTGCCTGTCTCTCTGCCCGTCAGTAAAGCAGATGTTTGATGGAGAGGCTCAGTGGTGCGTGTGTGTGTGTATGCGTGTGTCCTCAGGATACAAAAAAATGAACCCACCTGCCCTTCACAGCCCATTATAACCCCCCCACTCTGGCTCACAGCCGTCTAACTCCACCTGCTCTCTCTCACTTCCTCCCACTCCCCTACTCTGAACTAGAGGCCAATGTAAAGAGGACCATTGGTTTTGGTGTTTTGCACTCTGCTCGCTGATTTTAATGCACTTAAAAGCATTCCAGTCCCACTGGCTCTGAATCGGCTCCGGGTTTTCAAATTGTCTGTTGTAACTCACTGGTAGTAACACACACACACACATGTGTATGTATACGAACATGTATGTATACATGCATCTCTTCCTCTGCCAGCTTAGCCCAGGTATGGTGAACCCCTATTGGGTGGCAGCTTACGTCCAACCATTTATCCACACAGGGCTGTAAAACTGAAAACCCGGAGCGGGTGTCCGGGACCGGATCGGGAGTGATGGGTTGTGACTGTGTTGTCAGGCTTTGGTTGGTGTTCTGTTCAGATGAGTTGGTCTCCTGTGAACCAGTGGACAGTGCTTCTTATTCCGAGTGCCATGTGAGAAACAAATGCTTCAGTAAAAGGATGTTTTGCTTATCTGTTTTTTCTATTTGTTTGTTTTTTGTTTACTTGACCTATGGTTTTCTTCTTTCAAAGGGGTTTAAAGTTCAAAGTTCATACTCTTTTTGTGTGGGGACCTGCTTAAATATTTTAATGTTCAATGTGATGAGCCTCTGTCAGCCATCTGCCTACTTGTGCCAAACTGTATGTACTCTTTCGATGCCTTTACTACAAATGGTGCATTCAATGAAATATAGAAGAAAAAAAAATCTGTTTCTGGATACTTTTCCTATGACCTTGCAGAAAAACAAAAACACAAAAAAGTTGTTACTGGGTGTGACTTCGGTCCCAAATTCAGATTCGGGTTCTGGTAGAATTTTGCTACAGTTAAGTGAAGGTTCTTGTTTCTAATTGGTTGGTGTCTTGCTATCTCGTTCACTATGCCTCAATCTAAAACACACACACACACACACACACACACTGCATTAAGACACCTCGCTCCATATCTAAACTCTTTACTGTGCTGATCTCCGATCAGTGAAATGTGTTTACATAGTCGTCAGACAGGCATTTACAACCACGGCATTTCTAATCTCCATGACAACATCCTGGCAGACGGGAGCACAGCACGACATTTTAGACTAAACGGATACAGTCATAAAACGGGGCAATCCTGGAGTATTCGTCTTGTACGAGTATAGTATCACGGACCCCATCGCCGCGCTCATGTTCTCTCCTCAGCCTGGATCCAGTATTGGCAGAGTGTGTTAGCAAGTGTGTAATGGAAACCAGAGTAAGGATTTATGGCACAGCTGGAGTTCCCGATCCCAGGTCCAATACGTCCTCGCTCTGTCGCGTACCGAAGATCTCCTCGACTCTAGTCTGCGGTCAGCCAGCCAAAGCTCCCCGTCCTCGCCCCTGGGGCCTTTCCACACGTGCTCGTCATACCATTCGCACAGATCACGTTCCACATCTGGAATCAAATTGCGTACGTTTAACGGTTCGTGTCCCTGTTCGGTTGAACCTGATGTTAGCGTGGACGCCGAGTGTCTGGGGCCGTGGGGTGTGACTGGGAGGAAGATCTCCAGCCCCTAGTCCACTCTTCCTCCTGTCCTCGACTGACTGTTTTTCGAGCTTGGCTGTATGTCGCGCGTCAGCTTGGAAACGCATTTCCAGCCAGACACATTCTTATGCAAGCGCCCTCTGGAACAACGTGAGATGCTCCTTGTGGGAGACGAGGGCATTTTATGCATTGAAACATCCCACTGGTGCTCGTCGACACTGTGCTAGATAATGTGCCAGTTGTGTATGGAAGTGGACAGATGTGATGTCGGCCGTCGTCACGTCTCTCGCACGTTGTTTCTCACAGGTCTTTACAGCTTAGTTTTCAGTTACAAAAGGCCACCTTGGCATCTGCTCGGAAGTACATTTGTTCAATGTTTTGGACACACACACACACACATGCCCTTTGTCTTTTTCCACCCTTCCACCAGGATCTTGTCCACGTCCAGAACCGCCATCGTCATGACCACCCACCCTACACCCCAGACACATCCACACCACCTCTACTCCACACACACACATCCACACACCACCTCTACTCCACACCCACCTACACCCCAGACACACACCACTTCCACTCCACACACCCTATACACCACACACACCTGGCTGTCTCCAGCTCTTCCTTTCACAATCCCGCCACTTGTGCCAACTGCCATTTCCCAACTCTATTGAGACCTGTGTGTGTATATCACTGTAGTGTGTGTGTGTACCTTATAGGATCTGTGTGTGTACCTTATCTGTGTGTGTGTGTGTACCTTTTATAGTGGACTTTTCCTTCTGTAGGTTCTGTTCAGAGGACCTCCCATTCTCATCACTGCACAGCCCCCTCCACCATTTACCACGATCAGGTCAACCTCACGAGGCACACATTAACCAACCTCTGGGAAAGCAAGTAAAAAATAGTACGCTTTTTTCTTTTTTTAATACAGTGCATTCTTGCTTTCCGTCTTGACAGACTCCCAAAGTGGCTGAATACAGGTGTCCTAGCAACAGTTACCTGCCGGTTGATTGGCTGACTGGTCTGTTAGGTCATCCGTCCCCCTCTCCCCAGAAATGTCCAGCATCGTTTTCCACTTTGTTTTTTAAACCCTTTGAATTGACGCTGCTTCTGTGCTTGACTCTGTGTGACCAGTGCGGACTATGGTGTTTGTCTGGTCCGTTGTACTGGGACCAAATCTCCGCCATACTGGATACCAGAGGTTGTAACGCTTCAATGTGTAATGTTACCATATGCCTTACATGTTTTCCAGGACTAATAAAAAAGCATAATGAATACGTCCAACGCTGACTTGTCTTTATTGTCTGGTTAAAGGGTCCATTCTGTGTAAGCGGGGTGCAGAATGTGACTGCTGTGGTAATGAGAGAAAGCTGCTGTCTATAGGCGTTACAGGAATATGCAGACTGGGAATGTTGTTTAATAACAGCATATCAACAAGATTCAAATCAACAATAGCTGCCAGAACAAATTGAAGTAAATGACTGAAATACTGTTTTGTACATTCTGTCACTATCATCCATTAAAGGAGGAAAATTGGTCCAAATTAACCAGGGAAAATGGTAGACTGAAATACTGACGCCTTATAGTCCTCAGACAGCAGTTCAGTGAAATGTGATACTGGTCCTTTCGCTGCTGCTTTAAACTATTGGTCAAACTTTTTGCGTCAATTGGTTTTACCAAAATATCATTACAAAAATGTAGCCAATATTGATCGGTCAACTTCTCCGATCGTTAAATAGACGATTATTAAAATGGCGAGGTGGAGTAAGCCTACATAAAACAAATGAAGGAATGGTGTAAGAGATGAAACAGACTATTTTCCTGTTGTGGGGATAATGACTAAAGACAGAAAAAGTAAAAAAGTCTGCCATTAGTTCCTGAATATTGACTCATATATGACAGACCCAGGTCGCTAAGGACTCCACGGACACGTAACAGATCCAAAGACATTACCATATATACAGCTTAAAAGTCTTAAAATCAGATCAGAACCAACACCTGCATAAACATTACAGCGGCCCGGTTTTGGTTTGGTTTGGAGATTTTGCGGGCGCCTCCTCAATCCCATGAGCCCTCAGAACTTGGGACAGACGGCTCAGATAGGTGGAGTCTGGGTACCCGTTCCTGGAAGTGAACAAAGTGAAAACGAGCCCCAATTAGCCTCCGCTACACTACAAAGCACACTGCATTTAACCTCTACAGGCCTTTCCTCAAGCCGTGTCCCAAATCGTACCATAACGGTACAGACAATAAAGGCCTTCAGCAGACACTTATGCACTTGTGACCTACACCATGCCGCCCCACGTACAAGCCCTAAAGGGAATCGAACCGCCGCACTTTACCACGTGTGATCTCATTGGCTGCGGTCGATCCCAGTGAGATACGGTCCCAGGAACACCTGTACCACGAGACCACGCCACTCACCCAGACTTGCCCCCCTGCAGGCTGGTTTTGTGGGGGATGCTGCCCCAGCTGATCCTGGCACCAGTGTTTTGGTCCTTCACGGTGAAGGTGAGGCCCAGCCGGAAGGCGCTCTCTAGCCGCGGCAGGAGCTTCGTGGTCTTCTCGCAGCGGGGGAAGAAGGCCTCGAACACTCCACCCCGAAACGCGGAGCCTGGCGAGGGGTGAGTCTCCTTCGACGGGAGGAAGTGGCGGAGATATCTGGTCACTAGAAACCGGACACTTTCATACGTGCGAATCAAGAAATTACAAAAAAAGACACGTTTTAATACAGACTGATTTGAGAAACTGTTTGGTAAACAGTCGGCACATTAAAAAAAGGGTTGTGGCCTTACCGCCTGAATGCCATCGGGGATGCAATAGGTGATCTTAACCGTGGTGTCTCGGCTGTAGCCCGGCAGGCTGAACGGCATCTCCGAGTAGCACATGTTACCCAGAATCCCGTGCGGCCCCGGTGCCTCTGTTTTGGGACAAACCCTGCAGTGGACGTGAACGTTGAGCAGGCACCGCTGGCACAGTGCCACACCACACCCGGTCCTGGTAACGCCTGGTCCGCTCTCACCGCACACACAGATGCACGCCTGTCCCTCAGTCTGGTGTTCCAGAGCACTCCCCGGTGCCTCCTGGGTTTTAGCTCCGCTGGCCGGGCGGCTGTCCTCCGTCTGGGTACCTGTGGGCCTCGGATTGCGTTCCGTGTCTGAATTGGTTGTCAATGGCAACACTGAGCCCCCCCCGTTCACTGCTCCCGCCCTTCCTTCACTGCTCGCTGCTGAATGGCTGACAGATGTGTCAGTCTTGCTCCCGTCTGCCTCGGTGACCCCTGCCCTGTCGACTTTCTCCTTTGTGACAGGCCCTCCCCTTGCTGGTGACTGGCGGATAACTGTGATCTTGTGTTCTGATTCGCTGTTCTTCAGCCTCTTGTTCGAGTCACTCCTCGGAGTGTTATTCATATCCCGGGTGCCAGGCGGCACATCATCCGCCCGTTTCTGAGCCTCGGACGTCCGCGGAAGGCTTTCGGTCTGAAACTGTGGAGGATTCTGGACCCCATTCACCTGAGATGGGATGGACTGATTGGAGGAGGATGTTGAGGGGGCATAGAAGTCCTCTTGTCTCCCCGAATGATCGGCCTCTCCGGGGAACACCTCTCTCAGTGCGAGCCCCACCTGAGAGCACAGGTGCTCGGGGCCAATCAGAAACACAATACCCCTCATCGTCTGGACAGAGACCTTCTTGAACCGCCGCCGCACCTCATCACAGCACACCTCTAAAGTCTCATCATCCGGGTCGGACACGCCCAACTCGGCAAGAGTCAACTGCTGCACGCAGAAGTCTGCCTGCACCATGGCAACCAGCTTCTGCATCTCCGACTGACAGGTGCTCAACACGGATGACTCCGCCCCCTTCAGGACGACCGTGACGTCACCGCTCCCTTCTGACTGACTCTCGCTCATTTTCAGGTCGGAGGTCACGTCGTCAATACGGGCGCGATAAGTGTCTTTCATGTAACTCCACAGCACCTTGGGAATGGTTAGTTTGGCAGCGCAGACCCTGTGCCTGTCCAAGCTGTTGGACCTCTGTGTTCTGGACGGGACTTTTCCAGCCTCACTCTGCCCTAAGTCCTGGACCTTGGATCTGGGTCGACCTGAGAAGCTGCTGGCCCGTTTTAGGGTGGACTCAGAAGGTGTGACCGGGGCGGCCCCCACAGACAGAGTGTTTAGAGCTGAGGTGAATAGTGGTGTCTCCCGATGCTGCCTGGCGCCTGTCGATATGGAACCTAGGACATGCTTGTTCTCTATAGAGGTCGGGGTGAAAAGGGGGTCCCCTGTCTTGACCAGTATATCCTCTCCCCTACTCTCTGTCCCGGGCCTGGAGAGTCCTCCAACACCTAAACCCGCTCTCGCTGAACCAAACAGATCATAGCCTAGCATGGGCCCAAGGCCCGGTCGCATATTAGCAGCTCTGTCCCCCGGGTTCACCGTCTCCTGGGTTCTGGTTCCTAATCCAGCTGCCCCAGAGGCCTTGAACCGAGGGGCAAACTTGTACCCTCGCGCCCCGTCTGCCATCCTGTCTGCCTCGTATCCCTTCAGCAGCCGATCTATCCTGGGGTCCAGGGCGCCGCCAGCGGGCGCTGACACGGCCGGGGTGAGTCTCTCGTCCTGCCACGGTATTGAGGAGCCAAACGCGGATGAGGGAGATCGTAGCAGGCCGGCTACGTCATCCGCCGCCTCGTCTTTCCCCCCTAGGATGAGATACTGTTTGGCGTCGGAAACGTCGCTGCCTCCGCCCACGATGTAGACGTTCCGGTCGTCTTCGCTGAGCAGTAGCTCGGGCAGCCGGACGCGGAGGCTCTCCATGGCCCTGGACAGACCTCCCCGGGGGGAGAGAATGCTCTTAGACAGCTGGGCTCGCCGGAGCCTGGCCTCTTTCTCCTGGTAGATCCGGCTCAAGGCCTCACAAGCCCCCTTCAGACAACCCATCTCCTGACCAAAGTCCCCCGCTCCGGGTTTTCTCTGCAGAAACAAGGTAGTCACCCCGTCAGCGGTCACGTCCACCACCTCCACCCCGTGCTGCGTGAGGATGCCGTGGTACTCCTCACCGCAGTGGCTCTGCAGGTAGAGGAAAATGTCGGCATCCATGATAAGGGAGATGTCCTCCTCCACTAGGGGGCGCTGCTCGTTCTGACGATGGTTCCCGGCGTCCATGTCCACCTGGGATGGCTCTTCTCTCCCCCAGCCTTGACCTCTAGACATAATGTCGCCGCGTGCGTCTGAAGCCAGATCAGCCGAGTAGAGACCCAACGCCTGGTCGGTTCTCGGTCTTGGCTCATCATCACCGTGGTTACGCTCTCTCTCCTTTTGAGAGTGAGTTCTCCTCGCTCTTCCTGGCGTAGGGACACGCACGGCACCAACGGACACAGGTGGGGGGGTGTCTTTGGAGGCCTGGGCCCCAGGGAGCCCCAGGAGTTGTCCCAGGGCAGCCTGGACGTGAGAGTAGAGGCCTGTCAGGGTGCAATGTGTCTCCGGGTTTTTAAAGTGGATTTGGATATCGTGTTTGCGGTCGAGGCCGTTCACTGCTGCCTTTTTCCCAGGTAACTGACTGTAATCCACAGTAACTGACATACTCAAGATGACCTGGACGGGAAAGAGGGAACAAGAATATATCACACGTTTTCGAGAAACATTCAACCATTTTTCACTACACCGTCAATGCCCTACGTACCGTGTTTAGTTCCAGGTTTTTGGGAAGCTCGCTCAGGGCGAGTTCATACTTCTTCCCGTCCACCTCCAGAACGTGCCGGCCATGCTGCAGCACACGCCACGCCACTGTGGGGTCAGCCGAGGACAGACTAAAATCAATCTCAATCAGCATGAGGTCCTGACTCAGCACCACAACCTCATCCCTGGAACGCCTGCCAACACCACCGACTCGAGGCAGTTAGTCAACGGTGACAGGCTGTGAAGCACGGGACCTTGTATTTCATACAGTAGGCCACTTCGAGAGTGCATGCAGAAGCGAATGTAAAGAGTGGCTGAGCCAACCGGCAATTCGGTTAAAGGATCCGAACAGTGGCGTTGATGTACTGTGGTTCTTACCTGATGCATCTACATTAGGGACGAAGCATTTATCACCGTTAAGTCAAGAGACCTTCTCGTTCACCTATACGCCTCTGCCCGTCTGTCTGTGAGCTTTCTTGCATCATTCATTAACATCCAGCCCCATGCCAGCACAGCCCAGCGTGCACATTTGACAAGCACAGCCATACATACGCCTACTGACCTCTGCTGTCCTCAAAGGTGACGAGTGCATATCCGGGGGGCGTCGCCGTGACTATGGTGACGGACGCTATTTCCCCCCCTCCGTTCTTGGACCTCAAGAAGTGGATGGAGAGCTTGTCCTTCAACCGGTCCTCATCTAGGTCTGTGGGCAGGCCACTCACCTTGACTGTACAGCCCTGCTCCGCCATCTGCTAGGCAAAACAAGGTTACTGACCTATAGGAATACTTAGTTGGGCATACCAAGTCGACATGCATCCAGAATGCACCTGCAGCTGCAAGTGTAGTCGGACCAGAGATGTAATAGGCCAACATGTGTGTATTCCCGAGAGCAATACTCACCTACAATATAAAAACACACCCTCTGCTGGACGTTGCCACGAAACTTCATCAACATAATTAACCGAAAACGTTTTTTTGCTGAACTTTTACCTAGGCCAGTGCTATGGAAACTGTTTTATATTCTTCGGATGAAGAGAAATTTGGTGAAGATCAGTTCACGGGCATGGATAAAATGAGGTCCAGAAAGATCGAACTCAGTCGAGCACATTTCGTATTGCTTTTAACCTGAGTTTCGGGATAACTATGCATCCGTTTTCTTCCATTATGTATGAAATATGCGATCACGTAGGGCATCAAAATCACCCGAACGACATTTAAGTGCTGACAGCGACTGAGAAAAGGAAACTTAAGCTTTAAGGAAGTGGCCAGTTACAACGAGGCAATTTAAAGTCGAACCGAATTAGATCCCACCAATTAGTTGTGTCTTTCATACAGCGATATCAACACATTTCTTGTTATTATTTATTATTGTTACCTGGTTAGAAGTCTCTCATATTTCTAGTCTCGCATCAAAGACGTGTGGACGGACTGGCATGTTGTTCAAAACATGGATGGAAAGTGAAACTGGGGGAACTGGAGGGTTGAGATTCTTGTCATTATTCATTTAAAAAGCCAGGGGGCGAAAATGGGCCAGGCTCAAGTCATTACAGGGTTAGGGTTATTGGGTTGCAACCACTTGGTGTTTCTGTATTTACTGTTCAACATCATTTATAATTTATCTTCTTTTGTCGGGTGGAGATGGGCAACATCTTGCTGTATTCAGAACAGGCCTATCTTAACACTGAAATGACGAGCAAGAGTTAAAGAAGCATTGGTCAATTCAAAGTAAAGAAGACTATGGTGGATATTTTTTCACCTTGGGCCTGGCTGAGATCTCATGCTCTACAACCTCATCAAATATAGGAAGCTGAGCTGGTTCCCAGGTGGAGCTCCCAGAAGGTGCCATCAAAACCCTGCAACTACTCCGGGATGTAGCAGCTTGCCTTGTGTTCAACCTAACAAACCAGTCCCATATTGCCCTGTTGCTCTTCACTGGCTCCCAGGTGAAGCCTGTACCTACTACAGCTGCATGGTGCTTCATGCCTAAGGAGAAGCTATGATACCTGCCCCATCCTACAGACTAATTTACATGAAAGTCTAAATTGTCTGTACTGTTGACATGAAAATCAATTATCAATTATGAAAGTAGAATGCTCTTATTAAGTGAAATACATAGGCCCCCATTGGGTTGCCAAGTGGTTTAAAACATGGAATCATGATTAGGTCGGCATGTAATGGGTTTAGCGTGGATATTATGTTTTTTTTTTGGGTCTCTGAACTGCAGCTACCAGAATGCAAAGCGAAATTCTCACCGTCCAATGACTGGCGTCATTACACACGTTCCGCAGTGCGTATTGTCCAACCAGGAACGCGATAGCTGCGAGGTGTTGCGCATGCGCTGTTTGCAGATTACGTTCATGTGTTCTTAAGCCTGCGACGGGTGGAGGTCATAGACAGCGCTGACAAAATCCTAGGTAAGTGCCAGTTAAACTATTGTGACAATTTACTTAAGTCAATTTAATAACCCTTTTATGACTCGCTTAAATGTTCAAATAAATATATTGTAAGTATGAGGTGTGTAATGATGTGAGACTAGCTAGTATATATTATATATTTATTAAACCGAGTTAGCACGCAGTGAACATGGACCGCGACAGACCAATTTGCAAGTTGACACCGCTACTTTAGCACGCATGATTGTGTATTATGTTACTGTTACCCTCATCTAGAGCTATCAATTACTATGACAAGTCCTGGTGTGGTAATGAAGGTTTGTTTTAACCAATATATGTGTGTGTATGTCAATCGTTTTTGCGGCCAACGTTTCCTTACCTTGCTGTTCTAGGTTAATCTCTTAGCTAGCTATTTAGTTAGGCAATGTAGCCATGCCTTTGTATCATTGACAGGGAGTCAAACATCACCACAAGGGAGATAATTCAAAGGCTATTATATTGTTATTTCAAATACGTTTTGGAAAAATGATGCTCTTTCTTAATACATATTGAATGCATTCAAGTTTATAAAAGCACTATATCCGTCATTCTGTCAACTAGATCTGTGTAATGTTCTGCAAATGTTTGACCTGTATGAGGACACTCGAGGACCTGCTTTTGTAACCTCTGTACTAGATTGTTTATATGCTAAACATAGCACGGTTTGTCACGATCTTTTCAGAAGTTCAACCATGGCGAAACTGTTTGAATCCATTGGAAAGTTGGGGTTGGCCCTGGCTGTTGGGGGTGGTGTCGTGAACTCTGCTCTCTTCAACGGTAAGACGAGACATTTACCTCTTGTTTAAATTAACGTGTTGAGCTAAAGTTAACGTGTATTACAAAGCACTGCTATATTGACATGCATTTTTTCTGCTTTATATTTTCAGTTGATGCTGGCCATAGGGCAGTTATTTTTGACAGGTTCCGGGGAGTACAGGAAGCCGTAGTTGGTGAGGGCACCCACTTCCTAATTCCCTGGGTACAGAAGCCTATTATTTTTGACTGCCGCTCTCGTCCACGCAACGTTCCCGTCATCACAGGCAGCAAAGGTAACCGTTCATTCATGCGTTCCTGCACAATAGCTTTGATTAATTTCCCTGTCCATTGAAGACCTGTCTACGTGCCAGACTTGATTTTGGTGGGAGTCCATCCTTTCAACTAGGGATGCACCGATTGGGACATTCTGGACCGATACCGATGTTTAACATAACAATTTGGCCGATGTTTTTATTTTTGTTATTTATTCCTTTTGTGCCACGGAAACATACAAGTCTTTCGGCTCTTGTACTTTATTGACGGTCCCTAACTATATGCACACAGTTTTCTGTCGGCCGATCACCCGGGTGTAGTGTGGCTGCTTGCGGGAAAACCGGACCTGATCTCGGGCTCAGAATATCCGTTGAATATCAAACCAACTTTACCTTGGTCTGAGATGAAGCAAATATATTTGTGCGGGAATCTCGCACTATAAAAAGTAACCTTGGGGGAATGGTTTAAATTATGCGCAATCCCCGCAATCCCGCACTGAAATGCAAGCCCTGATAGCCTATAAACAAGCCAATCTACTTGCCCGACATAGCTGATGGCCCGGGGCCAGTAAAAAGTTTCGAACACTGCCGACTCAGGGCTGTCACAGAGGGGATGACATCTGAAGCTGATGCTTTGATGAGCTAACTTCTCTCGTCAATTGTTCAAATGGGGAGAGGAGTGTTAAAGTTTTCAATTAATTGCCACTGGTGGGCACTGAGAGTGGCCGGGAGGTCGTAGTCTGCAGCATATGTGCGCGCTTTTGTTCCAGCAAGCTCTCCAAAAAAAGTTTCTCCGGAGCACAGCGTTCATGACACATATAAACATCGGCGAATGTCATTTTTATTTCCCGATGGCAGTTAACAAGGCAAATATCGGCCGTTACCGATGTTCAGCCGATGCATCGGTGCGTCCCTACTTTCAACTATTACTCAGAATACAGTGCCATTAACTAGAATTGGTCTTGTTTCATGTATTTGATCAGATCTTTAGCCAATATCCAAATGAACAGACTAGACAACACGTCTGAACTTATTTCAATGTCATGAACACAGACAGTAGCGGAGGTATGTGAGGGATCCAGATCCCCGGATGTTCAACAGGAGTTGTTGACTTGATTTTTGCAGCACAGCCTTGCCTGTAAGAATTTCCTACGGTTTTAAATATTAATGTTAACAACAGCCCTCTCTGGATTGGTATTGACCCAGAGCCTTAGTAATAGCTATGTAAACTGAGGTGCTGATGAATTTATTTTGATTGTAGCATGATGTTTTTTTGGAGCCTCTGTCAAGAGTAATAGTTAGTCAGATTTCTATTGGGCAGAACATGCCTGATGGATTACCAAGGTATTCAATGGCATGGCCCGTATAATCGGATTCACTGATATTAACTGGGGGTTAGGATCAACGCATGGTGTCCTTTCTTCCCCAATGAAGACAATCGGACGGGGCAGGTATTCTTTCACAGCACAGCTTTTGGTGTACTGTAAATGTTTGTGGCACTGTATTCTGATGTATTGAATATGGTCACGGCACTGTATTCTGATATACTGAACATTACTCTGTCCAGATCTGCAGAACGTTAACATCACCCTTCGTATCCTGTTTCGGCCGGTGACCGGGCAGCTGCCACGTATCTTCACCAGCATCGGAGAGGACTACGATGAGCGGGTCCTGCCATCCATCACAACTGAGGTCCTGAAGTCTGTTGTGGTAAGTTTTGGACATTATGCTGAAGCCACAATGTCATACAGTCAGCTCTGACCACTTCATGATGTCACAAATGGTGAGAGAAGAGCTGGGCCACACAAACACCACTGTGGAGTATGTGACAGAGATCCTCTGTGGGCTTGTGTGTGTGACTATGTCAACCTGTTTGTCTCACAGGCTAGGTTTGACGCGGGTGAGCTCATCACTCAGAGAGAGCTGGTGTCCCGGCAGGTCAGTGAAGACCTGACTGAAAGAGCCTCCACCTTCGGCCTCATCCTGGACGACGTCTCGCTGGTGAGGCCTTTGTCATCCAACTGATGTTGGCCTTGTCATGACTGTGCCTTTGTTCCTTTAGTGATGTAAGACATTTCTTCCCCCACAGACACACCTGACCTTTGGTAAGGAGTTTACGGAGGCTGTTGAGATGAAGCAGGTGGCTCAGCAGGAAGCAGAGAGAGCCCGGTTTGTGGTAGAGAAGGTAAGAAAATTATGTTAAAAATTAAATAATCTGAAAGGGGCTTTAACACATTCTGGGTCAATTATAGTTTTTAGGAAATGTCTTTTGTTGAGAGGAAAAAGCACATTAATTGTCTACTGAAATAACGTCTAATTTTAAAGTTACTTAGGTTGGCAAGCACAAAGTCTCATTAGAGCACAGGACTGTTGGTTGCTGATACTGTGCTGTTGTAGACATCTAGATCTAGATATTTCATTGAACGTCAGCAATTTCCAGCATCTAAAGTCATTTACAACGTAGTACCACACTGTATTTCTAATCAATTTGATGTTACTTTAATGTGCTTTCCTTTCAAAAACAAGGTTTCCAAACTTTTGAGGGTATTGTGTTTTTAATGTACATGCATATCTAAAATCAGTGAAAGAATTGCTTGTTATACTGCCACCATGTGGACAATTGGTATTGTTTTTCCATTGTTGATTAATAAAGTAAAATCATGTTAATTCTATAGCACATTTAATTTACCGGTCAATTCAAAGTGCATTAGAAGAAGAGAAAAACCATCAGCCGTACTAGAAATAACTTTTGCATAAATGACTAAGCCGTCGGATAAACGTATCACGTTAACGATGGCTGAAAGATGAATAGAAGGTTTTATGTTTAAACCCTTCATCAGGAAGTATTTGGCCACATTGTGGTGGTGTAATTTCATTATTGACATGTGTTAAACCACTGTTGAATCTTAATAAAAGACTGAGATAATGGAAAATAGAATGGGGAGGCTGATCCCTGATGGGAGATTTGCCATAAGCTGCTCTGCGGATTGAATTTCTAGACAAATTGTACCGTTTTTCAGAGGCTACAGTGGCTCAGCAGAGTGTAAACGTTTTTGTAAAGACGGCGATAAAACACGCCCGTGGTTAGTTCAACGGGCACTTCAATAGGCACCATGGTGTGTAATTTTTAATGGGACTGATATGCCTGGGACACGGTGAGGCCATTTCTATGGGTGGAGTCATGTGACTTTTGTTCACCTCTAAATCATGAAGGATGAACAGGACTTGAACAGTGCCTTCCCTCTGTCCCCACCAGGCCGAGCAACAGAAGCAGGCTGCCATCATCTCGGCCGAGGGCGACTCCCAGGCTGCCCTTCTCATCGCCAACTCCCTCCAGGAGGCAGGAGATGGCCTGGTGGAGCTCCGTAAGCTGGAGGCTGCAGAGGACATCGCCTTCCAGCTGTCCCGCTCCCGCAACGTCACCTACCTGCCAGCTGGCCAGGGCACCCTCCTGCAGCTGCCCCAGTGAGACCTGCCCACCCACACCGACCAAACCGCCCCCTCTTTAGCACCAGCCAACTTGGGCATGGGGGGGTAGTCCTCCACGTTCTCACACTCCTCCCATTCCCTCTCCCATTATGGACTTGTGATATTGTGGCTGCTTGAGAGAGGGAATGGTCCGGGAAAAGGTTTTGAAGCCTGGTGTGAGCGTTGGGTGGGGAGAACGACATAAGAAATCTGTGACTCAGTTAGTTGTCGTGGATATGTCACTTGCAGAGTCAGAGCAGTGACAGTGATTTAGAGTGTTCCGATAATAAAAAAAAAAGTTGTGATTATGTTAATTTGGGGAACAGGAGCCCTGAGAACATTTAGCACTGTTACCACAGCGATCTGTAGATGGGCATTTATTGGCCTGAGGACAAGCTATTCTATTCACTGAATTTACTTTATGCTAAGTTAAGCACAACCATGGGTGGGTGAATTGGATACTGCTGCTGTACACCAAAGTGTTTTCTGGGATCTGGCTTATTTTGTTATACCTTTAAGATGTGTAAAGGTCAATGATCTGACCTCATCTACCCTGGCCTATACACTAACGTTTAAAATGTTGTGGTCACTTATACATGTTCTTGTTTTGAAAGAAATGTGTGTTGTCTTCTAATTAAAAGTAGAAGTAGATATTTCTTAAAATATCTGCTGTTTACAGCTACAATAGTTATTGACACCATTAACAATGTCTATTCTGTATTTCTGATCATATTGTTATTTTAATGGACAAAATAATTGCTTTGTTAGGAAACACAAGACATTTCTAAGTGACCTGCAAACTTTTGATTGATAGTGTATGTTCTCAATTACTGGATATATATTGACTCATCTGCCCCAACTGAGTCTATGGTCTAGTGCAGGGGTGGGCAAGTTAAGGCCTGTGGGCCAACTCTGTGTGGCCCTCCATTTCATTTTTAACTCATGATGTGGCCCCTGAGCTGAAATGTGCCCTCCCCTGGTCTAGAGACTGTCTGTCCAATATCACATCACAGCTGGGATTCCTAAAACCCACTCAAATTAGTTCCATCGCTGCCTTCCAGTTGATGAATAGATCAAGTCTTGACTCAGGATACTCTCTGGTCTACTGGTACATTGTCCTCATCTATGATGTCCTTAAAGTGGTTTGAAATGTGCCGGTCAGATGGTCGCTGGTGACAAACTCCCCTCGTTCTTTGTCATTTGTCAATGTGTCCTCCATTTGGAGGAAATAGATGCAAGCCCCTTAATTCCACTTAATATCTCAACTACACAATAAAATTGTCTTATTTCTACAGCATGGTGGCAACTGGTTTTTCGTTTACCTACGTATGTAGACTATTTATGTAACTGTGTTGTCATTTCTAGCCACAAGAGGGCACTGTTCATATATTATGGGTGTTGCACCTGATTGGTGGCAACTGTTCTTGAAAATATTGAAAAAATTAAGACCAGACAACTTATCAGAGTTTAAGTCTTGTATAGGAATCTTGAACTTGTTTGTTTTGCTTTTGATATAAATGTGGATGATATAGCTTAAATCTTTTATTGAGAGTTACTTAAATACATTGATTGCACATAGCAGTGATGACATAGTTTTGGTAATATTATCCTAGCTGTGTTGCATATTAGATACATTTGTGCTTGACTGGCTCATTGCCCAGGAGCCTTGTATAAAATAGACACATTCATCACAGCACATTTGCAAAATGAAGATTTATAAACAGTGCACCATTTCTCTCGCATACACAGGATGTGAGTTTCCTGTTTGTTGTACACACAAACACTGTCACAATTGTGGGTACAACACTAAATACGAGTATAGCGTAACCGCTATGCCTGTGCATTGAAAGCATATTTCACTGCATACGGTTATGTTGGTAAAGTTTCCAAAGTGCCCACATACGAGGAAAACGGAACAGTTTACATTTTTATTCGTTTAGCACCCAAGGTTAATTATTTTAATTTCATTTATGGACATACAAAAATAAAACGGTGTCCAACTGCATCTAATGTATACCAACTGAAATGTCCTTCGCATATAAATAATTGCCTTTTAGATGCATATTTCACGCAGCGATTAAAAAAGCAATCCGCAATGAATTCCGCCTGGAGTCCATCTATGTTATTTTTATTTCCCCACAAATGATGGGGACAAACGCGAGCGCGCGCACATTGTGTGCCTCGTCTGGTTTCGAGGGCAGACGGGGGGAAAATTGCGGCACGCGAGACCTTGGCCGGGCCACGTAGCGCGCGCGATGGTTCCACGACAAACATTACACACAACACATGTGTCAAGGAAAAACACGCCAGTAAACACATTTACAATTGACAATGCACTAGGATTATATCGACTGTAGTAGTTGTTGGCTCGCTGGCTGGTTGTGCGTCTGTCTGCAGCACCTCCAGAATCCCTGCAACTCTCTCTCTCTGAGAGTGCACGAAATGAGAAAGAGGGCGCTCTCATCGAGGGTAAGGTATTTGCTCTTAACTTGTTTGTTTTCTATGTGTTTATTTATATGCAAACATGACAATTGTCCACAATGCAAGAAAGGGACTCGGTTTTCGTCGCGAGGTGGCTGTTTCCTTTTGACCGTTGCAAACGGTCGTGATCATTTGTCAGGTATTGTAGACTTCTGAGGCGACTGAACGTTAGAGTTGTATGCTAGCTATCATGTTGTTTGTAGCGCTAGCCATGACGCTAATTGTAGCTAGGGGCTTTCATAGGGAAAAGGGAATACTTGTATGTTTCCCCTTTACATTCCTGTAGCTATGATGTCTTATTAACGAATATTGACATGATGATTATTGCCCTGTTCGGTGCACGACATGTTTAACATTTGATTTTGCCAAAAAATGCTGCTGCTACTACTTGGCTAAAATCCCGGGTTAGCCTGTTTATATCTGCGCCGTTTTTTGGTTGAAAAAAAGTGAAAGTCGTGCGAGTGTGATTTTCTGGCTAGTAGCGGTGTGTCATGGTGGTACTGTACGTGTGCGGCTTGTATTCTTTGTGCTGCATACGACAGTTCTCTGTGGGCTTTATTAGTGACAGTACATGCATAATTATTATTTGTCTTTTGCCAACTAGCATGTGTCATTTTTCAACCAATGCAAGTGAAATAAATCCTCCTGTATTCATCGTTGCTGTAACGTTGGATGAGTTTAGCCTTAAGGCCTTCTGGACCAACCAATGTTTCCTTTTCGTTTAACCCTTTCTTCGCGTTTATATTTAAAGTTGGCTGTTGCCAACATCACTGTATGCAATCCTGCTTTTTAAATATTCCTTCTTTTGTGCATTTTGGTGTTTAACAAGTCTTAATCTATTTTGTAACAATATTTTGGTAAGCATTTCGCCTGCGCCAACTTGACTTAGCGAAGGGCTAATCTAGCCAGCTGGCTAACAGGCTAGCGCACTAACGTGAGGCCTGATTGATTCCTACAGTAGTTAGCTAGCATTTGTGTTAGTCTGGCTGTTTGAATATGGGGCAAAGGAATGCTTTGCATTGCCCAGTTTCACTAGCGATTTAGGCCCAGCTGCAGCATTACCTGTTTTTGTGAAACAAAAAGTCAGCTATTATTGGACACAATGTTGTGAAAACGTGTTCGTGCAAACTTTTGTTTTCGATATTCACTTTGGATTTAATGAAATTTGAACAATAACTGTTTCTGCTTCATGCATTGAAATAGAATCAGTGTGTGTTGTTATTTGTAATCTAAGGGTTAACAGACTTCTCATATGTCAAAAGATAGACTTGTCCTAGACCCCTCTCGCTACATTGCTGTTGCATTTCAGCTCTCTTGTCACTGCTCCCCCTGAAACTTTCTTTATGTTGTCATAGTCTAAACCTCTGTTTACCCTCTCTAACTCATCCGACTGCTGCTGGCTATCCACCTATACCTCTGCAGGTTTTAGATCAAATGCCTACAGAGCCGTTGGGCTCCCTGCTGGGCACTTAGCGGTGAGCTGGTTAAGGTCTTATGAGTGCAGCGTCAGGAATGTGACCCCTTCCACATCTCCCTACGAGCCAGGGAAAGCTCATTAATGCCAACAGAGGGAGAGTGGAACCGACCGCTGTAGAAATAATGAAATGGCACCGTAGCTGTGAACCCTAGAACCTGAACCCCGGACAGTGTCCTTACGCGACACAAGGGGTCCACGTGCATCCATCACCACGGTTTCGGTTGTAATCGACTAGTGACCTACCACCGTGGGGTACACATTACGTTAGTCCTGCGCACACAGTACCAAGACAAAATGAGAAGTTTGTGTGGGAACTTGTGGTTTCGATAATTCCCTGCTATGCCCTGCCAAGTGCCCCGGTGCATGGCCAGGAGATTTGCCCTACTGGGTTTGAGACGAGCACAGCGCTGCAACCAGAAATTAACCATTTTCGTTTCTCTTATCAGACCAAAAAAAAACGTTTTGCCACATCACTAGGGTCTCCTGACCTATTTGGCATACTTCAAATAGGATTCAAAGTGAGCAATCCTATGTATTGACTTTTTTCTAGCCATGCTATAATGTATGGCCAGATTCATCAATGCTTTGATGTGGATGTCATATTTGCACTTTTTTAGCAAAAGAAGCAGCTCTGTGAAAGGTACCATTGGCCTTTCACAGTCTGATTTGTCCTTCCACAACTTGGCAACTTTGGAAGCTCTTCAGTGCACATGGTTTCTTTTTAAGGCACAGTCAATCAATCAATCAATCAAATTTATTTATAAAGCCCTTTTTACAACAAAAGTTGTCACAAAGTGCTTTTACAATCACCAGCCTGAATCCGACAGAGCAAACATCAACAAGTTGAACAAGTTGACACACGGCGGCTAGGAAAAACTCCCTGAAAGTCAGATTTAGGAAGAAACCTAGAGAGGAGCCAGGCTCTGAGGATCACCAGTCCTCTTCTGGCTGGGCTGGGTCAGTTTATGACAGTACAACAAGCGAGGTGTGAAAACTGAAAACGCAAAATAGTCCGGGATGTCCAGGAGGGATGATGGATTTGATAGGACTTGGAGGAAGAAGCTCCGGTTGCACCAGCTGTTCTGTCAGCCGCACAGTCAGGGGCCCCAGGGAGGATCCGGCATATGCTCCAAGCTGGAGCGGTCCCCCTGACAGAAGTGGACACAAACACAGGGAAAGGTTGGACACTAGTTCCCTGTACAATAGTATACCGAACATAATACTTTAAAAGGAGACAGGGGGGTTAGTGAGACAATGGCCATGAACGGGTAAACCCAGGACAAGTCCAGACAGATGTTAGTAGAGACAGGACACAGGAAACATTAGACACCCTGGTTCCCTACGTCCCCGGCACCATAATATAGCAGCATAGATCTTAGAATGAGACAGGGGGGTCCAGTGAAGCTGGGGCCCTGAACAGGGTAAACCCCGAAACAGGGCCCAATAGGCCGGAAAACACCCACCCACTATGCCGAGCATCAACCCAGGGACGCCAATCGACCATGACCACTCGGGCAGGTTTAGTTTTTGCTCACAAAGTTACTCGAGCTGGTGGAACAAACAAGAGCTATAGCGAGCCAGTGACATCCACACTCCGAGGAGCATATGGGAGGTTTAGTTTTTGCTCACAAAGCTACTCGAATTGAGGCTGCAACGGAGCACTATAGCGACCCAGTGACTCCTCCCCACAGTTAACTGGGATAATCAGAGTTTAATTCACCAGCTACTCGGATTGAGCGAACAAAGGAGAGCTAAGCGAACCAGTGACTCCTCCCCACAGTTAACTGGGATAATCAGAGTTTGTTCACTAGCTACTCGGATTGAGCGAACAAAGGAGAGCTATAGCGAGCCAGTGACTCCACCCCCCAGGCAGCAGCCTGGAGGTATCGTTTTTGCTCAAAAAGCAAATCGAGAGGCAACAACAGGGAACCATAGCGAGCCAGTGACTCCACCCCCAGGCAGCAATCGAGAGGACACCCCAGGGGAGATGTGAACCCGCAAGGCAAAGACAGCAGGGCGGAATGAGATCCGAGCCTTCCGTTCAACCTTCGTACCCTGGGCCATATTACACTCAACCATAGACCTTACTGAAAAGATATGTTTTTAATTGTGATTTAAAGGTTTGAACAGAATCTACATTTCTAACCCAGATTGGCAACTCATTCCATAATAGAGGAGCTCTATAGGAGAAGGCTCTACCTCCAGCTGTTTGTTTCGAAATTTTAGGTACAATTAGGAGACCGGCATCCTTTGATCTAAGGTTACGCGTGGGTATGTATGGCTGGACTAATTCAGCGAGGTAGGTGGGAGCAAGTTGATGTAAAGCTTTATATGTTAACAGTAGTACTTTAAAGTCTGCCCTAGCCTTAACAGGCAGCCAATGTAAAGAGGCTAAAACTGGGGTAATGTGGTCAAATTTCTTAGTTCTAGTTAAGATTCTAGCAGCCGTATTAAGTACTAATTGAAGTTTGTTTACTGATTTATCAGGGTAACCAGAGAATAGAACATTGCAATAATCTAATCTTGAGGTAACAAAAGCATGGATTAGTTTTTCTGCATCAATTTTTGATAAATAATTTCTGATTTTTGCAATATTCCGAAGATGGAAAAATGCTGTCCTTGAAATATATTTTATGTGATCGTCAAATGAGAGATCCGGGTCAAGGGTCACTCCAAGGTTTTTGACGTTTTTTTGTGAAATGACTATACATCCGTTTAGGTTCAGCGTAAGGTCTGTCAATAAATCTCTCTGTTTCTTAGGTCCTAAAACTAGCATTTCAGTTTTATCTGAATTTAGGAGCAGAAAATTCTCTGTCATCCACCTTCGTATATCTGAAACACAAGCTTCCATAGTGGCTAATTTAGGGGCTTCTCCATGTTTCATAGCAATATACAGCTGCGTGTCATCGGCATAGCAGTGAAAATTGACATTATGTTTTCGAATTACATTACCCAACGGTAACATATAGAGTGAGAACAGAAGTGGTCCTAAGACTGAGCCTTGTGGAACACCAAAGCATACCTTTGATTTGTTAGAGGATAAGCCATCTACACAAACAAACTGAAGTCTATCTGATAAATAAGATCTAAACCAATCGAGAACATGTCCTCTTAGCCCAACAAGGGTCTCTAATCTCTCCAAGAGAAGGAGTGATCAATAGTGTCAAAGGCAGCACTAAGATCAAGAAGCAATAGGAGAGATGCAGAACCTTTGTCAGAAGCCAATAAAAGGTCGTTTACCACCTTAACAAGTGCAGTCTCAGTGCTATGATGGGGTCTAAAACCGGACTGAAGTTTTTCATATATATTATTTGTCTTCAGAAAGGCCGTAAGTTGTAGTGAGACAGATTTTTCTAGGATTTTTGAAAGAAACGGGAGATTTGATATTGGTCGGTAGTTTTTTAGGATGTCTGGGTCTAAGTTACATTTTTTAGCAGAGGCTTAATTTCTGCAATTTTTAGTGAGGTTGGCACTGATCCGGAGGACAGGGAGCAATTTATTATGTTCAACATTGATGGGCCGAGCACAGGAAGTAACTCCTTAAGTAATTTAGTTGGAATTGGGTCTAGTTGACAGTTGGTTGATTTTGAACTATTTATTAATTTTGTAAATGTTTCAAGAGACACAGGTACAAAAGATTCAAGAGTCGCCATTGAAACTAAATCAGGGCAGCTCTGCGGGCTCACAGTACAACAAAGTTTTTGAGAACTAAGGCAGTTAAGGGTACAATTTGCAATTTCTTTTCTAATGTTCATTATTTTTTCATCGAAGTAGTTCATGAATTCATCACAACTAAAGTGAAGACCCACTTCATTGGTTAAACATTGCTTTTTAGTGAGTTTTGCAATTGTGTCAAAAAGAAATTTAGGATTATTTTTGTTTGTGTCGATTAGATTAGATAAGTAGGCTGATCGAGCACTTATAAGTGATTTGCGGTATAGCACAGTACTATCAATCCAGGCCAGTCTAAATACTTCTAACTTCGTGGAGCGCCACTTTCGCTCCAATTTTCTGGAGGCTTGCTTAAGTGTTCTAGTAGTGTCAGTGTACCAGGGAGCAAGTTTCTTATTTCGTATTGGTTTTGTTTTTAGGGGTGCCACAGCATCTAAAGTCTTATGCAGTATATCGTTTAGATCCTCTATTTGATTGTGTATAGATGATGTAGCTCTACCATCATTTAGCAGGCCGAACGAGCCTGGAAGTGCGTCAATAAATTTATTAGTAGTCATAGAATTTATGCAACGGGTTTTAAAGATCCCTACCTGGGGGCAAAAGTGTCACTTGTTTTAATGCTAAATGTTATAAGATTATGGTCAGATAAACCAGGATTTTGAGGAAAAATAGTTAGATCAATTACATTTATTCCCTTTGACAACACTAAATCTAAAGTATGATTGTGACAGTGCGTAGGTCCTGAAACGTGCTGAGAAAACCTACCGAGTCAATTATGGCATTAAATGCCTTTTGAAGAGGGTCATTGGTATTTTCCATATGGATGTTAAAATCACCAGCGATTAAAATTGAATCTGCCATGACTACAATGTTGGACAAGAATTCTGGAAACTCACTTAGGAACAATGTGTACGGCCCAGGAGGCCTGTAGATAGTAGCTATCAAAAACGAGGTATTGCCCTGATTTGTTCTCATAAGTAATACTTCAAAAGACACAAACCCAGTGATTTGTTTTAATGAAAGATTATATTGTGTAGCATAAATATTAGCAACACCCCCCCCTTTACGGGATGCACGGGAATCTGATCACTGGTGTAACCTGGAGGGAAGCTTCATTTAAAGGAATAAATTCATCAGGCTTAAGCCAGGTTTCACACAGGACAATTAGGTCTAATTTATGATCAGTAATTAATTCATTTACTGTAATTGCTTTTGAGGTAAGTGATCTAATATTTAGGAGACCTATTTTTAGATATGAGATGTTAATGTCAGTTTTATTTATGACTGGACTAATTGAGGGGCTTATATTAACAAGGTTGCTTTTATTAACACTACCTTTTTTTATTTTATTGAGCCTATTTTTAATGACGGTGTCGATGGTGCAGGGTTTGCTGACTGCTCTGGCTATGCTATCAGCAGATCCCACTAGACTAGCAGGCTGGCTAACAGCCTGCTGCCTGACCTGCACCCTATCTCATGTTAACACTATAGGAGTGAGTCTCCTAGCTATATTCCTAGACAAAAGAAGAGCACCTCTCCAGCTAGGATGGAGTCCGTCGCTCTTCAGCAGATCAGGCTTGACCCTGTTCCTGGGCGAGTCCCAAAACCTGGCCAATTATCCACGTAACCTATCGATTGCGACGGGCAGAACTCCGTCTTCAGCCAGCGATTGAGCTGTGAGAGTCTGCTGTAGATCTCATCACTGCCCCTAGCTGGCAGGGGGCCAGAGACTATTACTCGATGCCGACACATCTTTTAGCTAAACTACACGCTAACGCTAGGTTCTGCTTCGTAACCTCTGACTGCCTCATCCTAACATCGTTAGTGCCAACGTGAATAACAATATCTCTATACTCCCTACGCTTTCCAGTTTTAGACTTCGCTAGCACCAACTCCAGATTAGCGGCTACGTCGGTGGCCCTGCCCCCGGTAAACAATGAATGATCGCTGGCTGATCCTCTAATCTAATACTGCGAGTAATGGAATCGCCAATAACTAGCGTTTTCAGTTTTTCCGGGCTGCCAGCAGAAATTGCAAGCCGTTCGTTCCCATCAGAGCACGGCTCGGGCAGTGGTTCCGACTCTAAGGGAGAAAATCGGTTGGAAAGACTAATTTTCGCCGGTCGGTAGCAATTCTTTCCAGTAGCCGAGAAAGACTTGAAGGAGTTGCCCGGCTGCCAGGGCTGTGCCGAGGGGCTAGCTCTATGCTGTGTTCCTAGTGGCACAGGCGCAATAGCTTGCCTGTCTGCTCTACCATAAGCCTTCCCTGACACATGCACCTGTAACCGAGACTCTAACTTCGCTATCTTCTCTTGAAGGCGGTAGTTCTCCTTCAGGTTAAAAGTACACCGACTACAGTGAAAAGGCATAACACAAACGAGTACTTAACTTTCTAGTGCGCAGATGAGTAGCACGACTTATCCAGACGGAGACACAGGAAGGTCCGGTGAATGTTCGGATAAGTTTGTAAACTGTAAAACAAAATCAGGGAAATTAAGCAAGTAATTATATAAGTACGAACGAGAAAACTAAAGCTAGGTAGGCAGGAGCAGCAGAGGGAACATATGTGTGAATGTCCAAAATGACTTGTACGCATGATGCGATCTAGCCACTACCTACACTAAACTGGCATTGTTAAACCGGTTATTACAGTTTTCAGTTTTTCATACTATTTTGGAAAGTAACTGAGCTGTAAATCATGTAAGAACTCAAATACAAGGTCCACATGTAGGCTGGGCGGTATGGCGATACTTTTTCTCATATTATGCAATATTATGTACAAAATCACAAGGGAGCAAATACATTCTACCTTCACTATAATAGGTGCAATATAGTGCAGTTTATGTGCAACGGGACTGTCCGTGAAATCTCACCGTTATTCATGTGTATTTATTTTTAGGAGGACTGGGATAGCTGGCCGATGCCATGCTTTCATTCATGAGAGTGAGAGATGATTTTGAAACGAATGTGTTTTCTCTACGTATTTGTATGTTATTAAACAGACTTCAGGGTGCTTTATCTCCTGGAGGATGGGTGAAGCTTGACATTCAAAATGCATCAGCCAGGCAGGAGGCCACAGGTGACTGCAATCAAATAATTAGATTTGCAGGCGGGTGGCTCACAATTTGGGACTCCTCAGGAATTTGGCATAAGGCCCTTATCTACCTCATATAATGTGTGCCTGTGTGCAATTTTAGAAAAATTGCTAACTAGGATTAGTGCAGCAACAAAGTACGTGGTATTTGCTAAGAACCCTAAAGTATCCATTTTGAACTGACATTCCACGTCACGATCAACATCTAAACAGACAAGAGTTGAGCGAGCACCATGATGTGTAAACTGTGCAACTATGAGATGGTTAAAATGTTAGAGTCTCGCGGTGGAATCTGATTTGACCCAGAGATATTTGACATGGTGATCGTGTGTAGTCAGTACTGATATCGTGAGGTGTTCTCTCCTGACGCTCGCCACATCAAAGGGCTGTGTGCTCTCTCCCTCAGAGTGAAACTGTGCCGTGACACATCGCTCGAGACGAGCTGGGTCTAAGGACTTTGTCAAATGCGAGTTGCGTAATCTCAGCTGCCGTTTGTGTGTGTGCGCGGCTGTGATATGCTTGTGAATTCTCTGCTGGTTCTAACCATTTTTTCTCTCGATCTGTCAGAACATGTAAACGGCCGCAGTGTCAGGTTCTCCTAAGTTCTGGTCTGGTCGAGTGTTTTGGCGGAGCAGAGCAAACCCTGAGCTCGCGATGCTGAATGGGTCTCCAGCTAAACACTTTTTTGGTTTCAGTCTTCTTGACTCTTGTTGGATTCCACATGACGTGCGTCGTTCGGCGCTGATCAGCGGGCACGCGGTCAATCCTGTCGGTTCTGGCAGATCAAACGGCACATCTGCACAGCGGAAGGAACACAACATTTGGGTGGTTTTAAAGTGACACGTCACCCACAGAAAACAAACGTGTCACCAAGTCCACTGCCATTTTTTATCCACCATACCAACCAATAAAGTGTGCATGTCAGCAGTGGCGTTTTCAGGATAAAACAGCTTTTTTGGTGTGGGGGCATTTATGTAAATGATCTCGTTAAAGGTCGCCGTTGTAGTGCACTTCTTAACCCAGGTCCAGTTCTCAGAAAGGATCAGACAGCAGGCAATGCACACTTGCACAGGAAGAATGATGGTATGGGGCTGCATTGTTTCGCCGCTGTTCATACACGCAGATCTATGCAATTCACGCATCTGCAATTCGGGTATGGGTTGAGATTGCATGCTGGGGCTTGTGTTTATTTGGCGAGCCTCTTTGGACCCGGTCCAATTATGCAAAAAATAACCTCGGGAGGACGTGGTGAGCCTTATTGGCGGCGGCCCTCTGTCAAACCGGTTCATGGTAAAGATCAGAGCATTGTTGACAGTGCCATAGTCGGCCGGCAAGTTCCTCCTGAAGCCAAGTAACGAAAATATGGAGAAGCTTATGTGACATGGACATGCTCTGTAAGTCTAAATATTTTGATAATTTATGTTACTTTCACTTTTTGTCCCCCCTCCACACACACACACACTCATGCCATATGCAAGGATTAAAAATCCGGTAAATCCAAGAAAACCACCATACCACATCTCCACTCTGCCCCTATTAATGGTTCCAGACATGGTGGTGTTTCCTCTGAACACTTGGGTCACAAAGATACAAAAACCCCTCTCTGCTAAAGGAATAATATATATGCAAAAATACCTGAACGATTGCAACTCGCCTGAATACTGTGGAGGCAATGTTTACTGACAACCAGAAAAAAAAATATTACTCTCTGCAGTTGGGTATTGCAGAGATTTGACGATGCTGTTTGGTTGATTTGATTTTGATTCTGTAAGGCATCATGAAGTCGGCTTATTAATAGGTGTTTTAGAGTCCAAATTCTGTGTCCGTTAAATTTGTTAAAGGTTCAGCAGGCCTTAACACATCTGAAAGCAAAGGTGCATCTCAAATTCAAATGTTACACCTGTGATCTGCAAGATGTAATAAGGATTTCTGTTTTAGCCAACGTCACAACACAGCTTTTTTATGTAGAAATCAAAATATCAATGAAAAGTGTAAAAGTTGAATATCGTAGTTATAATTTAGTCAATACATTTTAGAAACACCTTTGGTCGTGATTCCATTTGTCAGTCTTCTGTTAGTCTCTAATTTTAAAGTACTGATGTGCATTGTGGGTAATGGGGATGGCCTTTTCAGGAATTTATAAAGCTCATTGAATCCTTGGTTTTGTTATAGCTCCGACTAAATGAACTGAACGAGACCTGATGGTGTATATCCCTTTGACTTAACAACTTTTTTTTTGTTAATTGGTACCGAATAATCAATAATTATTCTTAACGTGTTACGACCTTTAATTTGTTTGAGACGCAAGCGCCTCCATTTCTATTCTATTCTGTCCCGCAATGCTCGTCCCATTGACAAGATGTTCATCACACAAATGAAAGAGGCCTAATCTCTCTGATCATGTCTGTAGGAATAAAGGGGAAGGCTTTTTCTATGATGAGCGCTGCTGCAGACTGACGCTCAGCTTGTAACTGTGAATGCCTTCAAAGACGACTTGAAGACACCCCAAGTGTCTGTAGGCATTTACACGACTCTAGTGACGAGAACATGTATTGAACACAGCTTGTGCTGTTTCCTTAAACGTTTTAGTACTTGGGAAATTGTGGTTTAAGTTTGGCCTCCAGACGTGTTCACTTCCTGGTTGGAAGTATGGTTTAATGTTCAGTGCTGTGCTGCACTTAATACGGTCCGTGCGGCATGCAGAGTTAAGTTTGCACAGTTCCTTGTGCTGAACTGGACATAACAGTCATAATCTATTTGTTAAGAAAGCTTTGTTCAAGATGCGCGTCTCCTGGGGTCCGCATTATTGGCTTCCCTCGTTTCACCACGGCTTTGTGCGACCTATACTTGTTTTGTATTAAGAGTCATAAACCTTTGGCCCCTTATGGGCTCTCTGACCGGTCTGCGGATACGTCGTCCCATACGCCACAGGCTTATTTCTTTATTTTTTTCTGTTTCAAAAGTGTCTGTCTTTGCCGTTCTTCCCATAAGGCCCCCTGAGCCCTCTTCACTGTATTACATGGAACTGGTTTTGAGCGGCTAGAATTTGATGTTGTTCTCAGTCAGCTGAGGACATGTGAGGCGTGTCTGTTTGTCAAACTAGAGACTCTGATGAAGTTATTCTCTTGTTTAGTTCTCCGTCTGGGCCTTCCAAATCCTTTTCGGTTCTTGTTGGAGCCAGTTGTGTGAGCCACTATGGTATTAAATCTGCAAATCTTTGGCAATTTCAAGCATTGTATAGCTGTCATGCCTCAACAGTGGTTGACTGCCCAGTTTTTAGAGAAAGCTAATTCTAAAAACAAAATGTTGCCCTTTTTTGCAATTTTGTTGACCTAAATATATGCCAGTCAATTGCACACGGTGGGGTGGCATCTCAAAAACGAACACAAAGACAATGTTGAGATTCATATAACGGACATTGCTTTTAGCTGTGTTTGATATAATGCGAAGTGATTCTCTTGTACCAATTTAGCGAATTACTCCAGAATATGGTGGTAGTGGCCGGAAATGGGGCCTGTCTAAATATATATACTGTGATATTTCGAGGAGTCAAAATGTATTTAGTTCTAATGGTACATGTGTAATTTATTGATAACAGTCCTTATCAACAGCAAACCCGTCATGGTATTTTCATCTGATTGTCATATAAATCTGTCAGACGAACCACTTTAATATCTGTGCACATCCTTCACTGCAGAATCCCAATTCTCAGTGGATAAAAGTATGAGCATTTATACACTTAATTACTCTAGCTGGATATGACCCATGTCATCAATTACATGTGCGTAACGTCTCCCATCTAAAATATCAACTCTACAAATAAAGAAATGGTTGTGGAGGACGTGACCCGAAAAAAGACAAATACTCGACAGTTTACAAGAAGTAGGTGTATATGGAGACGTTTGAGGTTGATGCCGCTCTCACACAGCTCTGATGCGTGTGGTTTTTTACGTTCACACACAGCAGTGAAACGTGTGGTGAAGCGTGGCTTTCAGATTCTCGGTTGACAACACCTTTCCTAGGTTGTAGTTTCACTTAAGACACGTGCTTCTGCAGAGGCAGCCCCACAGAACTTAACAATATCTCGCTCTCTCTCTCTCTCTGTCCATCTTTCTGTCTCGCAGGCGGCAGACTGCAGATGGCTTCTGAAAAAAGGCATAAAAGCTCCAGAAATCCGGGCGTGAAATTCTCCCTCGAGGCTAAAGACGGTCCCAACTGACGATATAAATTTGACGGCTAAGAGGCTTAATCTGCGGAGAGACCGAAACCCCATTGAGTTTCGAGAGCCGACAACAGCCTACAGAGAAGCTCTGAGAGTGAAACTCACAGAAGCATATGAGCCGAAGCTGTATCGTCGCGTACCACCGGCAGATCGTCCCTGGCTTGTCTCCCGCGGAGAGCATGGATGCCCTGTTTGAATCGGGGTGAGGCGTTCTGTCGTTCGCCCCTTCCTTCCTGTCTCCCGAGTGGCAGGAAGGCTTGGGGATCGCCGTCCTTCGCCCCCCCCGCTCCTCCTCATCACAGAGGCACGTTCACACTTCATTAAGGACACCAGTTGTGCTCGTCCTCTCCTGCTGTTGCCACGGACTCACCTAGCGCTGGTTCCTGTGCGACACATGAAATCGTGCCAAAGCTTAAAGGAGGAGGTGTCCTGCCCTGGCCAGGGTGGGATGGCCCAGGAGGAGGGGCACCGGACGCAGGAGCTGGCCCAGTCCTACCATCACTCCTCTAGCCCAGACCTGGACCTAGCTGCCAAGCTGTACCAGCGGGACGGTGGGGGGAACCCCTACTCGGTGCTGGTGGATAACAAAATGTCCGCCAAGCCCGCGGCGGGCGAGCAGGTACCCTGTAAACCGCCTTCACGTCAGACCGCGTCTCCCCAGCAGCAGTATTACAGAGGGTGCGGGGTGGGGACCCCGGAGGGGAGCGTTCAAGCCGGGAGCGGGGGAACCCCGGAGGACTCCGAGGAGGACGAGGAAGGGGAGTGTGGAGAAGGGCAGGAGGAAGAAGGGAATTCATTTAAACGCGAGCAGATCATCGTGGAGGTCAACCTGAACAACCAGACGCTGAATGTGTCCAAGGGAGACAAGCCGAACCCCCAGAACGATGCCTCCGAGAGGCATGGTAGCGAGGAGGAGGAGGAGGAAGAGGGAGACGACGACGATGAGGAGGAGGAGGAGGAGGAAGAGGGAGAGGAGCTGGAGGAGGAGGAAGATGATGATGAAGAGGAAGACGATGAGGAGGAAATCGAGAGCCGTATAACAAGAACCAAGCGAGCCAGTCGCAGAGTGGCCACCGCCACCGGCCAGCCCACGAGGAATAGCCGGCGCACCACCCTCTGCACCACCACTGGCATGACCACCAGGGGGCGACGGCACAAGATCGCCCAACCACCCAAGAAGAAGAAGCGGCGGGCTGCCAGAGAAGGCAAGGGTGCACCCTCCTCTGCGGACTCCACTGTGGGGGTCATAGGGTACGCAGAGGAGAAAGAGCCGATGGCATGTGAGAAGTGCCCGCGTGTGTTTAACACACGCTGGTACCTGGAGAAGCACATGAACGTCACGCACAGACGCATGCAGATCTGTGACAAGTGTGGCAAGAAGTTTGTCTTGGAGAGTGAGCTGGCCTTACACCAGCAGACGGACTGTGAAAAAAACATCCAGGTAAAGAGGGGTGCTGGGTAATCTTTGTATGAGCCTGCATATTTCAACACAGGGCCCAGATATATGTATAATAATATAAAAAAATGTTGTGTCCAGCAGAGGGAGTCAGAGCAATAGGAAAGAACTAGAGGCAGACAGAATCAGAACAGTTCAGACACAGTGATTCTATATATACATGTGGCTGACCTGTCCACTCTATTCTGTTGTATCTCTGTGTATCTGAACTGTCCACTCTATTCTGTTGTATCTCTGTGTATCTGAACTGTCCACTCTATTCTGTTGTATCTCTGTGTATCTGAACTGTCCTTTCTATTCTGCTGTATCTCTGTGTATCTGAACTGTCCACTCTATTCTGCTGTATCTCTGTGTATCTGAACTGTCCACTCTATTCTGTTGTATCTCTGTGTATCTGAACTGTCCTTTCTATTCTGCTGTATCTCTGTGTATCTGAACTGTCCTTTCTATTCTGTTGTATCTCTGTGTATCTGAACTGTCCTTTCTATTCTGTTGTATCTCTGTGTATCTGAACTGTCCTTTCTATTCTGTTGTATCTCTGTGTATCTGAACTGTCCTTTCTATTCTGTTGTATCTCTGTGTATCTGAACTGTCCTTTCTATTCTGTTGTATCTCTGTGTATCTGAACTGTCCTTTCTATTCTTTTGTATCTCTGTGTATCTGAACTGTCCTTTCTATTCTGTTGTACCTCTGTGTATCTGAACTGTCCTTTCTATTCTGTTGTATCTCTGTGTATCTGAACTGTCCTTTCTATTCTGTTGTATCTCTGTGTGTCTAAACTGTCCTATTCTGCTGTATCTCTGTACATCTGAACTGTCCCCCTTTGCTGTATCACTCAATGGTGGAACCCCCACCCCCCAAAGTTGATAGCATATTTTTGCCACTGGTGTGTTTCTGCACTTGGATTTTGGACTTGACACGACATAGCTCATATCAGATTAATCTGTCAGGGTGTAATCAGTGTAAAAACAACCAGAGTCATCCTGTGTGTGTGTGTGTGTGTGTGTGTGTGTGTGTGTGTGTGTGTGTGTGTGTGTGTGTGTGTGTGTGTGTGTGTGTGTGTGTGTGTGTGTGTGTGTGTGTGTGTGTGTGTGTGTGTGTGTGTGTGTGTGTGTGTGTGTGTGTGTGTGTGTGTGTGTGTGTGTGTGTGTGTGTGTGTGTGTGTGTGTGTGTGTGTGTGTGTGTGTGTGTTTCTCTTGCTCAGTGTGTCTCCTGCAACAAGTCTTTCAAGAAGCTATGGTCGCTCCACGAGCACATTAAGATTGTGCACGGCTACGCGGAGAAGAAGTTTGCCTGTGAGATCTGCGAAAAGAAGTTCTATACGATGGCCCATGTCCGCAAGCACATGGTTGGTAGGTGGAGCTCCTGTTTTCCCACTTCCTGTTAGTCTGTTTCCCCACTTCCTGTTAGTGCAGTGGTTCCCAACCAGGGGTATGAGGAACCTTCGGGGGTACTTGGCCAATCGATAGGGGGGTACTCGAGAACACTCATGACACCGTAGACTCATCAATGAAATGACCATGGGGAGGAACTCCCTGGGTGCTCAGAACAGTGGAATGTTCTGTTGGTGGCACCTTAACAGAGAATGGTTGGGAACCACTGTGTTAGTGTATGTTCACCTGTATGAACTGCATACAGAGAACCCTATTGGTCTTTATTGCTCTCTTTTTCGGGCCGGAATTCACACCTGTCACTTTTATGGATGTATTAATTACTCCTGAAGCTCCATAATGACGCATTGGTATGCTCAGTGCTGTGTATGGCAGAGAAATGTAGACTAGGTAATATGAATAATAATATGAAGATTGTTTATAAAATGAGGTACACAGTGAACAGGGCACCAATCTCCCCCCCATACGGTTACCAATAGGACCTAATCAGTACAGCATCTAGGATGTGCTGATAAATAAGGCCCCTTATCTCGATTTTCTAGTCTCATGAACCCTTTAACGGTCCACTCTTTATCCCGTAATACACTACAGTCTTTAAACGGTGTCTCATTCTCCGTCTGTCCCCGTCTCCAGCTCATACTAAGGACATGCCGTTCACATGTGAGACGTGCGGCAAGTCGTTCAAACGCAGCATGTCGCTGAAGGTGCACTCACTGCAGCACTCCGGAGAGAAACCCTTTCGCTGTGAGGTAAGTGGTGTTTTGACGTGCAGTTGTGTCCTAAATGGTTACCCATTCCCTATGTACACTAGTAACGCTAAAAGGTTTGCGGTCACTTAGAAATGTGCCCGTTTCGCATGAAAAACACATATGAGATTCGTTTGAATAATAAATGTAGTCACTGACACGGTTAGTGTCTCCTTTAAACTTGTGCTTTCGTTAAATAATCCTCCATTTGCAGCAATTACAGCCCTGCAGACTTTTGGCATTCTAGTTGATAATTTGTTGAGGTAGTCTGAAGAGATTTCACCCCATGCCTCCTGAAGCAACACCCACAAGTTGGATTTGCACTTCTTACATACCATACGGTCAAGCTGCTCTCATAACAGCTCATTCGGGTTGAGATTTTGTGACTGTGCTGGCCACTCCATTATGAACAGAATACCAGCTACATGTAGTCTTGCTTGCACACACGCGTTCATATCTGCTCACACGATTTCTATATGTTTATGGTCAGGGCTTTGGGATGGCCACTCTTATACTGTGACTTTGTTGTCTTTCACACATTTTGCCATAACATTGGAAGTATGCTTGGCGTTATTGTCCATTTGGAAGAAACATTTGCAACCAATGTTTGACCTCCAGGCTGATGTTGCTTATATCCACATAAATTTCCTTCCGTATGGATCTATTTTGTGAAGTGCACCAGTCCCTCGTGCAGCAAACTACCCCCACAACATGATGCTGCCACCCAAGTGTTCTTCACCCTGTAAACATCCCCCGTTTTCCTTCGAAACATAACAAAGGTCATTATGGCCAAACAGTTCTGTTTTTTCAGACGAGAGCACATGTACCCAAAAACGTTGATCTTTGTCCCTACGTGCAGATGCAAACTATAGTCTAGCTTTTTATGGCGCTTTCAGAGCAGCTTCATCGACCATTGAGAGGCCTTTCAGGTTATGTTGATGTAGGACTTGTATTACTTTGGATGTAGACATTTTGTGCCTGTTTCCCCACGCATTTCTACGAGTTTTTTTGCTGTGGTTCTGGGATTGATTTGCACGCGTCGCACCAAAATAGTTTATCTCTGAGTCAGACCGTGTATCCTTCCCTGTGTGCTCCCATGGTGTTTATGCTTTATGAGTACTATTGTTTGTACGGATGAACGTGTTACCTTCATGTGTTTGGAAAAATCTCCAGTGCACAACCAGACTTCTGGAGGTCTATAATTTTTTGTGAGGCCTTTTAGAGCAAATTACAAACTTGATCTCAAAATTGTTGAGCTTAACTAGCGGTTTGTACAATCACATCCTTGTCCAGCCTTTGTTATTCTGTTACACCCTGCTGTATACTCCTACTCCCACACAAACAGAAGCAAGTTCATTATTTTATTCTAAAATAAGGAATAAAGTTTTGCCTGGAATCAGAGCGAGGATTGAGTTCTCCTTTTAGAGTGAACTCAAATATATCCTTATGAATATTGGGGTTAACACTGGGGTTGCTGTTCTCTATGTTGGAAGTGTATTCATTTGAATGTTTTAACGTGTTTACTCATAAATATTTACTAATTTCTGACAAGGTTTCAGCACAACCGTGTTTGAGCAGAAACTGCGGCCTGATATTGTGTTTTGATTGGTCCAAAATGCTGGTTTCCTTTTGCTAAAATAGGTCAAAACGTATTGACTGATTGGTCACTAAGATGGGAGACGGACAGTCGACCTGAGAAGTATTACAGTCCAGGTTTTGTTCCACCTGGACCGGCTTGATGAGGAAGGACATTACAGAGCAGAGAGACTAGCACTAAATGTACATTGAGGGAACCGTTTGTTGTTGTGTGGGTGATGCGTTCGATGCTGACTTTTTTTAGGCACGTGGAACCACGTGGAACATTCTGTCCCACCAGGTTACGTTACCATGAGACATGGACAGATTTAAAAGATAATATGAAACACCTTTGATGCATGGCCTTTTTTAATGTGTTTGGCTTTTGATGTTCTTCCTTACAGTTATTCTACATTGTGGAAAAGAGTTAAATTAAAGACATACCCTTAAATGTGTGTAGGCGTGTCCTAACTGTTTGATTGATACTGTGTGACAGGGCCGTGCAGAGACCTTAGGAGGGGCAGGTGCTCAAAGTATAAAAGGGGCACATTGAACAAGGCTTTAAATAGCGGTGCTCAAAATATCAATACAGCAAAATATAGTGACGCATTCCTTGCTGATTCGCGTATCGATACGGATGATTATGTATTGATACAGCAGCAAATGCTGTGATGCAGTTTTGAAAAAGAAACAGAATAGAAAATACAATTTTAAGTTTAAAAGTTAAAAATAAATTCTGTCCACCTAATAACTCTGGGATTAGAAACGTTTAAAAAGTTGTCCCAACCTAATGTCTTTTTCTTCTCTGTTCTACAAAATAATTAAGAACAGCTGTTATAGTAAAAAAAATATAGAAAACGTTATAGTAAAATCGACATGGCCCATACAATACAATATCGTTTATTCAATGCCATGTCAGCATTTGTGGCTATTTTGATGGCAAAAACAGAATTTAAAAAAAATACAGCAAAAAGTCCTTGACTGAGTATGCTGCCTTTGCTGTTGTTGCTGCTGCTGATACTGGAGTTGATTGTAGACATTAAAACAACATATAGGAGATATATTAGCTGATAAAACCAATTGTAATGTGACCTTGATAATATGTAAATATTGTGATCATGATTTCAAATTGCATTGTGACTATGAGATAAAGTTGGACTTTGATTGATTATTTGATATTTTTACATTTATTTCCAGAGATATTATTGAGTTTACAGCCTATAGTGGTCTTGCCTTTGTAAACACTGCTATTGTAAGAAAAACATATTCATTTCTGATTTTTATAATGATAATTAAGAGAATGAGAAAATCTGAATAAGCCTTACCAGTGTTGTGATAATTATTTTTAAGGCACTCTACGTTTAAAAAAATAATGTAATATAATAATAGTTTAGTCAAATAACAACAAAAGGACCAGACTCCTCGATGCCTGTGAACTTTTCAGTTTTCGTGAAATAGACCCGATTTTTGTACCCAAAATTTGTGACATCCGCACGTAAAAGGTCGTTTTTTCGTGTCCTGGACCCGATTTTCTTGAAGTGTTGAAAGCAAGTGTCGTGATTGGTTGACTCAACTTGCATTTCAACCAGGAAGTGGGCGTAGTTGAATTGTAAACGCGACGGACTTAACTTTCTGGAATATAACTCTTTTTATTACTATAAATATTAAACAAAACCCTGACTCTTACTTTTGCCCTAACCTTAACCAATACCTAACATTTCGATGTACTTATTTGTTTAACGTGTTGTTGACCAAAAACGTTTGTTGTGCTTTTGTGTGTGTGTGACGATTTTCCGTGGAGTCCTAAATATTACGTGTCCTGTACACAAAAAAACTAATCGTGTCCAGGACACGAAAAATCTAACTTTTACGTGTGCATGACACAAATTTTGGGAACAAAAATCGTGTCTCTTTCACGAAAAGTTCTAACACGATATCACAGGTTTTCTCCCTCAAACAGCACGCTAACGTTACTTACACTACATGCTATAACAGCAGTATAAGCAACTTATCTGCATGCTATCTTCACATCACATTGTTCTTGTAAAATAATAATAAGTAAAAAAAAACATCAAAATCACTTCGCTGAGAATAAAACATCACCAGATGCCGCGGTGTTGAAAATACCCTCTGGTAACAAAAAAATGCGCGTGAGGAATCGTCCCGTTTTGATGAGGTCATCGTCGTCAGGTGAAAGGTCATCACGTGGATCATTTTATTTACGGCGAAATTATTATTCATAAATGTTACTAATATTTAGATTGGGCATGGGCAGGCATTCACAAAAGGGCATGTTATTTAAAAAAAATTGGGGAAATTTTGCTTTGACAAAAGGGCACTTTGGGCACCAAGGGGCAGGTGCTCAAGCACCCAACGCCCCTCCCTCTGCACGTGCCTGCTGTGTGATCTGTTTAATTTTAGTTAGCTGGTACTCAATCATTGCTTGCTACTAATTTACATGCTTTATGTTTATTTGTTTTATCAAATTTCAAAAAGGACATTTACACAATTACAATAAATAAATAAAAACATCAACTCAACTTCTAACTGCAGCATAACGTAAACCCGGACAGCCCCATTTCTTAAATGGCATACGGTCAGATTCAGGCATGAAAATCACTCACCTTTCGGCGAAATTCGCCGTTTTGAAACCCGAATAGGTGACCTACGTGAATCGTGTAGATTCGATGAGAAAATCTTTGTGTGTGTGGGGGGGTGTTAGGTACCAGAGATTTGGTGAAAAAAGAACAGTTGCGCGAGTGCATGAAAATATTAGCGCAAAGGGTCTTGCATCACCAGTTTCCTTCTCTGGGAAGGAGGGAGAATACCGTTACCTGATTGGTTTACTAGCAGTTCGCTTCGCTCGTGCTGACAAGAGCGGGCACATCAAATTCAGAAGCTGAAAAAGCCTGCCTGGCCTCCGCGATTTAATCGACTAAATTTGGTGAGTGATGGTTTCAATATTAACTCAGAAGCTCTGTTGCGATAGGCTTAGCTAACGTTATATACAGGAGAGAACGCAATGTTAGCCAGCTGAAGATCTGCAGGGCTTGAATTTCGGTGCGGGATTGCGCATAATTTAAACCATTCCTGTTAGTTTTTATAGTGCGAGAAATTCCCGAACAAATATATTTGCTTCATCTCAGACCGAGGTAAAGTTGGTTGGATATTCGATATTCAACGGATATTCGGAGGCCGAGATCAGGTCCGGTTTCCCCGCACTCAGCCACACTACACCCGGTGATTGACCGACAGAAACCTCCGTCTGCTTATAGTTAGGGACCGTCAATAAAGTACAAGTCTTAAAGTTATGAATTCAGTATCTGTTTAACCATTTGGCCTTGAAACTTCAAACCACTTTCAGATTGTTTTATAGAGGACACCCACATTTTGCAATGCTTTGATTTTTATGGAAATGGTGTAAGAGATGTTTAATAAACATAATAAAATGTAAAAATTCGTAAAATCACTTGGAAACCTCAATTTACATTATATTGTCTACAAAGGTCTTTCACATGTGGAATATTTGAAATTTTCTTCCGGGACCCCCCTATAGGGGTAATATGGGGGGAGCATGCCCCCAGACCCCCCTATAGGGGTAATATGGGGGAGCATGCCCCTGGACCCCCCTATAGGGGTAATATGGGGGAGCATGCCCCCGCACCCCCCTATAGGGGTAATATGGGGGAGAATGCCCCCGCACCCCCCTATAGGGGTAATATGGGGGAGCATGCCCCCGCACCCCCCTATAGGGGTAATATCCTTCTCACCTTTTTCACCCCTGACCCGTTTTCATGCCTGCAGATTACATGTTGTCAAAGTGTGTCAAGGCATTTTGTGAATATCCAGCCTAGGCTGCAGCATGTTGTTTTAGAAGGGAGGTGCCATCTCCACCCTGGGGTGGAGGCCTCTGTGACCACATGAAGGGTGCCTCCTGGTCAGGGAGTATGTTTCTAGGGTACAGGACTGTGTCAGATAGAGCATGTTATTACCTGGTAATTTAAGAGTTCTGCAGGAACCCATTGTGGGCTCCGTTCCTTCTGCGTTTGGGTATTGCCTATATCATGGCTGGGTATTTTAAAATATATGTAATGTTAATATACAGCGACGAGCCTAAACATTATGACCAGTGTAGGTCATTTACTTTTTGGTTCACCAGTCACTCTGGCTCGAGGATGCCCACATTTTACCAGCCACTTATTATACCAGACATGTTTTAATTTTCACCTGAAAACAAATGACACAAACAAACATGTGTTTGACTGAACAAATAAATGTAATATGTGAATATATGAATATATTTTAATTAATTTGAGAAACAGCAGACACATTAATTTGTCTGTGTGAACTGTCCGTCAGCTCAGTTTGTGAGTCACACGCTAGCCAGTCCCACACTTTTACCCGGTGTCATCCTGTCGCGACTTGTGATTGGCAACATTTTTGCTTTGACGGGATTAGATTCAGCGTGGTAGTAGTGTGCCTTCTTGGATACGTGTGCCCCGTAACGTGCCCCGTGTGTCTCTCCCTCTGTGTGCAGAACTGTGACGAGAGGTTCCAGTACAAGTACCAGCTGCGGTCCCACATGAGCATCCATATCGGACACAAGCAGTTCATGTGCCAGTGGTGCGGAAAGGACTTCAACATGAAGCAGTATTTTGACGAGCACATGAAAACGCACACAGGTGAGGCTCCTGGCCGACGGTGTAGGTTGCCTGGGACCGTCACTCTTTGTCAATGGGGGGGTCTGGGAGAGGGTGGGGATTCAAACTCCTACTACTGTCGGGAACCAGGGCCGGCGGCTCATTATGATGTATAAACACGTCTGTTTAAATACGTCTGGTCCTCCCACTCAGTACTCTGCACTCAGCACTAATGTCTTAAAGCTACAAAACAAACATGTCTGTATGCCTGTAGGCTATCACAGTTGTAGACCCAGAACTTGTAGGTTGTCTGTTTGGTAAAGCTACTAACACATGCCAGATCAAGAAACGGGCAGTCCAAATAGAAATGTGTGTTATTTTCTTTTACCTGGCAAACATTGGCTTGGCAAGAAAACAGTTTGGCTATAAGGAATAAACGGAGAGTGATGTGGCCTACATGCCTAATTCTGTTGACAATTCATACAGAAATGTATTTTTGAGATGTTATTTAAGGTTGTTCACCGTTTTTAATTTCGAGTCGTATGCTTCACCAACTCCGTAAAGCGAACCTGTAACGGGAGTGGTCCTGAAGAGATTCAGCGACCGATAGGCAAGGAAAAAGGAAGGAAGGAAGGAAGGAAAGGAGGCGGGAGTGCGAGCTGCACCCAGCCAGGCCAAAATAATATATCGAAAATAAACTTATTTAGAAGCTCCCGGATCAATCACTGGATGTTTGAGTTTGGTACGCTCCGCAAACATCACTTCTCTGTTGGTTTGAATTCAAACCAAAAATTCCTACCCGGATTATACCATGTTCTGAACATTCTGGAGCGCTGCCGGGTCCCTACTCAGCCAGCGAGTCTCCAGGGCGGGCAACGTAGGAGCACTGGAGCTTCGCCCAGTCCATCTAATGAGAGAGTGGAGAGCCATCTGACTGGTACCTCCGCCCTGTCTGCCCATAATGACTACCCAGACACATGCTGTATTACAGGCAGTGGTTTTACCTCTTCCACATTTAGGAGACCCAGTTGGTCCCATTTCAATCTTTTCATTTGGCCACTCCCTTGTCCGGGCGGACTCCCTGCACTCCACTCGTGCTGACGGTTCTGTCCGTGTAATTATTTTCCTCTGCTCTCCCAGGCTGCTGACCCTTTTTAGCCTTCTGTGGTCGGATGCAAACCTAGCGAATCTCTGTAATGCACACACACACGTGCACGCAGACGCATGCATGCACGCCCAGACACATTCACGCAAGCGCGCACACGCACACACAGAGATACACACAGATAAACAGTCTGGGCCTTTAACTTGTTTGCTGTTTTCTTTGATACTTATGTAATTCACAGTAGTTGTTGAATATTAACTGAAGGCTCTTGTATAAGTGTGTGTGCAGGTGTGTGTGTAGGTGTGTGTGTAGGTGTGTGTGTGTGGGGGAGGGGTGTGTGAGGGGCGGGGTGTATCTGAGTGGTAACGGGGACAAGAGGTTAGAGCAGCTCCAGAGTGGGGCTCCGTTGTTCATTTTCACATGTCATTTGAGTGAGTGGGCCGACACACGGTGAGACGGGGAGAAATTAGCATTCTGAATAGACAAAGCTGTCACCCTGACCCTCTCACTGAGACACGTTGTCTGGGTGGGGAAAGTTAACTTCCTCACATAGTTCTGGGAGGTTCACTCTGCCAAGGACCCAGACGCTTTGCCAGGTGGTGTGTTCTTCTCATGCCGGAAACTCTGTGATGTGTGAAAATTAAACTAATTATGGTGATTCAGTACTTGACTCTTTCTCTCTCTCTCTCTCTCTCTCTCTCCCGTCTTCTCTATTTTTCCCCATTTTCTCTCCCTCTTGTTCTCCATCTGTCTGTTTCACTCTTCTTCCTCTGTCTGTGTTCTGCCGTCCCTGGCAGGGGAGAAGCCGTTCATCTGTGAGATCTGCGGGAAGAGTTTCACCAGCCGGCCCAACATGAAGCGTCACCGCCGCACGCACACAGGGGAGAAACCCTACCCATGTGAGGTGTGTGGCCAGCGCTTCCGCTTCTCCAACATGCTCAAAGCCCACAAGGAGAAGTGTTTCCGGGTCACCAGCCCTGCCGGTCACCCACTGCCTCTTCACATGTCAGCTGGCGCCCCCTCCTCCTCCTCTGGCCCGGGCCAAGCCCCCTCAGCCCCCGCCTCCAGTGCTCCCGCTCCCCTGGGACTCGGCCCGACCGGGGGTACTCTCTCCCCGCGGGCCCCAGCGGGACACGCCGCATTCTCCCAGGTGCACATGCACTCTCCCTCCTCCCACCACCTTCACCCTGGCCCGCCGCTCCACATCCCGCCCCTGCCTCACCATCACATGGCCACGACCCCAATCTCCCACCTGCCCCCTCCCCCAGCCCTCTTCAAGAGCGAACCACTCAACCAGTGTGGGCACGAGGACAGTGGGTACCTGCGACACATGACCACCCAGGACAAGGGCCCGGGTGCCCCCCAGCACCACTGAACCAAACCCCCCACGGGGCAGAACTATATTGCCACCAGCCCAACTCCACCGGTACCTGGCCTTGGACTCAGAGGCACCTCAGAGACTGACATGAACATGACACACTCACAGCTTCCTGCACAAATGCGTGTGGGTGTGTGTGAGAGTGTGAGGTGTAAGGGGTTGAGTTGGACCGATCGATACACTTTCAGTATACATGTTTAATTAGTGAGCGATCCACTATGATGAGTAGGGAATTTACACAGATTTTAGATCTTGTTGCTAACCTCGTTGCCCCCACCCCCTTGTTCTGTAAGGGGGTTCCAGCACTCGGGGTCATTGTTCCGCACAACCCCCCTCCACGTGTCTATTTGTGGTGTAGAATACAGGTAGCAGATTACATTTGTATTGTCTTAGCCCTTCGCATTGACCTGCTTTAAGAGGAGCTGTGCTAATGCTGGCCTGTAGAAACCGTGACCGTGTGATTGCAGGACTGCGTTACCGTAGGACTGCGTGACCAGGTGATAGTGTGATCATAGGACAGTGTGACCGCAGGACTGCGTGACCGTAGGACTGCGTGACCGTAGGACTGCGTGACCAGGTAATCGTAGGACTGTGTGATAGCTACGGTCTTGGTCTTGGCCGGTCTTTAACCCGTACCCTGTGGCACTCCACACCGGCCACGCCCACAGGTCAGGAGTCTGAGCCACAGGTCTTGGTCAAGCCAGTCCAGTCGATACTGCACGCGGTCAAATGTAATGGTCACTATGAGCAATGGCAAGTTGGTGCTATCCGTTACGGTTCTGGGATGTGTCCTGACTCACCAATGGTTGGGTCCCAGCACCACAAAGTTAATGAACCCAAATGTGTACTCATGTTTATAGCACACACACACTTCAGATAGCTGTAGGTTGTAATTGTCTTCACATACTTTCACTTTGTGTTCAAGGAACTCCGCTTTAAGTTGTCTGTCAACAAAGCTGTTCAACGCCGTCACTGTGATGGGCCTTTAGTCAAACGACCCAACCTGATCCTCTCTGTTTATCTCTTTTCACTATTTCTCTGTTGCGACCTGTTCTTCTTTCAGTCTTTTTTCTTTTTGTTTTTATCTCTCCGTCTACTCTATTTCTTTGTCTTCTAAATCTTTCTGTTGCTCTGACTTCTCTTGTCTCTCTCTCTGTTTTTATCTTTCCATTTATATCTCTGATTCACTCTCTCTGATTCACTCTCTCTGATTCACTGCCTTTTCCTCTAACTCTCTTTCTGTTCCTTTGTTATTCTCTTGTCTCTCTCTCTGTTTTTTCTCCATCTCTCTCTCTTTATCACTGCTGCTGCCAAGATAATACGGGTGACACGGTCAATAAAACACACAGAAACTCTGCCTTTTTTAACAACAACATTTAACCCAAATAGATGTATTTTTCCAACCAGATGATTTTCCACAGCTCTGTGTGGATCGGGAACACTTTTTTTCTTAAGTAGAGGTCACCCGTAGGGGGCCTGTCACTCATGGTGACGGGTAACTATGACTCATAACGTATTGAATGTTGCCTAGAGATGAGTACCAGCTGTTTCGCAATCAGATGTTCGTTTCTATTCATATTTCCTGGTAATTTGCTCCTGACCTGAAGAATCGTTCTCATCTTCCTCCAAACATACTGTGGAGTGATATAATGGGTAGGGCAGGGCTGTGAAACACCATTTTCCAGCATTCATCCTTTAACCTGGTCCGAATGGGGGGGGCAGGTCACTGAAATGGTCTCGCCGTCAGTTAAAGAAGGTTTAGTCGTCTAGTCATAGTTAATTGAGTGACGATCCGGCGTGTTCATGCATTGGTGTGATTTTATCTCCTGTATCATTTCCACACAGTTCCCGTTTGTTTGTTTCAGTCATTTTAAAGTATGTTGCGTTTGTCATCGATGTTTTGACGCCCGTCAGTTAAAAGGTGTTTCTAACCCACTTTTACACGTGTTGTACAGACGCAATTACTCAAGTCGTTTTAAAACAAAGTCATTTTTCTAACGTAACCATGACTGCTGCGTGTGTGAATGTCCTGCTCTCCGTGATGTTGACTGTCAGGTGGGGGTTATTATGGGGAATGCCAGAGGTTCTTGTATCTGAGGGGGGTAGGTTATTGGAATAGAGTTGAATCTGAGTTGAGGCTTTTTGCCCTCCTGCACCCTTTCTGTGAATTTGTGGAAGGATCAGACGATCAGAAGCAACATTCAGTTCTGTTCCTTGTGGGTGTGTGTGTTTATGTTTTTTAATACGAACTAATTGAAACAGTGCAGGGTAATACAAGCTGCTTTTAAGTGGCCTGGTCCCAGCCTTATTCCCTTAAATCCGCTGGTTCTCCTTTAGCCCCCTGGTTCTCCTTTAGCCCCCTGGTTCTCCCACTAGACACACTCTTGGAACCAGAACCTCAGTGTCTGCCTGGGATGGATTGGGTGTAGGGCCTCCATCACTATGTGTAGCAGTGCTATCAGCACCGCCCTCTAGGGAGCTGCAGCCAATCAGATTAGACCTCTGCATCATCTTAAAAACGACTTTCCTCAATTCACTACCGTTTCAGGATTTCCTTAACAGCCATTTACATTTTTAAAAGAAGTTTGGTTTTTGTATAAGCCTTGTCATTTGTGTGTTTCATCTGCACTTTACTGCTGCGTGAGTGAGGAGCGTTCGGGGGGGTACGGGTGATGAGGGGGGCTGGCAAAGCATTGTGGGAGTGATGTGTCTGCTGTGTGTGTATATGGGGGAGTGAGGGTGAGTGTTTTTGTGATTCGCTGTGTTGGAACAAGGAGGAGAATCAAGGTGGAGGCGGAGAGTGTGGAAGAGACCATAGCATCAGAAGGACATTTGGTTTGCATTATATATATTTGTTTATTCGTCATCACCCCCCCATGTATGGGAGCAGATTTGGTCTCAAGCAGGACTCTCAGAGATTGTGTTCTTCCCCTGCTCTGGCAATTTCACACTAGCCCCTCCCCTCTTGTCTCATTCATCTGAAATGCATTCTTGTGATTGGGTGAAGGTGCCTGTCGGCCGCGTATCTGTTTTGTACATTTTGTTCTTCCAATCTACTGTAGGATTCTCCTCCTTCGATCTCGGTTATAGAATGCACTTTTCTACTAAAAGCCTGGCTAGTTAAGAAAAATAACAATATGTATATTCTTTAAAGATGTTTAAAAATAATCAATATACTTTTCCCCGATCCGCTGTATTTTTAACCACTTAATGTAGCATTGCATATTTTATTATTGTAAGTATCTGGTCCCCAATTGTGCAGCTTTATAATGTCCCTGGTTTGTGTATTTTTATTTTTTTGTATGTTCGTTTTTTTTTTAGATTTCCGAAATGTGGAAACTGGACATTTTTGATGAAGTCCGTTTAACAGAGTCTCTGCTATCTTTGGGAAGTAAAAACAAGTAGCCATAACTATCATCACATATTGGCGTACTGTCATGTTATTCTCTATTAGACTGTCTTTTCTGCGTCGCCTCGTGTGTCAGGGGTTATATGATTGGGGTTGACCTGTGACACCTCTGCTCCTCTCTACTGTCCCACGCATGGCATTTCCATACATTCCTTTGTTATGATGAGGTGTTCAGATTTAGGCTTATTGACATTCTTTCTGTCAAAGGCCTGTATAAGGCCTTTAACACAGGCATTGTATTGTTAGTTACTACATGGATTTAATCAACCGGCTCTGCGTCGGCTCATATTGTTGTGTGCTGTGGTTTTGTCCAGCCCCTGGACGTTTGGACTTAATTTAATGCCTGAGATCCGGCAGTGCCCTGCTCCAACAAGCGCTGTGACCCCTGCTCACTGTTCGCCCGCTTGCTCATTGTGTACATTTTTCTTCTTCCCCTTCTTGGCATTTCCCCCTTTGCTTTTTCGTCTCCACCGTGGTGGCAGCCGGTTTCGAGTCTCGTCCGGCGTTGTGGTGATGTCATCTCTGGGTCAACTCTTGTCGGTCCGTCTGTGATGTTCCAAATGTTCGTATCGACAGAGCCGAGCAGACGGTGAGCCGAGGTTCTGAAATCACTGCATAACCAACCCAAGTTCCGTTTCTCTGTTCTCCTATTGAACTCCTATTGTTAACGTCTGTAGTCGGTGGCAACGGTTGTGTAGTAATGCCTGTGTCTATGGTAACGGTTGTGTAGTAATCCCTGTGTCTATGGTAACGGTTGGTAGAACACCCGGTGCCTATGGTAACAGTGGTGTGGTAAGTGTTCTCTCTTCTCGGTCCTAATCCGACTAGATCCAGTATTCTGCGCCCCCTGCCTGACCGTAACACACTTTTCACCTGGTTCCTGGCCATTAGAATTTCCATAATGGCAGAACCTCCCGGGGACATTTTCCGTAAGGAACACGTGCTGGAGGAATTAAATGGAATTAAATTCCAATAAAACGTGCCTTCATCACAAGCCCCACAAGGTCTCCGTCCTCTTGCCTTTTGTGAGCATTGCGAGGACGGCGGTTGTTATGTAAAACCTAACGCACAATTAGGAGCCCGGTCGAATGAATAGACCTGGGTTTGCCTGACAGGAAGGAAGCGGGAGTTGACATTGTCACAGAGGACGCCACATGAATCATATGTCAACACAGCATCTCGGGTTCAATCAGACTTTCAAGATGCTCTCAATGGCAGCAATCTAGTTAGACTGCTTGTCTTTTTGCTTAGTGTCATGGGGGGTGTGTGTGTGTGTGTGTGTGTGTGTGTGTGTGTGTGTGTCTGTGGGAGGTTTAAATGTACTTGGAAGTGTCTTCAGGAAAGGAGAAGTGGTTATCGCTGTGTGCACGTGCCGAAAATAAGTGTATCCTGACCACATCAGCCAGGTCAAAGTTCTTTGTGTCTGTTGTTTTTTGTTGTTTTTGACTGTCTGTTTTTGTCCTGAGTGTGTGTATGGGTGGAAGTGCTTGCAGATGTGTGCTTGTGCCTCCCAATTATTCCCTATTAGTCCAGGACCTACCGGGGTTTATTTTTCAAAACATTACGTGGGAGAACCGAATTACTTCTAGCAGAGGAGGAGGAGGTGGTGAGTCAACATTAGCATGTTTATAGGCACATCCAAGACCCGAAGAAAGACTCTGGTGGAACGTCTGACTGACTCACCTCAGCAGGTGTTCGTGCGAACGAGTGGGTGGTCACTGGAAAGGTCTATTCGCTTGCGACGCAACGCCAGATATGTGTACTGTGCCCATCTGCTAGTCCTATTGGGCTACTGTGTGGAGTCTGTGGTCGTGAGATAAGAGCATGTGGTTTGGGTATGCAACCGCCAACAAGGTTTGATTACTGTGCTTCAGCAACTTATTTATTTCATGTATCATATCCATCTTTAATACCAGTTATAGCTGCTGCTTCTTCAAACGATGGAAGAATAAACCCAAACATAAAGTACCATTTAAGGCAGAGCCAAAAAGAGACCGGGAAAAACTATGCTTTTGTAACCAGACTCAACCTTTGTCCACATCCCTTTCGACTCGCTTTGTGTAATAAAAATGTTTACTCGTTTCTCTCGTTTGATGATACTTACAGTCGTTATTCAATCGAGTTCATTGTTTAGGTGCCTGAAACAAACATTTCGCTACCCTCGCGATAACATAACTGTTTGCCCTTTGATCTGTTTATGGTCTTTGGGGGGAGGAGTCGGAGGGCGCTATTGGCCGATGTGATTGCTTGCGTCACACGGGCTGCAGGCGGGGGTATGACCGCCCATAAAACGGACTGAACGGAGCCTGGCCGGGAGGATCTACTAGATATTTACCGGAGGATGGCCACCATCCAGACTGGACGAAAAGCTTCATGCCGGTGGTGACCAAATCCAAGATACCAACACAACTTTATTTAGATAACACATTTGGATAGCTGTAGCGTTTGCTCGCTGTCTGAACACGATCTTATTAGTATATATTTTTTCTTTTTTCGGCAAATATCTGATATTTTGTAAACCGATCTTCAAGTTCAAAAAAGGTGAGGAAGTTTTCTCGTCCTTTAAATATTTTGCTCGGAGTAAATGCAAAATGTGCGTGAAATCTCACGCGTCGTCTTGTCTATTGTGTACATTCAGATAATTATTTCAGACTAAGTTTAACTGATTGCTCACCCTATATTGTGACACCTTAATGGTTATTTCCCTAATATTTAACTACTACTGTAATATATGTTCCTACAATCCAAAAGATGTAGGCTAATATTGTTTCTCCATAAACACTGCTTGTCTTAATTCCTAAGTGTAACTTACGTGTGCGTTTTCCTCCTGCTTTTACAGACAGATGCCCATGCATCAGTTGGTCTAGGAAGCCCTGGTTGATTGCACGGAGAATTGAAGGTCAGTACGTTCCGTTCTTTCATTGGTCCCGTTTACCTTTGAAGAGATCTGCGTCGATTGTCTCATGCGGTGATATGCGTAGGTTGGTCAGTAAAAACATAAAATGTGATCGGTTAATTATTCATTACAGTCACAGGCACAGCTGTCTCTAGCATGATCTGTAAAATATTATTATAGATTATTTATTCTGTTTATAATATTATTGAAAATAAATTTAGTTTGAGTGGGAGTTTGTTAGACTGTGAAGGTATGATGTGGTCGATTGCAGCTGTACTGGATGGTCGTACACACGTTTTATGGCCACCGCAATTAAAATGTGCCTCTGTTAGAAAACGGATTGCAAGAATTAAACCTACGCATTTTACTCAATGCACTAATGTCCCCCCCCCCCTCCCCTTGAAGATACCAGCTAGTGGCTTTGTGGTTCTGTGTTTGGTCATGTGGGTTTTCTCTCTATTCGTGAAGAAACCTCTCTAAATGTTTCTTTTGTCTGTCTTTCTCTCACATCTGTTATTTTTACTCTGCTTCCATCCCTCTCCTCCGACCTTGTCCTCCTCCTTCCTGCCTTATACGCTAACGCTGTATTTCCCAGAAACCTTTACCTCGTGTGTTCTAACGCCCCGACTCATCGTGAGCGAGTGACTGATACGTGTCGCGACCAAAGCACAGGACTTTGGTGCCACTCAGCACAGCAAGTTGCATTAGAGTCAATCATGAACTGCTTTGGCTCTCCCCCAAACAGCGACGCCCCGCCTGCACGCTCCCGGCGCGCCGCTAACAACATGGCCGCCAACACGGCCACGCCCCCAGCCGACCGGCGCTTCCTCATCTTCTTCGACTTCGACGAGACCATCGTGGACGAGAGCAGCGACGACGTGGTGGTGCAGGCGGCGCCGGGCCAGAACCTGCCCAACTGGCTCAAGGACACGTACCGCCCGGGCCACTATAACGAGTACATGCAGCGCGTGCTGGCCTACCTGGGCGAGAAGGGTGTGACCGAGAGCGCCATCCGCTCCGTCATCGAGAAGATCCCGGCCTCGCCCGGCATGCTGGCCCTGTTCCAGTTCCTTCGGCACCGGCCGCCACAGGACTTCGAGGTGGTTCTGGTGTCCGACGCCAACACCTTCTTCGTCGACTCCTGGCTCCGCCGCGTCGGGGCCCGCCAGCTCTTCGCCAAGGTCTTCACAAACCCCGCCACCTTCGACAAGGACGGCCGGCTGGTGCTCCGCCCGTTCCACTCTCACAGCTGCCCGCGTTGCCCTGACAACATGTGCAAGCAGGCGGTCGTCAGGGACTACGTCCTGCGGCGGACGCAAGACCGCGGGGGCCGTCCGTTTCAGCGCGTCTTCTACGTGGGCGACGGGGCCAACGACTTCTGCCCTTCGCTGATCCTGGGCCCCCGGGACGTGGCGTTCGCCCGCCGGGACTACCCCATGCACCGGCTGATCACGGAGATCCACGAGGCCAGGCCGGGGGAGTTCAAGGCCGTCACGGTGCCCTGGACCAGCGGCGAGGACGTGGTGGAGCGTCTCCGGAGGCACGTGGAGGAGAAGTGATGTAGCGATGTTGCTGCGGGATGGAGATCACCCCTCCTGCTTACACACAGTACACACACGCACACACATTGAGATGGGACACTCCCAGATCAACTACCCACTAAACCACCTCTCTGACACGTGTGAAGAAACTCTCTCTGTTCTGTAGTTGAAGAGGCCTGGGTCTGCGACATTCCTCCTGTCTGACTCGGCTGTAAACGAGCGCCAAAGACGATGTGCAGATACTGTAGCCTCCTAGTCCAACTCTTCTGTCCTCGGTTTCAAGGTCCATCGGAAACACACACACACACACACACACAATGGCAGCCTTAGTTGATGCCATACCAATCAGGCCCGTATTGAGTGACTCATAGCTTCTCGAAGGATTGTCTCCCCATTTAGACAGGATGGAGAATGATGACCAACAAACATGTCAAACCTTATCTGCATCCCGTTGTTTACACTGAGCCTATTGGTTTGTATCAACAGCCAAACTGGGTCCGTAGGTTCAAACAGTCACAGTAAAGTATTGGCCCGACTTATGGCAAAAGCCTTCTCCACATTTTTTAGATGCAACATGAGTCATTGTCAGTTGGTGGTTTTCTTAAAGATTATGTTAGAAATAAGACAATATTTTGTTTGCATCTATAGTGTTCTTTGGGAAATAAAGTGTGTGCGTGTGTGTGTGTCAAGTATGATCAGGGTAAAAAAATAAATGTCAACGTTGCCACCTGTTGGCAGACCAAAATATTACAGTTGGGGATTGACTCGTTTTAATGTTTTGAAAAATACAGCAAGTTTAAATGGAACACATGTTCTGACCACGTAAAGAGAATGGGAGAATATTGTCATGTTTAAAATTATGTATGCATTATAATTTGTTTGTCAGTTTTTGATGTACCTGTTTCTTGTACCTACATATTCAATCACCAGCAGGAATATAAAGCCATCAACTAAAATGTGCAAGTCTGAACTTTAATTGTCTGCTCTCCCACAATGTTGTTCTCTGTGAACAGGAGGTGTTTTTTATTAAAGCAGCATAATAGTCTTTATATATATATATGAGAACGTGAACGGCATTCAGAAACAAGTAATTTGAGCCTGTTTTATAAAGGACTGATCTAAATAATTAGTTCACCATAACACCAGAGACATTAATTATATTTACTTTGGAATGTTCGCTTATATATCAGGTTATTTTCGAGAACACATCGGGAAATAAGAGCTTTTATTTTGGAGCAGGTCTTGACCTGAGGTAATTGTCACGTCATATGTTGTGCCCCTGTAGACCTGCAGTCATCTATGACCACCCACTCCCTCTGGTTCCTTTTGGGAACCTTGTCAGGAGGTTCCCTGATGTAAACCTGCATGTTCCAGGCATATCTTGTCCTGGCATTACATGCTGACCATATTTTCAATACATATTAAGACGGTTTGCTTGGCATGTACAATATAAATGGGCAGCACCCCCTAAAAGCAACCAGACGCTCTACCTGCTGTGATGTCTGGACATTGGTTATAGATCAGTGGCAGGCGCTTTACCCAGATGTGCAACCCCTTCAGAATCTGAGTGCTCCGGTACCATGAGTACAGCAGCGAATGTGCTGTTTACTGAACCTGGTTACGATCAAACATTCAAAAGGTGACAAATATACGAAAAGGGTGTTTGATGAGCAGAAGATTAAATCCATAAGACTCGCTATAAACTATAAGAACCCACTGAAATAATAAGATGAAACCATAGGCTGTCCAGTTGACAACAGCCTGGTCTTGAATTATCGAAGCGAACCACCCGTGACAACACATGAAATGTCTGAAGTGACATGGTGGCATGAAAAATGCCATGGAACCCAAGAACGTGTGTTTGTGTGGTCTGGGACAGGAAGTGTGTCCATCTGATCAGTGAGCATGTGCCTAAACTCAGTTTTATACACTAATTGTAGGCTCACCCATTAATTTCTAATGACCTGGTGAACACCAGAGTTGTACAGAGGTTACATACGACTCCCCAAACATAATGAAAATCACCAACATATACTTTGTGTGTTCATATGCCCTGTGTGGTCAGAGTCATGGAACCTTGTGACAATCGATTATATACACAATTTTTCCTAGAGAGGAAGCTTGTAAATCAGTCCAATTCCACTGAACACAACAGTAGGGTTGACTCAAAAAACATGTGTGATTGGACCACAACTCAGGACTGGCCACTGGCCACACCACCTCTCAATGTCCCTGTCCTCCTGGTTATTCTGTTCACTTAATGTTTGTATATTAACATTTCGTACATCTTTCAAACACAGACAAGACGTGACACATGCAAGAACATTCATATTGACCTGTATTGCTATTAAAGGCACATATCTGATCTGTTTCACTCAGTGATGTTTGGCACACATGCTCAGGTATATGAAGAATTAAGCACTCTGCAGAATTCTTGATGTCAATAAAATGTCACATGATTTAGAAAACATGAGAAAGATTATTGACTGGGTTTATTGAAGGGGGAGTATCACCAATACATTTTTGATTAAACACATATTTTATTTTTGAATTGATTAAACTAATTATATATATATATATATATCATCCCTGTGTTTTGTGGTTAAATGAGGAAACCTCAGATAAGTGTACAAGAAAACCGTAAAACGCATGGGTCATTGAATTCCTTCTGCGGTTTCTGAGTAAATTGCGTCGGTCATCTCTTCTAAAGTATACCAAAATTGCCTTCGCTTTTCCAAACCTATGGTAAACATGAGCGGGGGAAACCGTGAAGGAAAGTCAAGCGCCACAGACAAAATTGAAGACTAATCTGTCGATAGTCCATTAAAGCATTTAGCATTATGGGTAATCAACTGAAAGACACTTTCGGCATAAGTATTTCCTAAAGACAAATTAAATAAATTTGTAACATTTAATGACTATGTCATCCTCATAAAGTGTATTTAAATAGTCACGACGAGATAATTTATTTGATACAATTATTGGTAATTGTGATAAGTACCTGATTAACATTTTGAACGTTTGTGGTATTCAAAAACATATTTAATCTTCTGGTACATAACGTAGAACATTTGAAAGCGAAACCACTGCGTTGCAACTAACTACCCGGCTAGAAACAAGCCAACAGATATCTAGTACATAAGAAATATGCCTGCACAAAAATACCGCCAATGTGGAAATATTGGCCTATAAAACGATAGTTGGGCGGTTGTAAATGTTATATCATATTATTAACAACCGAAATTATTCAAGTATTGTTTCATTGCATTATTTCGATGGCATTATTCATTTAAAAAATAAATACAATCAGGCGGTCGATGGTCGTCTATAATGGAATCGGCAACCTACGTTAAGCGTACGATTGCGCCGCTGGGTCCTACATGTGCATGGTTTGGAAACAGAAGAGAAAAGCATTGTGAACAGTTTAAATAAGAAGGAAATCAACGTTGCAAATTTAAACGTATTGCATGTTTTGACATTCTGGTAAGTGCTATTGTACTGCCAAATCTCCACGGCAATCTACACAGTTTTATGATAAAGAAACGGTAACTACAACGCATCTTGGATAAACGTCATTCATGCTGTTAGCCGCTATTGCTAACTAGTGTAACTGCCCGCCCGACAGATCAAAACATAGCTGTCTGGCTCAATAAAGCCAATGTAGCTCTGTGTGGTTATGAACTTGTTGTGATTGTTTTTCTAATTACATTTCAGCTATCGTTTTAAGCTAGCATGCATTACTGTATATGGGTAGCCTAGCTAACTACACACAGACCCTGAATAACTTGCAGAATTTGAGTAAACGACATTAACTGGTTGGTAGAATGTACTCTTGTTTAAAGATAATATTTCTTTTTTTAACGTAGCGAATTATTGAACATCCATCTGGTATAATGTGTATTTGACCTATACGAACTCCGATGCGATTCTAATCGTCCACTATATATTTCCCCAGTCCATTTCACAATGGAGACGGATCTTTATGACGAGTTTGGAAACTACATTGGCCCAGAACTAGATTCCGATGAGGATGAAGACCTGGAGGCAGATGAGAGGGATGTAGATGAGGTTTGTTGTAATTGCACATTACACACAGCCTGATCAAATAGGATGTGTATTTGGTTTTTGACAATTTATAACAATTGTACTCACTTCCCCATGTGAAGGCTGATGAGGATGACGATGATGAGCCAGCAGACGCCGATGAAGAGGTCCCCGGGATGGAGGTGGTTCTGCACGAGGATAAGAAGTACTATCCAACAGCAGAAGAAGTGTACGGTCCAGAGGTGGAGACTATAGTCCAGGAAGAAGACACACAGCCCCTCACTGGTCAGCCAAAGAAAACACACACACTGGTTCACTAATCCACAGTCAAGCGCACAGAGGCATTAAGTCCAAACATTTTTAACTGACTACCACACTCTGCCCCATCAGAACCCATCATCAAACCTGTAAGGAACAAGCGGTTCACCCTGATGGAACAGGAACTACCTACCACTGTCTATGAAATGGAGTAAGTAACTGGCTTAAGTGTCTGTCGCATGTCTGTCGCATGTCTGGTGTGTGTGTGTGTGTGTGTGTGTGTGTGTCTGTCGTGTGTGTGTGTCTGTCGTGTGTGTGTGCGCGGTCACTTCCGAGTGCTCAATATCAAAACCCTTGTGCAGGTTCCTGGCTGACCTGATGGACAGTCCTGAGCTGATCCGTAACGTCACCCTGTGTGGTCACCTGCATCACGGCAAGGTCAGACACGCCCACCATGCACCCCCCCCTTAACCGGTCATAGCATGAAATCAATTAACCGGGCTGTTTCTTTGTAATCAGTATATTCGTTTTCTCGTCCGCAGACGTGTTTCGTAGACTGTCTAATTGAACAGACACACCCAGAGATCAGGAAGAGGGACGATATGGACGTGAGTCTCCCCTAATCACAGATTTATTTTTACGTCACGCTAGGCCTTTATTTTGGATAACTTTTTTCTTTTTTGTTATTCGGGAGCATATGATTCACATTGTTTTTCCATTGATGTTTCAGCTGCGCTACACAGACATCCTCTTTACAGAGCAAGAGGTTAGTGGGTGTTTAGTAGAGTTATGACACATTTTCAAAGGCTTGTGCGTCCCCTGTGTTAAGTGCGTCCCCTGTGTTAAGTGCGTCCCCTGTGTTAAGTGCGTCCCCTGTGTTAAGTGCGTCCCCTGTGTTAAGTGCGTTGTATTGACTCCTGTGCTGTAACTCCACAGAGAGGGGTTGGCATCAAGAGCACCCCTGTCACAATGGTGCTTCCTGACTCCAGAGGCAAATCCTTTCTCTTCAACATCATGGACACACCAGGTATTCAGGAAACGTAGCAGAGAACACAAAGGGGTTTTCTAGGTTTTTTAATTGCTGTATTTAAGAAAGTCTCAGTTTTTACATGTTAGGCTGGCTCCTTTCGACACACCCACCAGCATGACATCATATCATCCCTTCAGGTCACGTCAATTTTTCGGATGAGGTGACGTCTGGCATCCGACTCTCTGACGGCATTGTGCTGTTCATCGACGCAGCCGAAGGGGTGAGACTTTAGACCAGCCTTTTGTCTTCCATTGACCTCCACCCGTGTTTGTGGCTGTTCCGCTGATGCCTCCCCGACTCTGTCACCAGGTGATGTTGAACACCGAGCGTCTGATCAAACACGCAGTCCAGGAGCGTCTGGCCATCACCATCTGCATCAACAAGGTGGACCGGCTCATCGTGGAGCTCAAGCTACCTCCCACAGATGCCTACTACAAGCTACGTCACATAGTGGATGAGGTCAATGCCATGCTCAGGTACAGAGTCACACACCTCTTCAACGTAGACGCTCGTGTTTCGTTTTATACGCTTGTTTAACCTGTGACTCTACAAGTTACTGCATTAACAAGGCCTGTGTCTTTTTTATCATAATTGATTGGGTAATCTGCATGAGAAGCAGTGCTCAAAAAATTGTTACGCCAAATGGTTTATGCTATCGACCCCCTCCGAATCAAACCCTAGATTCTACGCTGCCTAGTTCTCTTTGTGCACTGCTGTTCGTGTGAAGAAAAGGAAATGGCCCTTTGAGTCCAGATATAAGTGACGCGTTTGTAAAGGAGATGCCATTGCAGAGGGAAAAACGAAACTCCTGACATGAATACTTGTTGCCTGGCGCCCAGAGTTCTACTGTCTTATAGTTACCATGACACCCTGTTCTCCTCAGCACCTACTCTACAGATGAGACTGTGGTGGTGTCCCCTCTCCTGGGGAACGTGTGTTTTGCCAGCTCCCAATACTGTGTCTGCTTCACTTTGGGCTCTTTCGCAAAGATCTACTCCGACACTTACGGTGAGATAACCCACCCAAAACAAACGTAGCCCACCCAGACCAACATACTGAAAACCCTTTCAAAACTCATCTGACTTTGCCTGGTTTTAGGTTTGTAATGTTAACAGAATCAATGAGTTTACAGGTTACCTTTGAACAATCAGAAATTATGTTCAAGGTAAAAATGTCTATAAAAAGTGCCAATTAATTATAATTTAATTAACAGATTTTTAAAGCACTACTTATGCGTACATCAATATTTGAGGGTTTGGTGTTGATTTAAGACAACCGTTTCATTCATTTTCAAAGTGAGTGTCATGCTGAATATTCTTGTGCTTGTTGCAGGTGACATTAACTACACAGAGTTTGCCAAGAGGCTATGGGGAGACATTTACTTTAACCCCAAAACGTGAGTGGGCTTTTAAGTGATAATCTAGTACACCCCTTTAGCCTGTAATTAAAGGAGGTAACCCCTGACCTTCTCACCTTAGGCGCAAGTTCACAAAGAAAGCCCCGACCAGCAACTCCCAGCGGAGCTTTGTGGAGTTCGTCCTGGAGCCTCTTTACAAGATCCTATCCCAGGTACGGTCACACACAGACTAGAAGCCTGACGAGACGTTCACATGAACACCAGCCTTAATGGCCTCTCCTCTCCCAGGTGGTGGGGGACTGTGACACCTCTCTGCCCCGGGTTCTGGACGAGCTGGGCATCCACCTGGTCAAAGAAGAGCTAAAGCTCAACATCAGGCCTCTGCTCAGGCTGGTCTGCAAACGCTTTTTCGGAGAGTTCACCGGTATGTCTGCCTTTATACGTCGCACAACGAATCGCAGTTTTCTCTGTAGCCAATGAACCACTCTGTTGCCTTGGTCGACGGTGATGTGGTGGCATTGTTCACATCGTGTTATATGCTGAGCGTGAAACTCTGTCCACCTGCAGGCTTTGTAGACATGTGCGTGCAGCACATTCCTTCGCCACAAGCTGGCGCCAAAATCAAGATGGAGCACAGCTACACCGGAGGACTGGACTCTGACCTGGGTGAAGCCATGGCAGAATGTGACCCTGAAGTGAGTGTGGGCTGGGAGGGAGTTAATACAGAACCTGAGGATGCAGGTTAATACAGAACCTGAGGATGTGGGTTAATACAGAACCTGAGGATGCAGGTTAATACAGAACCTGAGGATGCAGGTTAATACAGAACCTGAGGATGCGGGTTAATACAGAACCTGAGGATGTGGGTTAATACAGAACCAGAACCTGAGGATGTGGGTTAATATAGAACCTGAGGATGTGGGTACAGAACCTGAATATAGAACCTGAGGATGTGGGTTAATACAGAACCTGAGGATGTGGGTTAATACAGAACCTGAGGATGTGGGTTAATACAGAACCTGAGGATGTGGGTTAATACAGAACCTGAGGATGTGGGTTAATACAGAACCTGAGGATGCGGGTTAATACAGAACCTGAGGATGTGGGTTAATACAGAACCTGAGGATGCGGGTTAAAACAGAACCTGAGGATGTGGGTTAATACAGAACCTGAGGATGCAGGTTAATACAGAACCTGACATTGTCTCACAGTCTTTTACGAGATGTAGCACCTCTGATTTCTCGTTCCGTTCTTGACCTCCCGTCATTTCGTCTGTCCGCTCGGGTCTCCAGGGGCCTCTGATGTGTCACACCACCAAGATGTACAGCACAGAGGACGGTGTTCAGTTCCATGCGTTTGGCCGCGTGCTGAGTGGAACCATCCAGGCCGGCCAGCCCGTCAAGGTGCTGGGGGAGAACTACACTCTGGAGGACGAGGAGGACTCCCAGGTCTGCACCGTGGGCCGCCTCTGGATCAACGTTGCCAGGTAACCGCCAGACACGTCTCTACGCCATCGAACTTTGGTGCAAACGAGTTGGATCAGAGGTCCACATTAGGGTTCCGCCTCAATTAGGGTTCAGGTTTGATATGGGGATGCCTGTAATTTAGAAGTCTCTACTTTGAACCGCAGGTACCAGATTGAGGTGAACCGGGTCCCTGCTGGTAACTGGGTTCTCATCGAGGGCTGCGACCAGCCCATCGTCAAGACGGCAACCATCACTGAGCCCAGAGGGAATGAGGAGGTGAGGTGGACGTTACCGTGACAACACACATACACATACAGAGGAACCCGTCTCAAACTCATCTCTCCGTTCTGCCTCAGGCCCAGATCTTCCGGCCGCTGAAGTTCAACACCGTGTCGGTCATCAAGATCGCTGTGGAGCCAGTGAACCCATCAGAGCTGCCCAAGATGCTGGACGGGCTGAGAAAGGTGAACAAGAGCTACCCGTCACTAACCACCAAGGTGGAGGAGTCAGGGGAGCACGTGATCCTGGGGACGGGGGAACTCTACCTGGACTGTGTCATGCACGACTTGCGCAAGATGTACTCTGAGATTGACATAAAGGTCAGTACCTGGTCCACCTGAAGCAAAATACTTTAATATGCGGTGTTGTTTCTTAATTCTTCGTGTTTTAAATAGAGGTCTCTTCCTCGTCCGTTCAGGTGGCTGACCCCGTGGTGACCTTCTGTGAGACCGTAGTGGAGACCTCGTCGCTCAAGTGTTTCGCCGAAACGCCGAACAAGAAGTGAGCGGGCTGGTGATCGGGGCTGCGTTGCGGCTTTTGAGTCGGCAGGGGAACGTTAGTGGGCCGTTGGGTTCTGGTCCGGCCCGATGGTTGACTCTCCCCCCCTGTGGCTGTAACGTTCTCCTCTGCTTTCTCTTTGATTGTCAGGAATAAGATCACAATGATTGCCGAGCCTCTGGAGAAAGGCCTGGCTGAGGACATAGAGAACGAGGTGGTGCAGATTACGTGGAACAGGTTTGCCACTCATTCATAAGACGCCCTCAACTGAACTGTGTCCTGTCACTTGTCTCTAACACAAACATGCACCTGGAATTGCAGCAGTCCTGTTCTGTAGCAGTCCTGTCCACTACTGTGGCTCCGTAAGGGGTGTGTGTGTGTGTGTCTGTGATGGAACTGGACAGTGTCCAGCCGGCTGTGTTCTTTTATTCTGTGAACCCATCTGGGCCTCGCATTGCCAATGTAACCCTCTGTGCCACGGCAGTGACACACATTGCCTTCACAGCTCATTGAACTGACCCTGTCATTTCTGTTCCTCTTGACTCTCGCTGTTTTTGTTATTTCCCATGATGCCTGGTTCCAGGAAGAAACTGGGAGAGTTCTTCCAGACGAAGTATGACTGGGATCTGCTGGCTGCTAGGTCCATCTGGGCCTTTGGACCGGACACAACTGGGCCTAACATCCTGGTAGATGACACCCTGCCTTCTGAGGTGAGGCCAGGGCTCCCTGATGGGTTGGGATGAGTCTTTCACAGGGCGTCTTTCACAGGGCGTCTTTCACAGGGCGTCTTTCACAGTGCGTCTGTGGGTTTTGGTTCTGTAGGTGGACAAGGCTTTGCTGGGATCTGTGAAGGACAGCATTGTCCAGGGCTTCCAGTGGGGCACCAGGGAGGGACCTCTGTGTGACGAACGTGAGTACATACACACTCAAGTATATACACACGCGTACATACAAACACACACACGTGTACACACACGTAAACATGCACCTTTTATTGCTAAAAAAAACTACTTTAATAACCTAATTCTTAACATGTAGTGCCTCATTTTAACCCTATTGTAACTTTTGCCCTAAACCTCACAAATATTTTCTTTCTCAAAAGTCGATCCCCATTATTTTTGCCTTTGTTATTTAACCAGATTTTGTAAACCTTTTGTGTCCCTTCACAGCCATTAGAAATGTGAAGTTTAAGATCCTGGATGCAGTCATAGCCCAGGAGCCTCTACACAGAGGAGGGGGACAGGTCATCCCCACAGCCAGGAGGGTGGTGTACTCCGCTTTCCTCATGGTGAGGTCAACTCCCACTCCATGTTGTCTACCCCCGGCCTCTACCCTCGACCTCTACCCCATGCCTCTACCCCCAGTCTCGCGCCATCACCGGAGTGATATAGCCTTTAGCTGGGCTCCTTGTTTGTTTTATAACTCCTCCTTTTTGAGTTGCTGCTGTTGTTGTTGTCCTAATTGCTGTCCCCATCTCCCAGGCAACCCCCCGGCTGATGGAGCCCTATTACTTTGTGGAGGTCCAGGCCCCTGCTGACTGTGTGTCTGCGGTCTACACGGTGCTGGCCCGGCGGAGGTGACTCATCCTAACCTCTTTACTGCCACGCCCGGGTCCGGTTTGTGACCGGTGAACGTAACTGTTCTGACTGATGTGTGTTTTGTTGTTGTAGGGGTCATGTGACCCAGGACGCACCAATCCCAGGGTCTCCGCTCTACACCATTAAGGCCTTCATCCCGGCCATTGACTCGTTTGGCTTCGAGACGGACCTGAGGACACACACCCAGGGACAGGCCTTCTCCCTGTCTGTCTTCCACCACTGGCAGGTTGGGACACGTGCACCAACACACACACCTGCATCCAGCTATTCTATGTCTACCATATTGACTTGTGGGCAGTCTGTGGGCAGTCTGTGGGCTGTCTGTGGGCAGTCTGTCACTTGCGTTGATACATTGGCTGAATGTTTTGCAGTAACAAATGTCTCTTGGCATGCACTTGCTCCCATGCGGTTTTTCCTTTTCGCCTACTTATGGTAATTGAATATGTCAGCCGTGATAAGAGGTCTGTGGTCTCCAGCGGTCAGACAGTGGTTAGCTCCATCAACTGGCGTTCCGACATACTGCTGACGGCCCATTGATTTTACTTCCATTCTGCCCGTTTTACCTGAGCTGTGGGTTCTGTTGGCGTCCTCACTAGTGGATTAAATTACACACAACTCTGAATGATGACTGAGGGATGAGGGTAAATCTTAAATTAACGCCTGGTTGCGATTTTGCCATTTCTTTTATGGCATAGGTTTTTGGAAGACCTTTAGATTTTACAAATGCACGTTTCCATAAGGTAGTTTAATAAACTTATTACAGTTTCAATGTTCATTGTCAATAAATTGCTTCTTCATAAGGGCTTACGTTTATGATTATAATATTATTGATATAATTTATTAGGATTATGACAGTAATACCTGTGTCTCGTCCCAGATCGTGCCCGGTGACCCCCTGGACAAGAGCATCGTGATTAGGCCGTTGGAACCCCAGCCTGCTCCCCATCTAGCCAGAGAGTTCATGATCAAAACCCGCCGGCGCAAGGTAACCCCAACACACACACACCCACAGACTCAATCACACACACACCTTAGTGCACCAAACCACCGGCCCATTGGTCTGGCCGTTACTATGACAGTATGACGTTACTATGACAACTGACTGTCATGTCCAATCAGGGCCTGAGTGAGGATGTGAGCATCAGCAAGTTCTTCGACGACCCCATGTTGTTGGAGCTGGCCAAGCAGGATGTGGTCCTGAACTACCCCATGTGAGGCTTCAGGAGACAGCCAGATGGATGGCGCCAGTACCACCACCATCACCCTCCTCGAGTACCACCACCCTCCAGTACCAACACCACCACCATGAAGCAATGAGTTGGCAACTAACCAATCCTGCAGCCTCCTGTAAACAGACCGTAGTCTCCCTGAGCTGAGCTTCTGGGGGTGGACTTAAATAACGATGCTTCTGCGTCTAGCTCCCTTTGGGGATTCCATCGTGATGTGGGATAGCAAGGTCTTCTGGAAACTTCTCTTCATTAGAATTATACAGCTGCAAATGTTGTTGTTGTTTTTGTTTTTACATGTGTAAATTCTTCAATGTTTTCTTTATGTAAGATTTCTTGATCGCAGATCTGATCGTGGTTGTTTTTTATGACATTTGGGTGGCTTTTGTATTCTCTAAGCCAGTTTTGAATAAAAAAAGAAAAGTATCTGCTTTTGCAATCTGTTATTTTTTTCTGTGGCCAACCAGCCCTTTTTATTTACCACTTCCTAATAACAGTGTTCTGGTTCCATTCAGGCAAATTTTCTCGGTTCTGTAGAATCTCCCCAAGCCAGTCTATTGGGCTCTATGTACATGGGCAAAGAAGTCAACTGTAGGAACTTTCTGGGTTAGGATTTATTTGGGGAATCTGTGATTAATATTGTTCGGTTTTGACAGGGTGTACTCGCCAACGCGCTGGGATGTTCTTGAATGCAACGTTTTGGGGACCGTTTTCCGTCTCCGTTTCACCTTCGCAGCAAGTCATTTGTCTGGCGCTCTTATCCAAAGCGACTTCCAGTTAGTCAGAACGACCAGGCTTCCCCACACCTCGTCTGGATGACGTCAGTTGTTACAGGGCAGCATGATGATCTCCCTCTTACGCGTGTCTTCGGCCGCCTCTGTCTCTCTTCGCCCCTCCCCCCCGCCGGATGGCTGGCGTGTGACCGTGTCTGTCCGCGGGCTGTTCCGTGGACGGCAGCGGTTCTGGACGTTCTGAACGCGCACCGCCCTGGAGCGCCCGCTGCAATCTGTGGACTTCTAATTATAGACCGATTCTGCCACAGGCGGACTCGGGGCACAAGCACTTCCTCTTTATTCTCGTATGCTTGTCCCTCTACTTTTTTCTCTTCGTCTGCTCGATTCCTCTTTTCTTCCGCTCGTCTTTCATCTCCTCTTCTCATTCGCTCTCTGTCTCCCTCTCTTGGTCTGTCTGTTCCTGCTCTGCTTAGGTTCTGCCACACTTCTGCTGCTCTGCGTAACAAGCTGCCAGATGCAGACCTCTTGCATTCCCCACCGGCAGTAGACGTACTCGTGTGTACCGTGATATGCAGTTGAATACATGGTGGGTCGGTGTATTTACAGTAGTTTGTCAACGCTGACGTCCAGCCAACATTTGCTACCGTAAACTGAGCCGGCTGATTGGCGTGGCTCTAAGGAAACTAAGATCTGGCATTTTATTAACGGGGTGGCTGGTGGACAGTTGGTAGCTTAAAGTCCGGTCCGTGCTGTTTCTGTGCTTAGAGGCCGGAACCCAATCCGAGGACGGGTGCTGACCTCCCCTCAGTCCGACCCAAACACTCTGAAGTGTCCCAGAGACACAAGGGGGCGCCGTTGAAGTCCGGCCCGAAGGTCTGTGACAAGTGAGATCTGGCAAGGTCGGGATACTGAGTGAACAAGGGGAAAGAAAGTCTCAGCTCCGTGACTCCCATCGCCCTGGAGCTCCTGCAGCACCCGGAACCCGGAATCCTATTCCCATGATGAGAGGTCTCGATCTGCGGAGGTCAGGCAGGGTTGCTGAACAGGCAGCCTCGCTGTGGAGATTGCAACTGGGGTTTCACGAGACTCTTATCCGTCATGGAGGGCTAGAATGGGGTCACGGATTTGCCGTAAGGCCTTCAACTAAATTCAATGCTAGTTTTAATTTGCCAGGTGTTCTTTGGTTTGAGGCTTCTATAGACAAGGAGGGCATATCTGAAGACGAGCGCTAATCTGCTCCTGCACTGAGCAACACCAAGGAATATTATAACATTTTATATACCTCAACATTGACTCTCTTTTTACCATGATGCTGTGAGTCAGGAAACAGCTTGTTCCCAGTGCCTCGTAATGGGCAATGTAGCTCCATGGGATGTTAATATGAATGGGACTGGAACTTGGTCCACCCCTTTGGGACACTGTTGTGTTGGGCTTTAGCGCCTGCTGGTGAGACTGTCATTGGCACTGCCCCCGCTTCGGGTCTGCAAACTGTGTCACTCCCTATCCAACAGACTGAGGTCATCAAAATTGTATTAGTATTGTATTGTACCCCGGGTTCCATTCTCCTGGGCTTGTTGTTGAGGAACCACAAGTATAAAACCTGGCATCCCTGCAAGCAGCCCAGACCCAACCAATCCTGTCAAGCCTGTCCTGTTCTGACAGGCGGATTGGGGGGTGCCACAGGTCACAGGCGAGAGCCCGATTTCTGTTCTGTCACTTTACTCTCCGTTTTCATTCAGGGATGTCATAACAGACGTGAGTTGTTTTGTGGTTCAGAACTTTCCGTGTCTTCTCGCTCCTCCGAGATGCAAGAGGGTGAACACAGGCGGTCTGTCGGTGGTTCAGCTGTCCTTTAAGGAAGTCCGGACCTACACCCTGGTAAGTACAGGCATGACATTTGGAATTGGTCATTAGGGCAAAGTAATGCCATGTTAATCAACGGGAAATGGACAATAATAATACGACAATCTAATGTTGATTAATTTGGAGAAAGACTAAATATGCACATTCAGAAAGACCAATAGACTAAAGCATTTTGCACCATGCTATTGGGCACTTTTGTTAAAACAAACTGTGTCGAAATGCAAACATCTAATATTCGCTTCCGTAAAAAAAAAACAGACGAACACATACTTTTATAACGTATATTCGTAATATTTTTTGTTCAATGGGGGCAATGAGCCGCAACTTTCAGTGGTTTTATTCCCGTTGAGATCCAGGAAAACCTGCCCGTGCACGCGCACTGTCACAGAGATGCTTGCGCGCAACACCCATATGTTTCGACATCAGTGTTGCTGCTGCTGACAGTCCACCGATCCGTCCCTATATCCTCCATACATCACCCCATCCTCAACCCAAACGTGTCATCTGGACGTCTGCCTATAGCGACTATGCAATGCCACATGGTTATAAGCGCTCATTGGGCTGCCATAATAACATATAGAAGAGAATTCACCGTCGGATTCAGGTGGATTGGACCAGTTGAATCATCTCACACAGGAAAGACACCGACAACCGAAAACCGAGAGACCCAGTGGACAATAAAGGAAGACAGTCGGAATATCCGGGAGATCCATGGCTTTATCGGGAATCGGTAATCGATGCGGGCCAATTAAGGGGAATATATTATCACGAGGACGATTGATCTCTAAAATGTGTCCAATAATAAGCTGATCCATATGGGCTATACTCAACAAGAACCGGCGACCAAAATGACAGGACTGTCCCGGAATGCGTTTATAGGGGTTTTATGTCTATTATTCAGAAGAGAACTTGGCTTTAATCGACGTCCATATTGCATGAGAGAATAACAGTCGATCCAATAAGGACAATGGACACACATATGATGCCAGGCTGTTCCTGTTGGAATGACGAGACCCTCAGGTGATCCTGATAACCGGAGCCGAATATACATGCCGATGTGTGCCTATACACACGTTTAAGTTTGGACCTGGTGTAGAGCTGGAACCCAGAGACTATTGCACAGGAACACATATATACATATATATCTTCACAGACTCGCATAGCGGTAAGAACTACTGTCCTGTACAATAATGATGCTTATATGTGCCTGTTATATGTGGGCTCCAGTGTGCGTATTGGTTTGGGTTATCAACTGTATAACGGCTGTATCCAACGCATATATTTAGGCCTAAACTTATTGTCTTATTTGGTGTGATACGCTATGTGCCTTGTATGACGTCCCATATAGGGCAACTCCGATCACCACACAGGCTTGCATATGGTTGAAGGGGGATGATTGTATTTGCGCAGTTTAATTGGTCCATCACGGTTCATTGTGATATTCAAATGGGGCAGCATCATTTTATTCTTATTGTTTTGCGTTATTCATTGTCGTTTTCATATTTTTGTCAAATCCTGTGGAGTGGAGTGACTTGCTCAAAGTCACACCGCCTTATTGATATAATCAAAGGGATTCGAACCGGCGACCGTTTAGTTGCTGCGCCAATACTCTAACCACTGGTGCTTTCAAGAGTCAGGCTTAAAAATTGCCTTAATTGGGGTAGCCTTAATTGCATATTCATATGCACAAATATGAGCATGTATATTCTGCTTATTGGGTGGGATTTGAAAGAGTTCCTCAGTTTACAGTCACAGGATATGAATAAGGAACGCATCTTGCCCTACCCATATGTTCACTAAGAATATTGTCTTATTTACTATATTAACTATTGTACAAAAAAGCCATACACAACACAAATACAGTTGAAAAATGACAAATTTGGTCAGACCGGTCTGTTTTCAATTCTGTTGTTTTTATTATTTATTTTTTCTGCTTTTCAGAATATATATATATATATAGGCTATATATCTTATAATTTTTTAAATGTTCTGGAATTTTTGTAGCCTATACTTTTTTTTAAGGAATAACCGTTATTAGTATTAGTAGTACAAAATTAATTATGTTTTTGCAAAGACTGAAACCATGGGAGATTGAGGAAGGAAGCATTTTACTCCAGCTATTTATAGGATTTTCTATAACTCAAGTTATCTTCATTCAGTGCATTTGTCTCAAATTACCATTTCTCCTAATTCATTTTGAACAACTCCTTTCTCCCCAGAGTCAGTCAATTTATCTGTAACAAGAGACACACTCCATTAACATGGGAGCTTCCTGGTTATTCCATTCACATGTTACTGTAAGGACTTCCTGTTACATTATCCTCTAGTCACACTGAATATACATTGGGTGCTCTGCGTTGTATCTGACAATGACAGGCCAGGATTGACTTCAACATGTGTTGCAATAATGGGTTCACTGCCTGATATTTCTGTATTGCATTTAGCGACAACAGGGAAAAGTCAATAATCTTAATATTGAGTTGTACTCGATTGCAAACGGAAAATGTAAAGCTCTCCTGTATCCTGTCTGTTATTGTCTTTCTGTTATTCTGCCATTCTCTCATCCTCTTCATTTCTCCCTAATTTACACAGTATCTGTCCTCATCCGTGTTCCCGAATTTACACAGTATCTGTCCTCATCCATGTCCCCTAATTTACACAGTGCCTGTCCTCATCCATGTCCCCTAATTTACACAGTATCTGTCCTCATCCGTGTCCCCTAATTTACACAGTGCCTGTCCTCATCCATGTCCCCTAATTTACACAGTATCTGTCCTCATCCATGTCCCCTAATTTACACAGTGCCTGTCCTCATCCATGTCCCCTAATTTACACAGTATCTGTCCTCATCCATGTCCCCTAATTTACACAGTGCCTGTCCTCATCCATGTCCCCTAATTTACACAGTATCTGTCCTCATCCGTGTCCCCTAATTTACACAGTGCCTGTCCTCATCCATGTCCCCTAATTTACACAGTGCCTGTCCTCATCCGTGTTCCCTAATTTACACAGTATCTGTCCTCATCTGTGTCCCCTAATTTACACATTGCCTGTCCTCATCCATGTCCCCTAATTTACACAGTGCCTGTCCTCATCCGTGTCCCCTAATTTACACAGTGTCTGTCCTCATCCGTGTCCCCTAATTTACACAGTGTCTGTCCTCATCCATGTCCCCTAATTTACACAGTGCCTGTCCTCATCCATGTCCCCTAATTAACACAGTGCCTGTCCTCATCCATTTTCCTGTCATGTACAATTTGAATTGGTCTTTCCATGCCTACAGGTGGTCTCCACGATAATTCTGGACTGTCTTTGAGGCAGCTCATTACTGCTCTTTTGCACCTCCATTTGACCCCTTTCCCTCCCTTTACCTGAAACACTCATCCAGGGAGAGTTGGGGTCACCCCGGTCTCTTGCGCCCGAATGCTGAGAGAGAAATAGGGAGGTAATTCTCTGAGGCAGCAGAGAAATGCACCCATCCTGCATTTTTCTATTATCATGATTGATGTGCTTCCTTCATTTTCCTATTCATACTGGTGTGTGTTAAACCCACCGCTAGGCCAGTCAGAGGAGTCGATAGCCACATGGATATTACAGTTTCCTATAGGTGCTGGTGGATTAAAGTGAATACTAGTGTAGGACGCAGGCATGAATCACGGCAGTGCTACAGTATGAGTCGAATCAGAACTAATAAACGTCTGAGAAATGATTCACAGCAGTGCTACAGTATGAGTCGAATCATGGAACTAATCAAAGTCTGAGAAATGATTCACGCATGCGGACTGGCAGACCCACTGTACCCGCGCACCCACTGTAGCCGTGTTCTCTTCAAAATAATTTAGAAATTCATCAAAATTGTTCTGGAATAATGGAAATATTGCTTGTGAATCGATGGATTTATGTCCTGGAATGAAAGTGGTTATGTAGTTGAACAGCCTGGATTAATGGTTGCTGCACTGCTCTTTTTAAACAACTCATGTATGGGAAAAATAAATATTTGCACACAGTCAGTGTCCCCATTTCAGTGACACAATCAAAGGCTACAGCAAATTCAGTCTGTCCACTGGTGTAACACCATGCATTATGGGATATCGGGAAGGATTTATGTGAGGCAGGATTTATTTGAATGTTTATGTTTTATGCATTTCATGATTCATCAGACAAGGTGTAGAAACGTGAAAGAGAGACGAAGTGTGTTGAAACGGCAAATCTGTGCTGCAGTGTGTCGGGGTGGTGGACGTACACATTAATGCAGACATAGCAGTAACGGATAACAGGCACTTTAAACTGGCTCGTCAGAAGAAGAGAATTCTGCTCCGGTGTAGAATGTTCTGTATTGTTCTCCTGGCTACTAAGAACGGTGTGGATTGATGTGCCATGTAGGGGTAATTTGTTTATTAAGTTGGTATTCGGTTTTTAGTTCAGTATTCGGAAGCATAATTTTTGTTATTCTTTTGCAACAAAACGTTGCAATAGTAGGCGACACTACAATACATTTAGTCAACTAAGGCCTATAATAACATAATTATTAATATATAAGAAATAATAAAATAAATCTCTGGCATGGAAACAGTGTTGCCGCCTTGTATGTTTAATTCAGAATTAATTATTGAGGGGTTTAAATTGAGTTTTCTAAGGACTTCCTGTCGCAGGTCAATCCTGTCTTTTTGAGTGAGCAATGATGAGCAGAAAAATTTAGCTAGATGGGCATCAAAGGATACACGTCTTGATCTTCGATTCTCCCCAAATTGCCATGACAACTATAATCACTAATTACATTTCCAAATATCCATGGATGCCATATTGGGTGATTATATCAACTTCAAGTGTTATAAGGCAAATGCAGTGTGTCTGTCTCTGTCTGTCTGTGTGTGTGTGGCTGTGTGGCTGTGTGTCTGTGTGTATGTGTGCGTGTGGTTGTATGTGTGTCTGTGTGTGTGTGTCTGTGTGTTAGTCTGTGATGTCTGGTTCACCTCAGTGGCTCCTAAGAAGAGACAGAGCTACCGCCATGAGCCTCCTTCCCTCTGGGAATGTCACTGCTACAGAAGCTTTCAGACACGTTCCTTGCATAACACAAGCACACACACACACACACACAGTCTCTCTCCTTCGCCCCACATGCACGAACACACACCATGTTTTAATGAATTATTAGTGCAAACATTTTTCCCTTCAGTCAAAAGACAATTTCCCTGTACCTCTAACTAACCCTGGTTGTTTTTAGCGGGAGCGACCGTACAACCTTTATGAGCTGTTATTTATAGCCTGTAGAACTGTATGAGTCAAGTCACACAGTCGTGAAATAACTTCCTTTACACGCGCATGGCGTCACAAAATCTCAAGTTCCATAGAAAGCGTTAGAGCTGCCTCTGCTCTTACAGGACCATTTGACAGATTTTGTGTCTACTGGTCTACAACATTGGCAACAAATGTTTCTTGCAAAAACAATTTGGTCAAATAAAAATAAATTATTCAATCGACTATGAAGTGACACCTTTTAGACTCGCACTGTTAGTGAAAAGCCCCTTGTGTTGCCAACTAGCTAGAACAGTCGGACATTATACACCATGCTAATGCTAACTGGCTAAATATATATTTTACATCAGCGCAGAGTTAAATTTGCAGTTCCACATGTTTAGGTCTACTCGGCTGTCTTCTGTTGTCTTTGAGGTAAAAAAAGACATAATTATTTGAAGCTACAAGTCCAACCCCCCGCCCTCACAACATCCAGCTAGCGATAATGGGACCCAAAAAAAACATAGTTTACTTTTTAAAAGTTGTTTTGACTTTGATATGATCGGTGTAATGCCAAATCCAAAGAGGCTTTTCTTGAGGGGTGTTTTAATCTGCTTGGACTGCACTCAGTTAGTTGAACTGGGGCTTCAAGCTAACTGGCTAATTATTATTATTATTATTTTTATCAAGGGATGCCAAATGTTTACTGGCAACAGTCAATCAAACGGTATGACGGCAACATCTCTAACTGTTTTAGCCAGACAACATCAGACCCAGGGCCGCAACAAGAGGCAGAGGGGGCCAAGAGGCAGATGGGGCCACTGTTTAAGTCCCCCTCAGGTGATTTGTCTCCAGTTGGTTCTCTAAATATAACAGGGGCCAGAAATAGCCGTTAGCTTAGCAGGGACCGAATTGTCATGTTTTCCTTCATTTGTGGGGACATGTTTGTCTTAAAGCTTTTCTAATAAAACCTAGACCGACGCACCCACACACACACACACGTCTCACACAATGACACAGATTAAAACACACACGTGTAGACATAAGTATAATCACACTATTAATGAATCAGAATCCACAAACCCAAACCGAACCCTTGAGGGTGAAATTGTCTGTTCACGTTCCTCGGACTGGCCGATCTTTCTCAATTCACGAATATTCCAGAGGTCTATTATCCTATCCATGTTATGTTACTTTGTAAGTATAGTACGACATACTCAAAACGACAGAAACACACACACACACACACACACACACACATAGAGCTTTTCAAAGACACAGATCAACACATAGCTCACACGCACAGTGGTTTACACAGTATGCATCATGGGACATACATATTTACCCGGACTCGTGAATCTGGACGCCGTGACGCATTCCTGTACATGCATGGGAGTGACGGCGGAGGTCATAATGTGCTGTGACAGTTATCATGACTACTGCCTGCAGGTCACAGAAGGGGAGGAGCCACACGGTCACCATGCTAAACTGTCATCTGTGTTCGTGTGGTCATGTCTGATAAGGGGAGGAGCCACACGGTCACCATGCTAAACTGTCATCTGTGTTCGTGTGGTCATGTCTGATAAGGGGAGGAGCCACACGGTCACCATACTAAACTGTCATATATGTTCCTGTGGTCATGTCTGAGAAGGGGAGGAGCCACATAGTCACCATACTAAACTGTCATCTTTGTTCGTGTGGTCATGTCTGAGAAGGGGAGGAGCCACATAGTCACCATACTAAACTGTCATCTGTGTTCGTGTGGTCATGTCTGAGAAGGGGAGGAGCCACATAGTCACCATACTAAACTGTCATCTATGTTTGTGTGGTCATGTCTGAGAAGGGGAGGAGCCACATAGTCATCATACTAAACTGTCATCTGTGTTCGTGTGGTCATGTCTGAGAAGGGGAGGAGCCACATAGTCACCATACTAAACTGTCATCTATGTTCGTGTGGTCATGTCTGAGAAGGGGAGGAGCCACATAGTCATCATACTAAACTGTCATCTGTGTTCGTGTGGTCATGTCTGAGAAGGGGAGGAGCCACACGGTCACCATACTAAACTGTCAAACAGTCTTAATATGTAAAGTGAAATCCATTGTGCTCATATTAGTACCTTTTTTATGGTTCCCACACTGAAGAACCAAGGACAATAATAACCCGGTGTGTGTGTGGACTTGTGTGTATAGATATGTGCTTGTGAAGTGTAAGTAGCTGTTGCTAGGGTGAAAAATGCCTGGGCTTTAAATACAGTCATATACTCAAACACAGTCATATTCTCATATAGCGGGTGCCACTTTAATCATATTACACTGAGATAATATGTCTTGGCTTCTAAAACCAAAAGCCTTTCTTTGTCCACTGGAGTTCTTAGCTCGGTAGCTTCTGACTAAACCTGCTAACAAACACACACACATTATTTTTACTGTCTTTATTGGAATTTCTCCACATGTATAGCAAAACAAGGATCAAACGTCACACACACGTCACACACGTTCTTTATTTAATCTTTATTTGTACAGAGAAATCAACTGAGACCAGGGTCTCTTTCACATCTGAGCCCTGTGTTACATCCATGAAATTACACACAAAATGTAAATAAGACATACATTTACAGTAACAATCACAATTGACTATAAAAATTATTTATAAGACATTTCAGTTGTGTTATAGACAACAACAACTTTTAATGTAAGGTCACTCAGAATTGCATTTCATGATTGTGAGGCAAAACATTCCAAAGCCGTTTTATCCAGTTCTGCATTGAGCCCGCGGGTTCTCCAGTACTATCCGGTCCTGAAAGCGTGTTTTGTAATTACTGTTCTTCCAACTTGAATATTAGATTGTCAGAAGGCTTTTGCATGACAGCCTTATAGAACAACATCAACAAATGCATTGCCTTTTTAGAGGTCATATTCTCCCATCCAACTGCAGTATAGAACAGACAGTGATGAGTGAGAATATTTGCACCAGAGATATAAGTACTCAAGCTGTTTGCATATATATGATAACAGATCGCCATAATTTAACAGGACATAGTGTTGCATGTACAAAATAGTTTGTATACAGATGTGACAGACATGATTTCCTTCTATAGAAAAAACACACTTGATTTTTTGTTTCTTCCCCGACTTAGTATTTTGTTTAAATGCATATGCATTTTCATCTTAACCGAATCCTAAGGCATTTGTGGAATATACAATAACATGTTTTACATGAGAACTGTTTATGGCACTTCATTTTGGGTTATGCGAAACTCGTTTTTGTGAAGATAATAGCATGTAATTCAGTTTATTCACATTTAGTACCAACCATTAATCCATAAGTGATTTTTGAAACAGTTTAAAATCAGACTGCTTGTTCTAGAGGGAGATGTAACATCTTATACTGCCTCATCTGTATATAAATCGAATAGACAGTTTCTCACAGATCTTTATTTTTATTTAAAAGACCTGGATATGAGGTGATTATAGAAAGACCTGGATATGAGGTGATTATAGAAAGACCTGGATATGAGGTGATTAAAGGAAGACATGGAAATTAGGGGATTTGTGTCAAAAGTGTCCAATTGACCTCTGACCATCCGAAAAGATCATGACCTATTTCAGCAGGGTCAGTAGTAGTAGTTGGTCCCTGTACTCTTTGACGGGGACCAACTGTTTTTGCTAATAGTTTTGTTTTGCTAATAGTTTTCTAATAGATACCTGTATTGATGAACACACGCGAGACACAATGATGTGATTTCTGGCTACATAAGCTGCCTCGGGCTCAGAGTTATGTTGAATCACCATATCTGATGAACTGTTCGCCGAAGCAAAAACCTGTGCACACGTTGCTTCCCTGCTGACAACACGGGTTGTCTAGCTAGCTCACCGTCCAGATGTGTCTGATAGCTCACATCTCACAAAGGGCAACGTTATCTCTGCGTGTGTCAGGTCAGCAAACCAGTTGTCCAGGGGAATAATTTCTGGTAATTTGAGTTACTTGAAGGGTCGTCGGTACACAAACACAGAGAGAGACAAGCTGACACACGTGTATTCAAGTCCCCTTACACAATATCATGTGTGGTAGACAGACAGGTGGAGACAGACAAGTGGAGACAGACAGGTGGAGACAGACAATTGGAGACAGACAGGTGGAGACAGACAGGTGGAGACAGACAAGAGGAGACAGACGGGTGGAGACAGACAAGAGGAGACAGACAGGTGGAGACAGACAGGTGGGGACAGACAAGAGGAGACAGACAGGTGGAGACAGACAAGAGGAGACAGACAGGTGGAGACAGACAGGTGGAGACAGACAGGTGGAGACAGACAGGTGGAGACAGACAAGTGGAGACAGACAAGTGGAGACAGACAGGTGGAGACAGACAAGAGGAGACAGACAGGTGGAGACAGACAAGAGGAGACAGACAGGTGGAGACAGACAGGTGGAGACAGACAAGTGGAGACAGACAGGTGGAGACAGACAGGTGGAGACAGACAAGAGGAGACAGACAGGTGGAGACAGACAAGTGGAGACAGACAGGTGGAGACAGACAGGTGGAGACAGACAAAAGGAGACAGACGGGTGGAGACAGACAAGAGAAGACAGACAGGTGGGGACAGACAAGAGGAGACAGACAGGTGGAGACAGACAAGAGGAGACAGACAGGTGGAGACAGACAGGTGGAGACAGACAGGTGGAGACAGACAGGTGGAGACAGACAAGTGGAGACAGACAGACAGACAGGTGGCGACAGACAGGTGGAGACAGACAAGAGGAGACAGACAGGTGGAGACAGACAAGAGGAGACAGACAGGTGGAGACAGACAGGTGGAGACAGACAGGTGGAGACAGACAGGTGGAGACAGACAAGTGGAGACAGACAGGTGGAGACAGACAGGTGGAGACAGACAAGAGGAGACAGACAGGTGGAGACAGACAGGTGGAGACAGACAGGTGGAGACAGACAGGTGGAGACAGACAGGTGGAGACAGACAGGTGGAGACAGACAGGTGGAGACAGACAGGTGGAGACAGACAGGTGGAGTACAGACAGGTGGAGTACAGACAGGTGGAGTACAGACAGGTGGAGTACAGCCCTCTCCAGCGGTGTCAGAGGAACGCTGATTACGGTGAACGGTTAAACAGCCATGCAGTGACAGTTTGTTTTTCCCGTCACAAATTGCTGTGATGGTTCTCCACAGCAGCCTCTCCGGGTGAAACATGCTGATACCGTCCGCCGTCAGCGTTGTGTTGGGGTCAGGTCATGTCGGTGAGTCGGCCGGGAAAATGACACGCAGGTGTCTGTTCTCTAACCTTTTGTCCTCGCCTGTCGTTTTGCTCAAACTCTACGGTTCAGTTTGTCTCCAGGCGTAATCCCCAGTCTTGCCTCTTCAAGCCTTTAGGAGCTACTAGCGTTAGCATCTCATGACAGACTCATCTGAAGCTCCATCATGGCTCTAACCGTCCCCACGATCCTGGTTAAGGCAGAGAGAGTTTGATTAAGAGGAGATCCTCCAGATGGGTCTCCGCTGGGTTTAAGGCAATCCTGGCCCGTCGTTATCTCCTGATTGATCTAGTCTCCTCCAATCGGCTGTCAGATCAGTCAGTCAGGCCCCATCCAAGGTGTCAACCCTAAACGTGGGCAGAAAACCCAGGGAACAGATACAGCTGGTCCACCTGTTATTTAGCTAAACGCACACAGGCAGGTTGATTATCCTGTAGTGACATGGCTCATTGACAGCGTCAATTCACAAGTCGTTCACTTGCTACCTCAGATCAGACTATTTGTTTTTTTCCACGGGTAACTAATCTTTTTCCGTTAGCATAGAAAACAAGTCCCCGTCACCAACTGGCTACCACCCCCACACCCCTTCCCCCCTGAGCCACCCGCTCCTCCGGAACCACTCGTACCCCCACCCACCTGCTCTGGAGTCGGAGTCTCTTGCATTCGCCCCTCAAGTCATGTTCGAACAGAGTAACTTTCATACATGGCTGGGTTTCCATGGCTACGAGGTCTGGCAATGATCTCGTGCTGTGATAGATGGGAAATAGGCCCACAGGGTAGAGCAGCTTGATGCTAGCAAGATGCTACCATGCTACTGGGCATTATTCTCCGAGGTAACATTTCCCTTACGAAAAAAAAGTATACTTTAAGTTTATTTTTGTGAGTATACTTAAGTTTAAAAAGTGTACTATTATTAAGATACTTAAAGTATACTAGAAGTGTACTTATTTATGTACTATTTTTATACTAAGTAGACTAAATTGGCCCACTTTTTAGTTTATTTAGTACACTTTAGAGTACACTTATAGTTTATTTTAAGTATACTTTTAAATACTTTAAAGTAACCCGCGTAGTGTACTTTTAGTTTATGAAGTAGACTTCTTAAAGTACTTAAAAGTATACTTTTGTATACTTAAAAGTAACCTGTGTAGTGCACTTTCAGTTCATGAAGTACACTTCTTGAAGTACTTAAGTATACATTTGAATACTTTCAAGTGCACTTTCAACTCATGTAAGTACTTCAAAAAGTAAACCTAATAAATGTCAATTTACTATGATTTACTAATAGATTTAAACAAGTGAACCTTAAACAATACTCTAACAATCAGTGCCATGTGTCTGGTAGGAGTTCCACTTGAAACTTTAGAATACTTTTGTCTTCAAGTGTAATTAACATCTTTAAAATAAAGGAAATACAGTACATATTCAAAATACCTAAATAAATCTGAGAGGCAAGACAGACAATGTGACTTAGACACATTTATTGCGAAACAGATAAATATTTTCATGACATAATATTGTCAAAGCTACATTAAAGGGGGATAAACCAGCTATGAACACTTAAAATGTTGATATATACACATATATTTTTTTGAAATTGTAGAACTATTTTGAACTCTAAACGTTAAAATAAACATGGTTATTTTATTTTACAATATGCTTCTTTTTTGTACATGAAATGCATGCTCACATCTTTTCTGCCTTTACTTGTTTGAAGCAATCATTGTTGCACTTCTTGCGCAAGATCCTCCGGACATCTTGCACTGTTATTTCTTCAAATTTCTCCCTAGCATGCCCTGTAAAAAACACAAGACAACAAGCAAACATGATTAATATATTTAACCTTTAATCGGAATTTGTGAAATTGCGCAATATTAAATTAGAATTCCAAATACCCACTTGCGTGAAACATACCAAGGCAGATGAATTGTCGCCCCATTCACTGTTCGTATTGTGTACGTCTTCCTCTTCACTGCTGGGATCAGTTACATCTTCCTCTTCACTGCTGGGATCGGGTACATTGTCCTCCATGCTGTTGGGGTTGTGTATGTCATCATCCTCTTCATTACTGAGATTGGGTATGTCTCCCTCTTTGCTGTTGGGATCAGATACAGAGTATTCTGCATTGACATTAACTTCCTCTGAAGCCTGAAGAAATGAGAAAGGGTAAGGTACATCATTTAATTTATACTAGTATAGCCAGTAAAATGCAACATCTTATAAATACAATTACAATTTATAACACACAGCATCAAGAAAAGAAAAAATTATCAGCAAACTAGTGGCTACATGGCTTATTAGGATAAAGTACATGGAGATTTTTGGTCCCTGCCTCTAACAAGCTACCTAGCAACCTTGCCCAATTAGTAACTGTAGCTACCAGTTACCTGAAAAACAAAAGATGCAGATAAAAGATAAGTAATTGTTAACAAGGGCTAGTTACGTGTTGTCTTCTTACATGGCTCAGACGTAAGTAGCTATCTAGCTAATGTTGATGTGAGCATTAACCATAGCCAAGTAGCTAGTTAGCAGTTCTCATATAGGCATAGATAGTTAGAATTTAGCTCAAACTCACCTGTTCATTCCATCTGTACTTTGTCCTTTTTTGAATCCTTACACCTGATTCTCGAGTTTAAAGCGAAGTTTATGGCGACTGAAACATGCTGCAATATCTCCGGTTAAACATATGATGTTTTGCTCGCGCGCAGGTAACAGGAAGTGACGTCGCTAATCAGCTCCGCCTCCATCCGCCTTCTTCTGATGCTTCATTGGACATTTTTCTCAGTTAAAGCATGTAAAATATGTTCAAATATATGTTAATGTCCTGTCTGTCGGGGGCTTTTATTCATATCTGACTTATAAATGTTCACAATACATACAGCAAAGGCGGAATTAGTTCATAGACATTTTTATTAATACTCCAATTGATTATTATTAGTATAGTATATGAATATAGGGCTTCAAAATGTTTGGCAGTAATTATGATTTCAGCTTCAGTAACAAAAAAGATTTCATGTGCAATGCATTTCATAGACATGAGTATTAGAATATACAAGATGGATCTAAAAAAATACTTGTAATCTACTTTAAAAATATTTAGACAGTTTTTGCTGTAGGCTATAATTAAAGAAAACGTACATCTCCAGAAGAAATGTGTAAAAACGTTTTTCTATTTGGTAGTATACTTAAAAGTTCAAGTAAGTTAACTATTTTCTAAATGTACTTTTTGAAAGTATATCATAAGTAAACTAAAAGTGTACTACACATTTTGTAGTATACTTATAGTATACTTGAATATACTTTTTTCTAAGCATACTTCTTAAAAGTATATCAAAAGTGAACTAAAAGTGTACTATCCATTTTGTAGTATACTTATAGTATACTTTAATATACTTTTTTTTCGTAAGGGCTGGGAGACTTCAGGGGCGGAAAGGGAATCTGTGAGCTTGGCGGATGATCTAAACGTCTGACTTTAAATAGACCAGGACTTCCTTGATGTTTTGTTCTTGTTTTGTTCTAGTTTTAGGCATCTGTCTTTGGTTTCCTCCTTTGCATCGGAAGGGCATTGAAGAGAGGCATGGATGGAGAGAGGGAGAGAGGGAGAGAGGGAGAGAGGATAAGAGCCTTTCTTATAAACAGCCGTAACTCAGTTCGACAGTCAGGTTGATCGGAGGTGTGTTATTTCGGATAATTCTATCAATGATTGACTGCTTGTTTTTGCTGGGGGTCATGTTGGACTGCCTGTGTCTTTGGCAGGAGTTGTGTAGTCGCAGTATTCCTGGATTTCATCTCCGCTGTGTTAGAGGAGACATTCATAGAGCCCCCTCCACGCACAGTGTAAAAAGCACTGACGGAGGAACACACTATTAAAAAGCGTTTTTGTTTAATTTGAAAGAAAAGTGGGGAACACGTTTATTTGGTAAGAGCAGGGCCTTGGCAGGTCCCGACCATCATGCATCAGTAATGTGTGTGAGTGTATTAGGTCCCAGGGTTTCCTCGGTTTGAAGGGGAATCTGTTAAACTATCAAACACACACACACACACACACACATAGACAACCCTGTAAACAACCCTGTAGACAACCCTGTAGACAACCTTGTGAACAACCCTATAAACAACCCAGTAAACAACCATGTAGACAACCCTATAAACAACCCTGTAAACAACTTTGTAGACAACCTTGTAAACAACCCTGTAGACAACCCTATAAACAACCCTGTTGACAACCCTGTAAACAACCCTGTAAACAACCCTATTGACAACCCTGTAAACAACCCTATAAACAACCCTGTAGACAACCTTGTAAACAACCCTATAAACAACCCTTTAGCACAACAGGCAGCTGTACTGAATGCGTCTCAAATTCAATAAAACCATTTTGTAAACCATGAACATGTTGACCGAGGCTCCTAAACCAATGTGACTGGTCAGTTAAACCGGGTCTTTATTGCTCTGTGCTGAGATACTGGCCCCATGGTGCTGCTGGGTAATTTAGTTTGTCCCTTACTACTGTAGGTGAGTTAGAGTGTCCCGGGTGAAGAGATATTCGTCCCATCGCTACATCTGGACCGATTCCAAGGCTGATGACTCCTGTATTTATGGATACGACCGTCCGTTTAGAGTGAGAGCCTCTGGCTGCTTAATGACAACACTGTAACCTCAATGTTCCCTGTACAGAGAAGGCTAAAGATTTACTGGTCGTACTGAGAAAGGTCCTGGAGAGAGAGGCAGAGACAGACCAAAAGAAGGGAATGATGGAGTGAGAAGTGGAAGCAGAGACAGACCAAAAGAACGGAATAATGGAGAGGTAAATGGAGAGAGATACCAAAAGAAGGGAATGATGGAGTGATAGGTTCAAGCAGAGAGACCAAAAGAAGGGAATGATGGAGTGAGAAGTGGAAGCAGAGACATAAGAGAATAAAATAATTGGGAACAGTTTGTGTTGACTGTCTTGCTCCGTGGCAGAACTACAGGGCTTTCCACCATGTCATCTCTAATTAAACACAGCCGAAACATGTTTTAAACAATTAACTCTAATTACTGTTGGACATAGACACAGAGGTGAAATGACGGTCTGTTTATCAGACACCAATTTCTTTAGTTTTCTTTATTGATGGAACGATGTGTGATGATTTGATGAAAGCACCCAAGCAATTATGTCGCTTTCCTTTTCTAGTCATTGGTGACAGCACACGGAAATAAACACGGGACAGAGCCAGTGTAGGATTTCGTGGACACCAGGGGGCAAATATCTACTAGGGTACTACAGGTTGCCATTGGAGATGCAGATGTTAAGGAGATGCTTGGTTGAGGTTTGGCTTAACAAAGAGCGCGGATGAGAGTGAATGAAGGATCCCCAACACAGTGTGACCCTAACCCACTGCCCTCATTGTGTTGTGTGCGTGTGTGTGTGTGTGTGTTTGTAACGGTTGCGTGATCTGATGCGTGTGTGGATGTGTTCGCCGGGGCAACCATCCCCTCCCCCGCCGGAGCTCAGCGCCGGGTCGCGGTGACGACTGGGGGAACGTCCACACATCTGGAACGTGCCATTCGACCAGGGGCTGGCGGCAACAGCTTTCGGCCACAACGGTCTCCGGCTCGCCCGTCCGTGTGACGGCGTGTTCGTCTGGCTCCGCCTGTCAGCCAATCGGTTAGAGGTGAAGACCGCTTCGCCTTAACGTTAACTCATATGAAAATCCCTGCCCCCCCCCAAAAAAAATCTCCCCCTTCTCCAGTTAAAACAAAAGAGTTTTCTTCGCCAAGTCCGGTCAAAAGAAAACAAAGAATTTGTTCTGGCCCGTTAATAAAATTGTAACTATGGCACTATGGTCTCCTTCCAATGGTCATATGAACTCTGGCTTCCTGCATCTCTAGGCGTTCCGTGCCGAGCCGTTCTGCTTTAGTTTCACACTGCAACTCCGTTGACCAGGCAGTCATGTGGATCGCTTAATGACCTCTCTTAGACTTTTGCCTGCTGACGGCCAGAAATCCCTACTGACGGCCAGAACCAATTTCGAGACGAGGCCGGCCCTTTCGCACCCCCCATGGGGATTCCCAACACCCCTTGTCGGCTGGCGGCAGAGTCAAAGCTCAAATGTAAAATGTGCTGAGCCACTTGGAGCTACAAAAGAGCACATTAGCCTGTGCAACGCCAACTATTCACCCCAAGCCTCATATCCACAGCAGGTCTGAGAGAGTTGAAAATGGACACTCCAAGGCGTTTGCATCTTATCACACGGCTTGCTCAACCAGGAAGTATTCCCCGGTACATGCACGTCGGAGGAGAGCTCATTCTCCAGTCGACAACCACAATCGAAGTTGCTCTGACTGAATAAACTCTCCACACTCACCTGCCTCACTTTAATCGCCTGACACATTTCCCATATTCACTGCTTTTCCAAATCCTATCATCTCATTCTGGTGTCTCATAGGTTATTCTGAGTCATATGTTTTTCTCTGGTTAAAGCCTGTCCTTAACTACCACTTGAATCCGCTCTCGTCTACACCTGAACATCTGCTGTGTTGACACCTACAGCTGGACGTCATGTTCGTGATATGGTTAGTGGGTGTGTGAGAGGTTCAGAGGTGCCGGTTTCAGTCATCAGGGCGGCTTTCCTCCACAGTTTATAAGCTACACATCAGACTCACACAAGGTCCCTAGTGTGATATGCAGCTACTGGATAATGACATAAAACACATGATCCCCGACTCAGAGAAATCTCACACATGCATACACACTGCCTTTTTCTTCTGCTGCTGCTGCTGTGTGTGTGTGTGTGTGTGATGCGTACAAGGAGGGAGGGGTCTATGCCCTCAGGGTTTTGGTGTATGAATTCGGGGTTCTGGCGAAGAGAGAGGGGGATGGGAGAGGAGGCTTTGATAGAGAGGGTGAGTAACCGGGAAAGAAGCTACAGTATAGATACGCTGAGCTGGGTTGGATGTGTGTGTGTGTGTGTGTGCGTATGTGTGTGTGGTGGGGATTGGGGGCGATGGGGGCTGAGGAAAAGGAACCGCGGGAGTTGGGGGAGGCTGTGTTGGAGAGCTGATGGTTTCACCTCAGAGCCTCACGGTCTGTGTTGTGCTCTGGATTCCAGGATGGATAACACACACACAGCTCTCGCATAACACACACACAGCTCTCACATAACACACACACAGCTCTCACATAACACACACACAGCTCTCACATAACACACACACAGCTCTTACATAACACACACACAGCTCTCACATAACACACACACAGCTCTCACATAACACACACACAGCTCTCGCATAACACACACACAGCTCTCGAATAACACACACACAGCTCTCGCATAACACACACACAGCTCTCGCATAACACACACACAGCTCTCGCATAACGCACACACAGCTCTCACATAACACACACACAGCTCTCACATAACACACACACAGCTCTCACATAACACACACACAGCTCTCGCATAACACACACACAGCTCTCACATGCCTTTCCCCGTTTGTCAGATGTTCGTCTTTGCTTGAATAACACGACTGATGCCATTTAAATCTCTCGCTACAGTTAACATGAAAGAAATCCAGCTTCAGTTAACATGAAAGAAATCCAGCTTCAGTTAACATGAAAGAAATCCAGCTTCAGTTAACATGAAAGAAATCCAGCTACAGTTAACATGAAAGAAATCCAGCTTCAGTTAACATGAAAGAAATCCAGCTTCAGTTAACATGGTAGGTTACTAAGTTATTTTATGATAAATCAGCAAATTGTGTAAAAGCAGCAAATAATAGCTGTAAAAACATTATCACTGCCCTTAGTACCAGTTATGATATTATGTGGTAAACGGCAATAAACCCTTTTGTAATGCAATAATTAAAGAAGAGTATGTTTAATATGGAATCACTATACATATCTGAAATTTAAATAATTTAAGCAAAAAATATACCTTTGACATTCTGATAATATGAGTAGATTTTCAATGAGATTGAAGCTCAAGGCAATTTTCGGTCACCAGTATTTGTGGTGGCAGAGGAGGGATTTGAACGAAAATCTGATCTGAAACCTAACCACCCCCCACTCTGCCCTACTGGCCAGCCAGACCTTCCAGAGCCCAAGCTGGGTCAAAACCGTCCCCCTCCAGAACTAAAATACATTCAGAATCAGATCCAGACCGGTATCCATGAGTGTGCAGGAAGTTACATAATAAATACAGGCTCTCCTGGTCCATCTTTCATTGTTGTCCCCTGGCCAACGTTACCTCAGATCCAGTACGGGAACTATTTTAAGTAGTGCTTATAAACAAGTCTCAAAACACACACACACGTCTATTCTCAAAGTAGACCAAGCAATAACGGAAAGCCGCTGAGCTTAAACATGGTATGGACCAAAGACATGAGTGAGAGTGTTTGTCTGTAACCAAGGCAACGTGGAAGACCCTGTTCTGTGTCATCGGACGTTCTGGTGATCTGGAAGATTTGCTTCCTGTACTTAGATGAGTTTAGGAATTTTAGGAATTTCATGTGATTCGTGGATCTAATTGAAAGATTTTGAACATGCGGTGGAAGCTGGGAAGGTGTGGGAAGGTCGGAAGCTGTGAACGCCACGGGAACTGATCTGTCGGACCGATGAAAACACTGTAGTGGAAGACCTTTGACCATTTTATCTGTCACTTTGGGCAATGCACTCTGCACACTGCACACATGCACACACACACACACACACACACACACACACACACACACACACACACACACACACACACACACACACACACACACACACACACACACACACACACACACACACACACGGAAACACTGTGCTTGCCTCAAGACACAACAAGAAAACCACTCAATCCTGACTCTGTTCCATCCGGTATCAGACACACAGACACACACACATACACAGACACACACACACACACCCACAGGATAAAACATGTTTCACCCCAGAGCTGTGGCTGTACTTGCTGAGAGCTGGCTCGGGAGTCTGGTAGCTCTGGTCTTCTTTATTATAGCCTGTTCATACATACAGAACCATCTGAAAAGCACTAAAAATACACCCTGGTCTTTTCATTATGTCTTCCATTAATCCCCCCATATAGACACTCACTTACAGAAACCTCACACACACTTGCAGAAACCCCACACACACTTACAGTAACCTTACACACACTTACAGTAACCTCACACACTTACAGTAACCTCACACACACTTAGAGTAACCTCACACACACTTACAGTAACCTCACACACACTTACAGTAACCTTAGACACACAGTAACCTCACACACACTTACAGTAACCTTAGACACACAGTAACCTCACACACACTTACAGTAGCCTCACACACACACTTACAGAAACCTCACACACACTTACAGTAATCTCACACACTTATAGAAACCTCACACACACTTACAGTAACCTCACACACTTATAGAAACCTCACACACACTTACAGTAACCTCACACACACGCTTACAGAAACCTCACACACACACACTGTCACTTTGGAACAGTCACTATGTGCTGTCAGGAACCTGTCTATCATGGATCATATTAATATGGAGTCTGATGGAGGACAGACACACGTATACCAGAGGAGCAGGTAACATCCCATAATACACCCCGTAACCCCTCCTCCTACCATCTCTCTCCCCCATCTCTTACTCTCTCTCATCCCTCTTCTCATCTCTCTCCATCCTTTACTCGATCTCTCCCTCTTCATCCTTCCCCCATCTCTCTCGACAGTCCTTCTGTCCTGCCTGATAATGAGATATCTTATTAGTAGCAGGTGAGTTTGAGCTCCTCAGGCCAGAGCTGTGTGTTTCGCTGTGGTGTGTCTGTGTGTGTGTGTGTGTGTGTGTGTGTGTGTGTGTGTGTGTGTGTGTGTGTGTGTAATCTTGCAGTGCAGGCTGAAAGTCTTCCCAACTTGCCTTCACCCCAGGTTGACTAATTTCCACGGCACTAATTACAGACAAGAATCTATCCAAAGCTTTAGTGTTTAAAAGCCTCCGTGAAATGTCCTTTTTATAGTTAACGTCTGCGTCCAATAAAGCCATTAAGTCAGAATTACCATACAGAGTGTTGATGAGATATGGCCACGTAATACCTCATGAGTGCACAGATACATAAATGTTTAAAGTATAGTGTTTTTTTCTGCGCCATTTCTTTGATTCACTATCTTCATTGATCAGCTAATTGAAGCACCAAGGTCAACCCACTACAGATCGCCATAGAGAAAACTATACATGTCAATGGCGATTGCATCACAGAAGCCATATAGGGTCCTGCTGATGACTACTGAGCAATTACAGTACGGCCATTAGCATCCGGCAGTAACCGGGCATTTCTCTCTCCCATGCGGAGGCTTCCCCAGCCTGTCATTCTCCCCCACACATATCACTCACTGCCCCCGGGGATTACAATAAAAAACCCAGCCCTCCTCCTCCTATGACCCAGTTGTGAGGTGAGGAGGGGTGAGCGGGGAGACGATCGCGTTTACCTCAGAGAGCGACGTGACAGACCTACTCGGCTTCGTCTCTCTTTCAGGAGCGCCTCACACACACAGATACACACACCACACACACACACACACCGCTACCATGCGACCCGACGCTCTGTTCCCCCACTCGGCCTCCAAGCCGTATTGTAAGGTGTGTAAGATGTCCATTGACAATACGGAACACATGTTGCACCACATCTTGGCGTCCCCCGCTCACCAGTGGGCCTGTGCTCAGATCAGAACCTGGATCATGGAGAACACTCAGTACACCAAGCCCTTAAATCAGCAAACGCTGGTCTCTAAAAAATCAGAGAAATGGCTCCTGGCTCATTGGCTGTTATGCGCGTTGTTTGGTGCATTTGGGTCGAGAGCCGGGCCATGTGATGACGGCTCGGGGTCATGGTAGGAGGTTCCTAAAGGACACTGCTTAGGAAGAGGACATGCTGAGGAAACTGACTCAGACAAAGGAGAAGCTTTCAGATGTCTGGGCGAGTAGTCAGGGTATGTCTCCTTGCTGTGTGTGTGTGTGTGTGTGTGTGTGTGTGTGTGTGTGTGTGTGTGTGTGTGTGTGTGTGTGTGTGTGTGTGTGTGCGTGTGTGCGTGTGTGTGTGTGTGTGTGTGTGTGTGTGTGTGTGTGTGTGTGTGTGTGTGTGTGTGCGTGCGTGCGTGCGTGCGTGCATCTGTGTCACATTGCTGTGTGTGTGTCCATCTGTCTGTCGTTCTGTCTGTGTGTGTGTTTGTCTGTCTGTCTGTCTGTGTGTCTTTGAAAGAAATATGTGTGTGTGTGTCAGAGGTAAAAATACATTCCTTCTATTTAATGCCAGAGCTCTTGGGAACGTTCCTTTTGTAAGTTTATTTACATGTAGTCTTTTTTTTACTGGAGACGAGGAGAACTCACAGATGCCTACTCAGTGCCAGACAGGGCAAGGAGAGCCTCAGAGATTAACCACAGAGATGTTCAATTAGCTAACATGTGTAACAGCTTTATACATGCCATCACTTCACTCCCTTTTGGAAGCTGTCATTTGTACACGTCCTCACAAGCTGTTCTTGTGACCCGGTTCTGACCCGAACCCTCTACCCCCAAACATCTCAGGCCATCTTCACAAACACATCCGCATTCCACCCTGATTTCCACTCAAACTGCTGATTTGTCAGACCAAATAAGCAATGCTGGGCTTTTTAGGTTAGAGGTTTCCCCAACGGTTCATCAAGTATTTCATTGTATCTGTGTTTTAATAGTGAATACGTTCTATTTCCATTGTTTCTGTGATTTTATAGTGAATACGTTCTATTTCCATTGTTTCTGTGATTTTATAGTGAATACGTTCTATTTCCATTGTTTCTGTGATTTTATAGTGAAAAGGTTCAATTTCCTTTGTTTCTGTGATTTTATAGTGAATACGTTCTATTTCCATTGTTTCTGTGATTTTATAGTGAATACGTTCTATTTCCTTTGTTTCTGTGATTTTATAGTGAATACGTTCTATTTCCATTGTTTCTGTGATTTTATAGTGAATACGTTCTATTTCCTTTGTTTCTGTGATTTTATAGTGAATACGTTCTATTTCCATTGTTTCTGTGATTTTATAGTGAATACGTTCTATTTCCTTTGTTTCTGTGATTTTATAGTGAATACGTTCTATTTCCTTTTTATCTGTGATTTTATAGTGAATACGTTCTATTTCTATTGTTTCTGTGTTTTTATAGTGAATACGTTCTTTTCCTTTGTTTCTGTGATTTTATAGTGAATACGTTGATGAAGGTCCTCTTCTGTCCACTGTGGAGTGAACTCTTTATTTATGTCTGGTTTGTATATGTGTGTTCGTGTTCAGGTTTTGGGTGATGTATCCGTATCTAGTAAAGACATTTAGTTGTGTGTTTCCATCAGTCTGAGGCAGAAACAAGCTCACAATCTGGGAACTAAGATGCAATTTCTGAAAACGTACTCTGAAATACAATCTGAATACAAAGAGTCTGCTGATAAAGATTGTGTTTGTAAGCGCTGATAAATGGTATAGTTTTACCTCAGCTCTGTGTCCTTTCGGCCGTCTCACATCTCTGTCGTATAAACTCCCCGGCTTACAATAACAGCCAAGGGGACGGCAGAGACAGGGAATTCCATTTTTGGCTATGGGGGGATTGTAGTGATTTGAATATCCCTGAACATTTAACAGAGAGGCTTATCTGAGCACCCTGGAATGGACAGAGTAATAAGTACGGGATATATCTGATGTGCTCTGGATTTACCCCAGCATCCTCATCTGGTACATATTCCTTTCCATCCTTTAATCACCAGCAGTCTCAAATTGTGCAGGACTGCATGTGGACGATTTACAGAAGTAAAAGTGAAAAGTAGGAAGTCTGGAATCTCCGGAAAACCCGGAAAACATTTTTTGAACTGCTAGAGCAATGAGTCCTTCTGAGATCACGACCTCGAGGTAGCAGGTGGAGAAGAAAGGTCCAATTCCCACAACTGGTTTCCATGGAGATATAAATACGTTGTACTCCATCTCATTTGACTCATACATTGGCACATTAACACACTGCCCTGCATATCTCTTTGCACTTCGGGTTGGATGCAAACTGCATTTCGTTCTACTGTACTTGTACTGTCCAATGAAAATGACATGGAATCTAATCTAACCGACTATATGCGGGGTTGATCATGACTGCATCCCGGGAAAATAACACAATGTTTAAGTACAGAGTAACATCTATTAAATCGCTGAAACATGAATTACTGAGGGAGAGGGATGGACAAAGTGTAATTACTCTCTCTCTCTCTCTCTTTCCATCTCCATCTCTCTCTCTCTCTCTCTCTCTCTCTCTCTCCATCTCTCTCTCCATCTCTCTCTAGCTCCATCTCTCTCTAGCTCCATCTCTCTCTCTCTCTCTCCATCTCTTTCTAGCTCCATCTCTCTCTCTCTTTCTGTCTCTCCATCTCTTTCTAGCTCCATCTCTCTCTCTCTTTCTGTCTCTCCATCTCTTTCTAGCTCCATCTCTCTCTCTCTTTCTCTCTCTTTCTCTCTCTCCATCTCTCTCTCTCTTTCTGTCTCTCCCTCTTCTGTGATGAATTTGTATTAGAATATTTTCCCCTCGTATTAACCTAAATATGCCATTTATCTTTTTAAGGTATTATCCCGGCTGTCTGCCTAGCAGATTAGTAGTGTGTGTTTATTTGTGTCTGTGTGTGTGTGTGTGTGTATGTGTTTTATGTGTTTGTTGTCAGGTTTGTTTAAGTGGGTGGTCTGTATGTGTGTGTGGAGGTTGTTCGTCGGTGTGTGAAATGTGCATGTGGCTAAGTCTTTCTCTGATTGGTTGGAAATGTTTTGTTTAGAATTTGCATAAACCTAAGGGAGAGTTGTAATGGGTTTGGGAAAGATATATTGTTTTGAGTGGGAGGCGAGTGAGAGAAGAGACAAAGATAGAAGGAATTAAATACAGACTTCCTGTTAGTCGGTGTACAGCGTTTATAAATGTTTGCCTGCATGGCCATTCTGACGGTATTCTTTTGCCATACCCTCTGGAAAGCGTACGATGGAAGCCAATCTCCCCCACAACACACAAATGGCCCAAAGCACAGCTCCGAACTATGCAAGAACTAATTAGAGAACATGCAGTCAGCTGGTCTTCTGTCTATAGAACACCAGCCCTCCCACCGGATCTCAAACATATTGAGTTTTCGGCGGAGCAGCTTAACCGTATGGTACAACTAGAATGCTAGAATGTTGTGGGTGTTGCTTCAGGAAGCATGGTGTGAAATCTCTTCATATAACCTCTACAAATGTACAACTACAATGCTAGAATCCGAAGATCTGAAAGGCTGTAATTCCTGCAAACATGTATATACAGTTGAATGGGCAAAGCTTGGGCTGTTCCTTTTTCTTGCATCAGTGCAGCTTAAGAGATATTTAAAGGGAGCTTTCGGACAATTGGGTTAACGCCCCAGGCTGCTGTACGGCTTGGAGAACAGCTCAGTAACGTTCTGCTTGGCTACCTTCACCTCCAGCTGTTGGTCTCCAAGCCCTTGATGTGAGCACTGATCGTTGAAATATGTGCAATGCTATCAACCGTTCCAGTCTTCCCCGGACTAAGTGAGTCTTACTTGTTAGTGTTCGATGTGGACTGACCTTATGTTTTGGGAATTATTAGAGGATTCAGAGCCTCTTTGACGGCAGGTCAGGCTTTTCACTGTGTTTCGGACCCAATTATCCAGTGGCGTTTTCAGAAGACAGACTTCCTGGCTTTGGTGTGTCATCAGATCCTGTGAGGTCAAACATGGCGGATTTCCCTGGGGATTTTCTGTGAGTTACCATTGACCAGATGATGGTTTGAAAGGACAGTGCAAGTGTAGCTTGTGAGCCTACTGGTTAATACCTGACAGTTGTTTTCGGTCGGTAGGAGAGCCGGATTGATTATTGGGCTAGAAACCCAAGGGTAGGAACTCTCTGGCTACTGAATAAACATATATTGGTTTCCACGGCATCCAATTATTTTTGTATGATCTTCATTTAACTATTCAATTCCCAGTCTGCTTCATGCCGGGTGCGTCATATTGTCTCTGTGTCCGCAACGGCGTTAAACACTGAAACATCTGCGTCATTCTGGGTGCAGGTCAGCCTACTCTGGTTTCTCTTGCACCTTCAGTGCCTGGGCTTCAGGCTGTCCTTGTCTTTGGGCTCGTCCTGTCTGTCTGTCTGTTGGGGCATGTACGCAGATGATGCCGAATCTTCTGTGAATGAGGATGGAGTCTGGGGTAGGAGACGCTCTTTGGTTCGTCCATCTGTCCATTTTCCTTTTTCTTTAGCTCAGTGTGTTGGGGGGTAAGATGTCAGTGGTGTTCGTCCACTGAAGAGAAACCCCGAAAGGCTACATGTGGCTTTCTCCACTTTTCTCTGTTCACCGGGTCACATGTCTCCGTTGTGTAATCGCACCGTTCTGACACCAGGGGGCGACATGCAACTCTGTGCCTCAGCCTCCTTACAGACTAACTGCACCAACTGTGTGTTGAAGGCCTCTCTTCGCTCCAACACGTCTCCATCACGGCTGACAGGTCCATGATGAACCCCTTCCAGGGTGCAGATAACCTTAGTAACCTCGCACAGAGGATCTGCAATGGTGTCAATGAAGAAATCAGTTATCAGAATCAGAATCAGCTTTATTGGCCAAGCTTGCGTAAGCAAAGAAGGAATTTGACTCCGGTAAACTTAACTCTCTAAGTACAACAATGTACAACATTCACTTTACAAAAAAAAGCTAAAAAATAAACAATAAGAGAATAAAAACAGAAATGACAGTAAGAAATATAGAAAAATACTGTAAGAAATATAGATTTGTATACAAATAAATATAGTGCAAAGTGGATCGTGTGCAATGGTAATATATTAATAACGGTTTGTGTAGATGTGGGGGAAAAAACATACATGAGGTAGATAAGCAGAACAGTGTTGGTTTATATTGTTCAGTGTAGGGAGGGGACTGTTATTGGGCGTTTAACAGAGTGACCGCTTGGGGGAAGAAGCTGTCCTTGTGTCTGCTGGTTTTGGCAAACAGTGCCCTGTATCGCCTACTCGGGAAGGAGGTTGAGGAGTTTGTGGCCAGGATGTGAGGGGTCTGCAGAGATCTTTGCTGCCCTTTTCCCGACCCTGGACCGGTACAGGTCCTGAATGGATGGGAGGTCAGCTCCGATGATCCTCTCCGCAGCTCTAATTGTTCGTTGCAGTCTGGCCCTGTCCTGTTTGGTGGCTGACCCAAACCAGACAGTGATGGAGGTGCAAATGACAGACTGAACGATGGCTGAGTAAAAGGTGATCATCAGCTCCTTGGGCAGGTTAAACTTCCTTAGCTGTCGCAGGAAGTATAACCTCTGCTGGGCCTTTTTCCGGACAGAGTCAATGTGGGGAGACCATTTTAGGTCCTGTGAGATGGTTGATCCCAGGAACCTAAAGGAATCAACAGTGGACTCTGTGTTGTTCTGAATTATGAGGGGGGGAGTAGGGGGGGACTTCTCCTGAAGTCCACTGTCATCTCCACAGTCTTTCCGGGGTTTAACCCCAGGTGGTTCTGGCTGCACCATTTGATCAGCTGTTCCACTTCCTGTCTGTAAGCAGACTCATCGCCATCCTGGATCAAACCAATGACGGTGGTGTCATCTGCAAACTTCAGGAGTTTTACTGTTGAATTCTTTGATGTGCAGTCATTTGTGTAGAGGGAGAAGAGCAGCGGAGAGAGGACACACCCCTGTGGGGCACCAGTGCTGATGGACCGGGTTTTGGATGAGATGCTCCCTAGTCTGACGTTCTGCTGCCTGTCAATCAGGAAACTGATGATCCACTGACAAGTGGTGGCAGGTACGGAGAGCTGAGTGAGCTTCTGATGTAGGAGTTCAGGGATGATGGTGTTGAACGCCGAGCTGAAGTCCACAAACAGGATTCTGGCATACGTCCCTGGGGAGTCGAGGTGGTGCAGGATATATTGCAGTCCCATGTTGACTGCATCATCCGCCGACCTGTTTGCCCGGTAGGCAAACTGTAGGGAGTCCAGCAGGGGTCCTGTTATGTCCTTCAGATGGCTCAGAACCAGTCTTTCGAAGGATTTCATGACCACTGATGTCAGAGCGACAGGCCTGTAGTCATTTAATTCCTTGATTGTGGGTTTTTTGGAGACTGGGATGATGGTGGAGGATTTGAAGCAAGAAGGCACTTCACACAGCTCCAGGGACCGGTTGAAGATCTGAGTGAAGATTGGTGCCAGCTGTTCAGCACAGACTCGCAGACAGGAGGGGGACACACCATCAGGTCCTGGAGCCTTCTTGATCTTTTGCTTCTGAAAGAGCCGGCACACATCTTTCTCGCATACTGTTAGCGCAGGTGGGGGGAGGGGGTAACGAACAAACCCTAGAAATCTGCACCTGCTCTTGTGACCTTGTCTCAAACGCCCCCATTGGGTTGGTTTTACTGCCGGTGTCTGAGCTACGCAACAATCGGACGCTATCAAACGGGTAGAAGAGGAAATGGCGGAATCGCTGCAATCTAACGAATGGAGTGTTGCCTCTTGGGCCAGCGGCTTCGAAATCATTGATCTGAAAGCGACTGCGGTTCAAAGGTCGGACGTATTTTTCATATCATTAGCGAACAGCTGGACGGTTGCCATGGAAACCCGCTGCTGCGGAACAAGAATTACCCCCCGCTGGTCTGCGGCAGGAACCCCCCTAACTCGACGTGCCACGTGGTTTCTATGCCTACACGATTGTGAGTCATGATGTAAAGAAAAATACAGACAGACCATCGCCGCGGCGTGTGATAAGGTGAGGTTCATTCTAACCAACCACCCCGTTCCTAATTGGCAAAACCTTGCCAGCTCACAGTTGATGTACGGTCGATGTTCTGCCACAAATTGGTTGCTGTGCGTTTCCCAGGTGAATGCTTCACATCGGTGATGGATGACGTGCTTTTCCCCTTTAACTGTGTGAAGGGCTTCGGGGTACTTCCCTTGCAGAGACTCAACTAAAATATGCTTTAAAAAGCCTCGGCGGAAATGCTGTGTGGAAAGGCTCTGTGGAAATGATGTGTGGAAAAGCTCGTTGGAAATGCTGTGTGGAAAAAAGCTGTGTGGAAATGCTGTGTGGAAATGCTGTGTAGAAAGGCTCTGTGGAAATGCTGTGTGGAAAGGCTGTGTGGAAAGGCTGTGTGGAAAGGCTCTGTGGAAATGCTGTGTGGAAATGCTGTGTGGAAAGGCTGTGTGGAAAGGCTCTGTGGAAAGGCTCTGTGGAAATGCTGTGTGGAAAGGCTCTGTGGAAATGCTGTGTGGAAAGGCTCTGTGGAAATGCTGTGTGGAAAGGCTCTGTGGAAATGCTGTGTGGAAAGGCTCTGTGGAAATGCTGTGTGGAAAGGCTCTGTGGAAATGCTGTGTGGAAAGGCTCTATTATAGAGCCCTGTAGAAAGCCTCTATAGAATGTTTCTGAGGAAATGCTCTGTAGAAAAGCTCTGCAGCCCCAGGCTGCCGGTTCCTATCTCAGAGCTCCAGGGCTGCGAGTGCAGAAGGAGGCTAATCTTGACTGCGAGGCAGAAGACCCTCACGAGCCGCTGAACACATTCATTCTGTTTCTTTCCACTCACTTTAGCAAGGCTGAGGCCACGTGGTGGACCACAATGGAAACCACACTTGGGACTTCGTTCTGTTTACATGTTTGTGTGTGTGTGTGTGTGACCAGGTGTAACACATTAGAACAGGTTTCCCCTGTCATTACCATAGCGTGGCTCTATTTCGGTCCGGCTAAAATGTATTTGCCCTCTAATCGCCCCTTCAGTGATGGGTTTTAAAAACATATCATGTAAGGAAACCACCTGAATGTTGCTATCGGTGTGTGAAAATAACGTCTCGATCTGTTCTTTGTTTGTCGGCGTTCAGAGAACCATGCCAGACCCGGGCTGTGTATTCCAGTACTGGGGTCCACATAGCTGGTACAGCTTTTTAAAACCGAAGGCAAGATAGATAGTATTTCACGAAAGATTAAAAACAAAGCAGTCTCTTGTAAAAGGCAGGGTTAAATAAACAGTCCCGAACAGCACTGTAAATACTAACATTTACCTTTAATATGGTACAAACGAGAGGACATTTCTAGAGAACAAAGGAATAAAAACAACTTTAACAGGTTCTAATCCAACAGACAATGAACAAGCCTGTGCCGTATGTGTTAGTGACATGCAGACGCTAACACATATTGTATTGTCAAGTATTGTCACATTTTTGTCTCACCTAATGTGGTGCTGGTGTTAATACACACACACACAAGCACACACATGCACACACATGCACCAAGCGAACACATCCTCTAGCCCAGCCGGGCCTTATACGGTCTCTGTAGTCAACACTGTTTTATAGTCTCTCCCGGGCAGGATCCCGAAGCACTCCCATCTCTAATGGCAATACCTGCTGCTTTACTGTCACACTCCAGCAGAGGGCGCCCTGTCCCCTCTGTCCCCTCTGCCCTGGGCAGAAGGGTTCCGTGCCGCTCTCTGGCCTCCCGCTCTCTGGCCTGCCTCTCTATCCAGCCTCTCTCTATCCAGCCTCTCTCTATCCTGCCTCTCTCAATCCTGCCTTTCTCTATCCAGCCTCTCTCTAACCTACCGTTCTCTGTCCTGTCACTCTCTATCCAGCCACTCTCTATCCTGCCTCTCTCTATCCAGCCACTCTCTATCCTGCCGTTCTCTGTCCTGTCACTCTCTATCCTACCGTTCTCTGTCCTGTCACTCTCTATCCTGCCTCTCTCTATCCAGCCACTCTCTATCCTGCCGTTCTCTGTCCTGTCACTCTCTATCCAGCCGTTCTCTATCCTGCCGCTCTCTAACCTGCGGCTCTCTGGCCTCCTCTAACTGGGCTCCTGAACCACCTGTTTGGGGAAAGGATGGTGCTGTAAGGCCCCTGTGAACCTCCGGCTGGGTTCCTTCTGTGAACTGGTTTACCTGACAGTTCATTTCACAATGAGGAACGTGCCATCGGAGCTTCTTGGGGGGATATAGATTTTATTAACGGCAGTGTTAATCAGTGCAGAAGGCAACCTGGCTGCAGCCACCTGCTCCCCCTCACCACTGCCTCTCTCCCTGGGGGGCTCCTGGTCGGCAGGAGGGTTCTGGTTCTGCTCCAGCGCGTGGGTTAATTTGGGTCTGCTGTGTGACTCCCTGCTCCACTGGTTCTGTCCGGGTTACCTGCGGGAGTGACTCGTGCAGTTGGCCTGGCTGCCTGGAGCTCGAAGCTAACCCACATAGACAGGCAAGACATCACACACACACACACACACACACACACACACACACACACACTGGACAATGCCAATCAACACACCAGAACAAAACGAGTGTGTGTGTGTGTGTGAATGTTTGTATATAGTGCCTTTTGGGACTATTTCTACATCTTACATCCATTTGTTTGGTATGTTTCCTTTTGCTTGTACTCAGCACTGTTGACCCTGCACCGTGTTGAAAAGGTGTTGCTAGGTGAAAAGGGTATTCACAGCAGTAGAATAAGTACTCGAGGAGATTACAATCTGACTACCATCCTCAGTGTCAGATTTAGTTTGTATCAGCCTCCTCTTCGTCTCTCTGTAATTCATCTGTAAATCCTGCAGGGGAATTGTAAGCGGCAAAGCTGTTTGCTCATCTAACACTAGTTTCACTATGTTCTCTGTCAGAACCCTGTCACTCATCTTCTCTCTTGATAAAATGTCACACCCTCTGATGACTTTACTGTTCTTTTGAAACATTCAAGACTAGTCAGTATTTCCTTCAATATTCACCAATACTAACAATTTTCTCTCCCCCTTCTATTTCCATCCCTCTTCCTCTCTCCACTTTTCTTCTTCTCTCTCTACTCCTCTTCCTCTCTCTCCACTCCTCTCCCTCTCTACAGAGTCTGTGAGCAGACAAGTGCGAGACCCTGTCTGCCCCACTGTCCAGCGACATAATGAGCTGGAGCTTCCTCACGCGGCTGCTGGAGGAGATCCACAACCACTCCACCTTCGTGGGGAAGCTGTGGCTCACCGTGCTGGTGGTCTTCCGCATCGTCCTCACCGCCGTGGGGGGGGAGTCCATCTACTACGACGAGCAGAGCAAGTTCATCTGCAACTCGGGCCAGCCGGGCTGTGAGAACGTCTGCTACGACGCCTTCGCGCCGCTCTCGCACGTCCGCTTCTGGGTCTTCCAGATCATCCTGGTGGCCATGCCGTCCCTGATGTACATGGGCTACGCCGTCAACAAGATCGCCCGGCTGGAGGAGGCCAAAGGCGGAGGAGGGGTGAGTGCAGCGACGGGCGGCGGAGGCGGCTACACCCACCGGAGGCCGAGGAAGATCTGCTTCGGGGCTCAGCAGCACAGGGGAATCGAGGATGACCAAGAACCGGACCAGGAGGACGACCCGATGATCTACGAGGTGCCCGAGCCAGAGCCCCCGCGGCGGATCGACCCGCTGGCCCCGAGGCCCAAGCCCAGGGTCCGGCACGACGGGCGGCGCCGAATCCAGAAAGATGGACTGATGCGCATCTACGTGCTGCAGCTGGTGACCCGTACCGCTCTGGAGGCCTGCTTCTTGGCGGGCCAGTACCTCCTCTACGGCTTCCGTGTCATACCCGTGTTCGTGTGCTCCTTTGACCCCTGCCCCCACAGCGTGGACTGCTACGTGTCGCGGCCCACAGAGAAGACCATCTTCCTGCGAATCATGTACGGCGTCACCATGCTCTGCCTCACCCTGAACGTGTGGGAGATGTTCCACCTGGGCGTCGGGACCATATGTGACATCCTGCGTCGCCGCCGGTGCCCTCCCCAGGAGGACGAGTATCAGCTGGGGCTGCTGGGACCCGGTGTCGGGGTGGGCGTCTCCGCAGGGTCCCCGGGGCCCGAGCCGGGCGCGGGCGGAGGCGTGGTCGGCGACGGGGGAGCGGAGTACGTGGGCTACCCCTTCTCGTGGAACGCTCCGTCGGCGCCGCCGGGCTACAACATCGTGGTGAAGCCGGAGCAGATTCCCTACACGGACCTCAGCAACACCAAGATGGCCTGCAAGCAGAACCGGGCCAACATCGCCCAGGAGGAGCAGCAGCAGTTCGGGAGCAACGAGGACAATTTCCCCACGGGAGGGGAGGCGCGCGTGGCCCTGAACAAGGACATGATCCAGCAGGCCCACGAGCAGCTGGAGGCGGCCATCCAGGCCTACAGCCAGCAGCACAAGGCCGGCGAACAGCTGGAGGACAACGACCGCGACGACAAGCCCCAGAGCAACATCGTTCCGGCCCCGCCCCCGGCTCCGCCTCCGCTCAACAAGGAGCGCAAGCACCGGCTCAAACACGGCAAGGGGGGCAGCAGCGGGGGGGGTACTGGCAGTAGCAGCAACAGTAGCAGCAGCAAGTCTGGGGAGGGCAAGCCCTCTGTGTGGATTTGACCCTGATACGCACACACAGTCCAGCCTGGGATTGAGGTATAGGATCGGGATGTACCCTCTGTCTCCGTGGCTCGTTGGAGGACAGGGTTCCCCGGAAAAAAGCTCCCAGATCGGGGGTGGTGGCGGAAGTGGGATGTCACGATGTCTTCCGGTGGATATTTAACGCCATTTCGTGCCTTACAGAATGCCAAGTCAGAGGAGGGTAGCTCGGTGTTAGTTGCCATGGCACCTTCGTAGCAGCCAATGCCCAGAGCTCCTCTAAATGTGTATATATGTAGTTATTTTGTTAATTTTTTAAAAAGAAAAGCATTTCGCTTCGGGAATCGGGACAGAACGCATGCATTTTTGTTTCACTTCACTGCCAGTTCTGTATCTTGTCAGAACGTTATTGCAGGAGTTGGCTGAAGGGAACTAGGAAAAGGAGCTTTCCGTGGTGAGCTTTCTGGTGCCGAGAGCTGCTGAGGCGTCAACCAAGTTGTCGGAAGTCCAGATATAATGACTCTTACAATTATTTGCCCTCTAGAAGCTCTTCTTCAGGCCCAATCAGCATCGTCTACATCCCTCTTGCTTACAAACCAGCGATGGCCTGACCAATTTCCAGTGGAGGCAGCGTTCAGAGGCTCCTGCTGTTTGATCTGTCGGGATAGTTTTCTTGTGTGTTTTTTGGCTTTCCAAGCGCTTGAGATTCTATAAAGGGGCCAACGAGAGTTTAATGAACGACTATTGCCAAGAGTGTGAGTCTTATCATGAGCAGGGTAGGTGCTTCAGGGACTTTGGTGATTTTGTGACGAGCCTTTCTTGTGATTCGGCCCTTATCCAGTTCTGATGCAGACACTTGTTGCGTGTTGCCTTTAAACTCATTTTCGGGAGGATATTGTGCTGAGAAAATGACTGAATCCTTATCAACGCCTCTTCTTTTGGGATATCTGATCCGCTTATATCCTGTCCGTTCTCCAGGCGACTCCATTCCAGAGATCTACAAAACCAGTCTGCTGGCCGACATTCTGTAAAGTCACAGACTTCGTGGTACTTTTGTATCAGAATGAATGGACATTGTAATGCAAAGACAGTATAAAAAACCATGGTTGCAGTGCCATCATCATGCAACGACCTCATAATGCAGTGCCATCTTCATGCAATGACCTCGTGATGCAGTGCCATCTTCGCGCAACGGCTCCAGTATGCAGTGACATCACAATGCGGTGACATCACAATGTGGTGACATCACAGTGCAAGTTCATCATAATGCAATGATTTCATAATACAGTATCAGCTGATGAGTTGGCTCCTTCCCAATGTCGATGTGTTGACCTTCCTGAAAGCTCCTCGTGGCTGTCCTGTCAATCAAGTCAGTGTGTAATATCTCTCTACAATGTCACCAATATTTATTTCCTGTGTGACTTTGATATTTGTAGTGTGTCTTGGTGTTTAGTAGGTTCAATTTAAAAAAACAGTGCCATGCCAACTCCTGTGGCGGGAGAAAATCTGTATTGATGTAACATCCTTCCCTCCGATAATGAATACTGCTCATTGATAACCAAGTACAGGCTCAGGCTCTTTTCAGTTTATATTAGTTTTATAATTAAATTATTTCATTGATTGATTAATTGATGATTTTTATGTACTTTTTACTTTCTCCGTGTACCATTGTAGTACGGTAAGTCATTGTCGTCCATGTTGGGCCGTTACCTAAGACTTATGCAGTACTGATATTTCATCTGCGTGGTCAGACGGCGCCCACTGCTGGCCTAACACTTTATTTCAACTTTGTTTTCTATTATTTATCAATTCTACAAGGATCCCCTTGCTTTGCAGTCCTCTCCATACTATTTTTTTAAGTGTCTTTGAGTGGCACCAACTCATTTTTAGTAATGCAGCCAGACATCTGGTCGGGTACGTACGAAACCTATGCACTTTTGCCCACAAGCAATTCTGTTTTTGAGCCTTTTTTAAAACATGGGTCTTCTTGTGATCTGTCAATCTGTGATCTGACACACTCGGCAGACTTTAGTGTTTCCACCTCAGAGGCCTAGCACCCCCCTTAAAAGAAATAGTTATCATATCGATGAAGACATCGCCCTCTGTGTTCCCCCGCTGTCCAGTGTTATGATGTGGGAGTGTTTCTCTGAACATAAGTGTGGAGACCAAACACTGTTCGGTGTGACAGAAGCAGTCGACACTGCCAAGATACTGTTAGGCTGCAATGCAGCCAGGTTGTCATGTAGCTTATTTGCCAAGGAATACCGTGGCTATACGGCCTGAATGATGAGTGAGGAGGTGAACCTGTGTTCTGTACCAATCTGGTGTTATTTTGGCTACCTTTTTACTATATGTACGTGTGTTACAGAAGGCCTGATGTAGCTGAGGTTTTTTCGGGTTCTTTTATATGTTGATTCCGGTGGTGTTTTTTAACAACAACAACAAAAAAAGCTTTCTTTTGAATAAAGATTTTTCTAACTAAACAATTTTTGGATGTTTATTATTTATTTATCAAAATTCCGTCTCCATATTCATAATTGGTCGGGCGATCCAGGACCAGCTTAGCTGTTTGGACTGTAAATCAAGGACAGGGACGGGCTCATCCTAAACCAGAACTGTTCTGAGACTGTGTGAATACCGGGCTTTAATCTTGTTATAATAAGAGCTGACAGACTGTGTGTATATAGAGGTGGCGGACTCTGGAGCTGCGGGTGAAACTCACATATCTATTTTCACACTCTGGCAGACAGTAACTTTCCAAACACAGGACAATCCACCACACATCGTAGGTTTTTCCCAAAGTCTGGACTGATTACTGATTGGGCTCTTCCTGACCCGGCTGTAGTGTGATTTACAATGACTGGACATTTACTCAAAGTGTGGCCTGGCTGTCTGTCTTCTCACTCGTTCATGTAGAAGTTATCGTTATGTCATCGGCCCTCCATGAGCTATAGTAACCCAAAGCAGCCAATCAACAGGTATATATCACAGGAAGTAGTCTGTTCAGTCAGCATTGCCTCTGGCAGAGTTGCCAGGCAACCGCTCACCCCAATTCCAGCAGGCCATAGGTAACTTACATGCACTGCCCCGATGGCAATTCCAAGGCAATAAAACCTTATTCATTTCAGCCCAGGAGACACTGTACAGGATATACTCTTTTATATAATGGACCTTCCGAGGACGCTTAGCTTACTTTTAGGCGGCGCGAAATGAAACTGAAATGAAACTGTGGACAGTACGGACTTCCTGCGTAAAGGGCAGCTGCCTCCAGACTATATTCACTGGGGGCCGTCATCTCTACATGGCTTCATCCAGCTGAGCCTCAGTGGGACCCCGTCCCAGGAAATATTGGGGCTATCTAAGGAAATATAGGCGGCATCTGAGGAAGTACAAGGGCCATCTCAGGTTGGCGGAAACCAGATGCTCAGTCTCCCCATCTGTTACACATGCAGGCATCAGTCACCAGGGTCAGGAACATCTGCCTAATGGCTCTGAGATGGGCCTGTGTGGTGAGAACTTGGCCGTAGGAATATTGTGGACGAGTCTGTGCCACTGGGCCATCGTTCAAATATTGTCTCTATGTGCTCCCTCTCCGGCACACCTCTTCTCCTCCGTGTTTAAATCACTGGAGGACGAGCACAAGAGAGATATTAGCATTTCTGTCTCTCACACACACAGAGAGATGTATTAGGTGGAATTGGCATCGCGGGGTGTGCTTCGTGATTGGGGTTTGAACTTTGACGACATAGCAGGAGCGTAGATTTGACACAATGCTATCCCAGCACGTGCCACCCTGACAGAACACATAAAGGCGTGTGATTGGCCCTGCGAGCTGTCAGTCATCTACATCTGACAGACGATGCAATCCTCAGACGCTGCGTTACATATCGACGTTAGTCCGGAAATGAAAACCAAAAGAAAAGTCTGAGATCCTGTCAGACTTAATCAAAACAGACTGTGTTCATTCATCAGGGACGCCGCAGCCATATCAACATCCGGTAGCGTGTGTCTTTTTTGTAAAACACTGTTTATATATAGAGGACTCTGCTAATCGGGGTCTGTTACTCGTCCGTTGTGGTTTCCTGTCAGGCCTTTGGGCGCAGATATGGCATTCTTCCCGTTATGTTGTTAGGGTTGGTTTTCCAGCTAACTGAAACAAAGTAATCATTTATGATTATTAGATACTTTTATATAGATAATTTTATAACAATAACGTGTGTTGAAAGTTACATTTTCATTATAACATTGATTGTATATATTTTTAAATGGTTTACAAAAACATTTAAATACTCCTCTACCCGCAGTGTCTTGGGGTATTATGGATTATTTTGGATTATTTTCACTGCAATTTTTGGGTGGTAATATATGATACACCACAGGGGGCGCTGACGAAACGGTCTCATAATCCAAAAATCAGTCGCAGTCCTCATGATGGTCTAGAAATAAAGCAGATGGGAACTGATAAACCGGACGTTTGCATCAAACAATCAAAGAGCAGACCACAGAGGGACGAAATATATACTAATTACTCATCGAGGACATGGTAGCAAAAAAGGCCTAGCCGTGTGGCTGTCATATATTCAGTTACAGAACAGCGTGACCTGTGGAGAATGAAAACAGATGTAATGCTGATTAACAGTCAAATCCAGAGCTACTTACATTATTCCCTTCATATATGTAGTGTATGCAATGCTGTCCAGTGCATTATTGAAGGTGACTTACTTTATTTGTACTTTTTTGGGGCAACGAGAGGGAGTTGGGGATACACCCCCGTGAAATCTATGGATGAGTGGCCATGATGGTATAAAGTAGGGATTCACAGATCAGATATTAGGTATAGAAATCTGTCCCATTCTGGCCAAAAATGCTGGATCGGATATCGCCCAAGAAATTATAATCTGACATGATTGTTTAATCAACACTGAATATCAACAGAACATGCTCGTCTAGTCGATACAGAATATATAAACATAAAAAGACTTCCCCTTCCTCTCCCACTCATCAGTCAGTTCACTGGTGAGCAGACAGCGGCGATGCCAGAGGAATGTATTTGTGGGAACACGGACAGATTATTTCCATTCTGAAATTGGCACTCCTCTGAGAGCCGGACAACCGAGGAAAGGAAAGCAGTGAGGCAGCTGGTTCTCCTATCTAGCTCAGCCAACATGAACATCTGTACCAAAATGTATTCAGTAAATAAATATAGATATAAAATAACTTTGGCATACATTGTCGTCTGGAACTATTGTCGCCCACGGTGCTGCTGTAAGATCCAATAGTGATCTAGGTTTAACCTCCTTGGTTAAAGGACAGATGCTAGTCTTAAATATTCTGGCCCTTGGACATGGTTCATGTTGCATTGTTTCCTAATCAGGGCATCTAGAAGCAAAACAGCCCCACCACCATAGTTCCAGTGTTCCTGTTTGTGTTCCTGTTCTTTGTTTCACACCAAAACCACCTCTTCTGTTTGTAGTCAAAAAGCTTAGCGGTACAATTCCAATTGGCAGGTTCATTGTGAGACCAGGGTTTGAGTCCTGTTTACGGATTAGCCTTAGGGTACAGTGGAGAGCAGATCAACTGACCCGCCAAACTGGGTTTCGGTATCCGTATCTAATCTGGTTGCCCTGCCTCGTGTTGTGAGTTTAATCTAGGTTGAAGGCCTTTTCTTCAAGCGTTCCCTGAAGCACGTAGACATTCTGATCTAGACTTCTTGGGTGAGAGAGTATTAGGATGGTTTGCATAATAGCATCAGATGTGCTTTACAGAGTACGGTAGTGGCACTAATGCAGGCCCTTAATCATACGTTTAATGTGAACAGTCTGATAGGCCAGTATCTGTATAGTCTGATAGGCCAGTATCTGAACAGTCTAATAGGCCAGTATCTGTACAGTCTGATAGGCCAGTATCTGAACAGTCTGATATGCCAGTATCTGTACCGTCTAATAGGCTAGTATCTGTACAGTCTAATAGGCCAGTATCTATACAGTCTGATAGGCCAGTATCTATACAGTCTAATAGGCCAGTATCTGTATAGTCTGATAGGCCAGTATCTGAACAGTCTGATATGCCAGTATCTGTACAGTCTAATAGGCCAGTATCTATACAGTCTGATAGGCCAGTATCTGTACAGTCTAATAGGCCAGTATCTGTACAGTCTAATAGGCCAGTATCTGTACAGTCTGATAGGCCAGTATCTGTACAGTCTAATAGGCCAGTATCTGTACAGTCTAATAGGCCAGTATCTGTACAGTCTAATAGGCCAGTATCTGTACAGTCTAATAGGCCAGTATCTATACAGTCTAATAGGCCAGTATCTGTACAGTCTAATAGGCCAGTGTCTTTACAGTCTGATATGCCAGTATCTTTACAGTCTAATAGGCCAGTATCTGTACAGTCTGATAGGCCAGTATCTGTACAGTCTAATAGGCCAGTATCTATACAGTCTAATAGGCCAGTATCTATACAGTCTAATAGGCCAGTATCTGTACAGTCTAATAGGCCAGTATCTGTACAGTCTGATGGGCCAGTATCTGTACAGTCTAATAGGCCAGTGTCTTTACAGTCTAATAGGCCAGTATCTGTACAGTCTGATAGGCCAGTATCTGTACAGTCTAATAGGCCAGTATCTATACAGTCTAATAGGCCAGTATCTATACAGTCTAATAGGCCAGTATCTGTACAGTCTAATAGGCCAGTATCTGTACAGTCTAATAGGCCAGTATCTGTACAGTCTAATAGGCCAGTATCTGTACAGTCTGATAGGCCAGTATCTGTACAGTCTAATAGGCCAGTATCTATACAGTCTAATAGGCCAGTATCTATACAGTCTAATAGGCCAGTATCTGTACAGTCTAATAGGCCAGTATCTGTACAGTCTAATAGGCCAGTATCTGTACAGTCTGATAGGCCAGTATCTGTACAGTCTAATAGGCCAGTATCTATACAGTCTAATAGGCCAGTATCTGTACAGTCTAATAGGCCAGTATCTGTACAATAGGCCAGTATCTGTACAGTCTGATGGGCCAGTATCTGTACAGTCTGATAGGCCAGTATCTGTACAGTCTGATGGGCCAGTATCTGTACAGTCTGATAGGCCAGTATCTGTACAGTCTGATAGGCCAGTATCTGTACAGTCTAATAGGCCAGTATCTATACAGTCTAATAGGCCAGTATCTGTACAGTCTAATAGGCCAGTGATTGTACTCTCTCATATCACCGTGGACAGTTAAGATAGGTATGACAACACAACCCACAACAGTATTTATAATAATGATACAGAAGTTAACACCATTAAATCTGTGCTCCATACTTCACTCACCCATTCACAGGTCACACGAGACACCCCAAGACAATTGAGGTGAGGGAAGTTTCTCAGTTATTCGGATCCTGCACCCGCTTAGTATTTCAATAGAGAACACTTATAGAAGCAATTGAGAAATGCAGACATTCTTTATCTTTATAAAGCATCTTTATTCAGTTAACGCAGCCTGACTCACAGAAAATCTGACACAGACACTGATGTCAGAGGCTGCTCCTAAGAAACAATACGGCATTCACTGACCAACAAATGCAAGACGAGTATCTTTTAGCACTATAACCAAAAGAAAGGCATTGTCCTATAGCATTTCCATGCTAGATTCTTTCTCTTTACTATGGCTTTCCCTGCCATAGTAGGAAATGTCACCCAATAATTGTCGCCTGAGAATCTTTAACCTACAACAGTTGCTAGTGAGTGACGTGACCTTATGAGGAACCCCTCCCCCACCACACCGTAACCCACTTGTTGCAAAACATCTCACTTAACCACGGCTCACATTCCTTTCTGGTCACATTGTGGTCACTTGGTGGGAGGGTGTTTTCAAACGCTGGGACCTGCGTGGGTTTCGAGGTAACCATGGCAACAATTTGTTATGTTTAGCCTCCCCCGGGGGACGGTGTACGGGTGTTCGTCTCTCCCGGGTCATCTTGGGTTCTTCTGTCGGTTATCCTTCGCTCTGAGCATAAAGCCTGCGTATGGAGTCTTCGAAAGTACCCTGCTTGAAAGGGTTCCTGTAACAACGGTGCCCGGGGGCTTGTGGGTAATGCGGGTGGTTTTAGACCGGCGTGGCTGCCAAATGGGCCAGCCCAGCGACTAATGCTGCGGCCCAGGCTACATCTGTTCTACAGTTCTACACCCAGCACGGTGTGATGGTACAGAAAAACAGACAGATCTCTGTTTCAAGAGTTATGTAACATTCCCGCGTTAACCGGTGTGAGACATTCAGTGCCGAGTCACTTTGAAACATTACACGTCAACATTAACGTCACTCTTGATACAGTATTTCTTCCCATTTCTGTCTGAACTGAGACAGGACACTGTGTGCTACAGCATTATAACACATTCTTAACAGATCGAGTATTCCGACAAACCCACTAACGATGACCCCTGTGTTTCATATCTGACACATCATACTGGCTTAACTGAATTCACACTCCTTGATATCGTTCTCTTCTGTTTTTTGGTTTAGTGCAAATTATGGATTGTAGGTTCGCCACACATTGCAGAACACCAACCCTGCTCCTCCAATGAGACCGGCTTGACATGTTCATAAAACATGACTCCATGAGTACCGAACGTATTCTCTGGGCTGGCGCCTTGTGAGTACCCAGCAGGTGAAGTTCTAACTGGACTGTTGGAGGATGCCTCAGCTAAATTCCCTGCCTGCGTCTGTATGCACTAGCTGAAGGCGTGGCACAAGGTGCATGGGTGTGGCCTAGGTGGCACAAGGTGCTTGAGTGTTTGAACGTGGCAGTTGGTCCAGGGGTGTGGCCTACGTGGCAGTTGGCCGAGAGGTGTGGCCTACGTGGCGGCAGGTGCACACTCTCCCAAGTGTATCCTAAGCACGCCGCGGCTGTGGAGACGCTGTAGCTGTTCAAACTCGGCGGGCATGGCGTGCACTGTCTTCTTGCTTTGCCTGTCGTCGTAGTAATGGTTAGTTAGCAGCTGGTGGTGTAGGGGGTGCTGATTGAACGGCCAGAAGCCGTATAGGTGCACGTTCGCACACAGCTCCAGCGCCAGGCTGGCTACGATGAGGCCCGTGCTGAGGCGGGCTGTTTTCAGGCCCTGGCCCTGCCAGAAGCGTGCCAGACTCCGGAGGTACTCTGGGTTGAGGAAGATGGGTCGCGATGGGGAGTTGAAGTCCTGGATGGTGTAGAGGGCTCTCAGGGACAAGGGCGTGTTGAGGCCATACGAGAAGGCAGGGAGGAGCATGAAGGAGTCGCCGTAGCTGTGCAGGCTCTCCACAAAAGGCAGACGGCGCTCCTGCAGGCCCTTATATCTGAGAAGATAGGACGAAGAGGAAAAAGAGGACAGGAGGGAAAGGTGGGACGGGGACAGGAGGTTGAGGATTTGAGGTGTCAACTTCCTGTTTGCAGTGCTTCTTGCTGTTAGCCGCTTGCAGTTAGTCATTTGATGTAGCTACTTGCAGTTAGTCATTTGATGTAGCTACTTGCTGTTAGTCATTTGCTGTTAGTCGCTTGCTGTTAGTCATTTTCAGTTAGCTGTTTTAGCTGGATATTGTTAGCTGCTTTTAGGGTAATGTAAGCAAAGCAAGATAAACCTATTTAAAAATATCACACCTATCACATAGTTAGTCTACTTTCTTGCATTTTCTTTGTTTCTCTGTAAGAATTCAAAATGTACAGCAGTGGGTGTTAAATGTGCTGGCTCTTTCAGATAAATATAAAATATTTTGGGGAGATTTACAGACCATCTCAGCTATCTTTGGCTGGCGTGCTCCCCTCTTCCACTGGAATGTCTTATTTCCAATGCTATTACGGGGGGGCTGTGTCACTGGCCTTCTCATGTTACCCCCACCCAGCGCTCATGCGAACTCACATGTGAACTCTGTGGGCTATACACGGCTTTGTCTCAGGGACACAATGTCTCTGTATCTCCCTCTTTCAGTCGCTAGGATTCACATGGCAAATAGTTCATGTGCTGGTGTATTAAGATCAGTCTGAATTGTATGCTGTTATTGCCTACATAATTGAGCAGCTGATAGTGGTTCTGTCTAAAGAATCTGGACACCTGTATTTATTGACCTGCTGGTCATTTGAAGATTAAAGTATTAATGTGGCCTAAAACGTTTGTGTACTTTTACTATCTTTCACTGGCAAAGCCAGAAGAGGACTGGCCACCCCTCAAGGATATGTGTACCAGTGCAATTCCCTAAAGAGCATCTGCTAGCATTTTCACAAAAATGTGTGTCAAAAAAAGCGAGAAAGAATTAATTTAGCGCAGCGTGGCCACAAAACACCGGCTCACGAGCAGCATTACATTTTCACCGGGCAGCCGCTGAACTCACTTCTCCAGCAGGATGCTGGGATTTGCGGTCACCAGGTCTGTCTTGTTGCCAACGTCTCTCGCATAGCCATTGGCCAGAGGAGGTAGGTTGCACCTGACGGAGGAAAGGAGCGAGTCAATTCGTGTCCAAAAGTGTTTCAGAGTAGAAGGTCATCGTGGTGGAGGAAGGCTCGCTGTCTCATCACCTGATAACAAACTGGGCGGAGTCAATTCTCTCTCCGCAGCTGCTATTGGCCAGGATTCCCCCATTCCCAACGACAGCGCATGTATCCCATGTCGCGTTCGCAAACGGATGCCCCTAGTCGCGATAAAACATGTCACACTCTGTCTTAAACTGTTTGCGCACTTGTGACTAAGCTGACAGTCTGGAACAACAAACCTTAGCGAAGGTGCTGAACAGTTCCGGGGTCACCTGAAGAGGTTTCCTCTTCTCTCCATCGTACACAACCTTTGACCCCAGAGGAGTGTTGGACTGTGTCACCACAGCCTTGGTCAGTCCATGACAAGCATTGCCTAAAAGAGACCTGGGAGGGGAAAAAAACATATGAATATCCTTTTGAATACACGACAAATGCTGTATGAAAAAACCTTTAGCACATAACACGAACGCTATATTCTCTCTAAACATCGGACGTAATAGACCTCACCGCTAAACGATCTGCACACAAGTCATATTCTGCCGATGTGTTTTAGAAGGCGAACTACCGCGAAAGAGAATACAATAACAGGGTAATGAACACATAAAAACACGACAAATGGCGTCACACGCTGACTGGAAACAGGACGCCGCGGCAACAGGGAATGGAATCTGTCCTTCATTTTAATCAACTGCTTCTGAACCGTGTCCCCCGCGGACCGTTTGCGTAATCTCACGTGACATTCTGACCTGCACGCTGCGAACATCTTGACGGAGTAAACAAGGACATTCCACCGGGTCATATATCTGAACATCTGAGGTCACTTCACCTCTCTTGGCTGGTTGAAAGGAAACGTTTCCATTGCAGGGTTTAATGTCCCCCTGACGAAGTGACATTTGCCCTGCGTTGGGTGACTTTCAGGTGAGTTCACACGCTGGGTTTACGGCCTGTTAATATTTCACCTGAAGTTTTGGAAGTTGTCCTCCTTCTTCTTCCAGCTGTGTGAGTAGAGCTCCACTACTTTTTCAATGATCGTTGTGTCCCTTTATGATAGGTAGACACGCACGCACGCACGCACACACACACACACACAAAAACAGATAACATGCAGTTATGATGCATATAATGAACAAAATATCAGTAGAGGGACAGATGAGGTGAATGGGGAACAGAGAGGCTTGTGGGTAGTGGACGCCAGGTGTGTTTATGGAACAGAGAGGCTTGTGGGTAGTGGACGCCAGGTGTGTTTATGGAACAGAGAGGCTTGTGGGTAGTGGACGCCAGGTGTGGTGATGGAACAGAGAGGCCTGTGGGTAGTGGACGCCAGGTGTGTTTATGGAACAGAGAGGCTTGTGGGTAGTGGACGCCAGGTGTGGTGATGGAACAGAGAGGCCTGTGGGTAGTGGACGCCAGGTGTGGTGATGGAACAGAGAGACCTGTGGGTAGTGGACGCCAGGTGTGGTGATGGAACAGAGAGGCCTGTGGGTAGTGGACGCCAGGTGTGGTGATGGAACAGAGAGACCTGTGGGTAGTGGACGCCAGGTGTGGTGATGGAACAGAGAGGCCTGTGGGTAGTGGACGCCAGGTGTGGTGATGGAACAGAGAGGCTTGTGGGTAGTGGACGCCAGGTGTGTTTATGGAACAGAGAGGCTTGTGGGTAGTGGACGCCAGGTGTGTTTATGGAACAGAGAGGCTTGTGGGTAGTGGACGCCAGGTGTGTTTATGGAACAGAGAGGCTTGTGGGTAGTGGACGCCAGGTGTGGTGATGGAACAGAGAGGCCTGTGGGTAGTGGACGCCAGGTGTGTTTATGGAACAGAGAGGCTTGTGGGTAGTGGACGCCAGGTGTGGTGATGGAACAGAGAGGCCTGTGGGTAGTGGACGCCAGGTGTGGTGATGGAACAGAGAGACCTGTGGGTAGTGGACGCCAGGTGTGGTGATGGAACAGAGAGGCCTGTGGGTAGTGGACGCCAGGTGTGTTTATGGAACAGAGAGGCTTGTGGGTAGTGGACGCCAGGTGTGGTGATGGAACAGAGAGGCTTGTGGGTAGTGGACGCCACGTGTGGTGATGGAAGAGAGAGGCCTGTGGGTAGTGGACGCCAGGTGTGGTGATGGAACAGAGAGGCCTGTGGGTAGTGGACGCCAGGTGTGTTTATGGAACAGAGAGGCCTGTGGGTAGTGGACGCCAGGTGTGTTTATGGAACAGAGAGGCCTGTGGGTAGTGGACGCCAGGTGTGTTTATGGAACAGAGAGGCCTGTAAGTAGTGGACACCAGGTGTGGTGATGGAACAAAGAGGCCTGTGGGTAGTGGACACCAGGTGTGGTGATGGAACAGAGAGGCCTGTGGGTAGTGGACGCCAGGTGTGGTGATGGAACAGAGAGACCTGTGGGTAGTGGACGCCAGGTGTGGTTATGGAACAGAGAGGCCTGTGGGTAGTGGACGCCAGGTGTGTTCTGTCAGGTCTCACCTGCAGCCCTTGCATGTTCCTGACGGGTCTGACCCAGAGTTCCCCTTGTTCTGGTGGAGCGGGCCACTGGGTCTAACAGTGCTATGTACACGAACAGGGACAAAGGAACCCAAAACAGAATGAGTGAATAGTTCTATAAGTTACGTCAATAATCTTTGATTGGAGTGGGTGAGACCAAAGAGCTCTGTTTCTAGTCAGACTACGATCTTTGGCACTGTCTGTCTCCACCAATGTTTTCTGTCAGTTTTTAACTTTGAGTTTACTCGACTCACGTTGACCTTCCCTGAACCAACAGTTCCGATGTAATCATCTGTGTGTTTACCACAAACCAATACTGAACTTTATGTCCTGCAGTGATGACCTGGAAACACAATCCACGAGGCAGCTATTTTACCTGACTGGTTATCTGACAGATTATCCTGAACGCTTAAATGGGTTTCACAGGCGCATAGTTCGATCTTCATGTTCAAACAAAGTGAGTGAAAACCTTTCAAAAAAACGTTTTTGTCTACATTTAGATATACAAATATAAATAGTTAATACAGGTGATAGGTGAACTGTTACATTATGTGCAGACAGTTCTCCGAAACAGTTCATCCTACTTGTGGCAACATCGTAATAGGTGAACCATCTCTTATGTCATCACAAATAATCTGTTCCTGATTCACTAAAGCCGACTTATTAACCATTTGCCAAAAGGCGACTTTTATTTCAGTGGATTTTTTTAAATGCACTAGTTAACCCACCCATTCACCTTCGAAACACCTTCCACCATTTTAAACTCTGGACTCGTCGTTTCAACTGTTGAGCCTAGTTCGGACTGTCTGGAATATCTAATAGAATAATCTAATGTAAACGTCTAAAAAAGGACGAAAGAAAGCTTTTTGATATAAATCCCTCTGCTAGATTGGAGTACGGATATTTCTTCCGTATCTGCCAGAGAATAATGTTGTCATATCGTTCATTAGAGAAAGAGGGACCACTGTTTGTACTGAGGACAGTGAACTGTCACAACCATCAAAATATGCATAAGAAGAAAGTAAAAAAACCTGCATATTTTAACCCATCCACAAATAATGTGTCATCCACTTTCTCTTTCTCTCCTCGGCTGTCCGGAAGAACAAACCGCCGGCTCCCGCCAGCATCCACTAAGCCCTGCTCTCTGAACTAACGCTCCTCCAGCACCTCCTCAGAGCTGAGGAGCGCCGTCTGACTCACCTGTGGTTGAAGATGTACCCCAGAAGTGCCGTCAGAATTGTCCCCAGGATCAGCAGAATTATCATCAAGGAGAACAGCTGCTTCAGAACCCGTCCCCTCATGCCTCCA